>JANIJI010000007.1:10060000-10605000 GCA_024500535.1 Leptonema lineaticorne
TTCTTTTCTACAATATTTATTCTACTATTTTTTTTTATATATAATTGTGGATTAATTTATTATATATTATTTATCAATGTTTGATTTTAAATTAAATCTCAATTTATTGTAAATTAAAATATCGTTGACAAATTTTTGGACATTTTGGCCAAATGTGAAACAACGTTTACAGTTGTCAATACAATTTTTCATCGATCGAAGAATATAAATTAATTTGTAAAATCATTAACGATTATCGTTTTCGTTAACCTTTAAAGTGAAATCCGCGACATTGATTGATGAGACGAACCGTTAATGTTGTTTACGCAAGATTTTCCCAATATGAAAATGAAAATGGGAAATTTTTCTCGTCAAAATACAATAAAAATAATATGATGTCAAACGTCTAATTCATCACGTAAAATATATAAAAAAATTATATTGCATTAAATAAAATGACATTTATATTCCGTTAATTAGCAATTTATATATGTGTGTGTGTGTGTGTGAGTGTACTTAGTTATAATTTATAATTTTTTTTAACTTCAAATCTATATCACTTGTCAGCATAAAGTATTCATTGTGCATTATAGACTTTAACTGGCTCTCTCGTGGCGGACTATTACATTAAAAATTTTCATTTCGTGTGGATCCGTCTTAGGGCTCGCACTGCTAAATTTGTCAAACGGTGCAGCATGCTTTACGCGCACATAAAGTGAGAAATTTTTAAATTAAAATTTCCGAACGGAGCGTTTTCACGGTATTAGCAGGTGGCGTTCAAAGTAATGACATTTCAACACTTTTACGACGAACGAACGTTTTCTACGGCTAAAATGCGCAACTGAAATATATATATATATATATATATATATATATATATATATATATATATATATATTAAAAAATCGGAAAAATATATTTATATAAGATGAAAAAACTCGAATATAAGATTGAGCGGTGAATCGTTTGTGCGGAAAATGTGTGTTTATGTGGAAAAACCGAGTGACAGCCTTATCGACGTGAGCCTTAAATTAGTACGAGTTCGAATAAAAGTGAAGAATGATTTCTTCTCGGTCTTGAAAGCTTTCAAATGTTCAAGTACTTTATATGTATATGTTCTTATATATATATATATATATATATATATATATATATATATATATATATATATATCCTCTATTTTCGAACAAATTTAACAATATATAAAAAAATATAATTTTTCACATATTTTTTTCTATTATTGAATATAACAGCAAAAATAAGACAATTCTTGTAAACTTCAGAAAAAAATAAATAAATATCTATATAATTTGTTTGGAAAATTTTCAGAATAAAAATGATATTATATATATATATATATATATATATATATATATATATATATATATATATATACTTCGTAGCAAAATTTAAATACGTCTACGATGCATAATTTCATTACTATTTTATTCGGTCTCGTTTTTTTTTTGTAAGACCTTTTGTATTGAAATAAAAATTATATTATATATATATATATATATATATATATATATATATATTGCAATATAATATAGTTTTAAATAGGTTGAATATTTTTTTCTACGATTCAAAATAAATTTCATTATAATTTATATTTGAAAAGTATATTAATATTTTTAATATGCAATAGAAATGAAATTTATATATATATATATATATATATATATATATATATATATTAACAAAATTTTATTTATCATATAATGACATATATTTGTGTGAATTCAAATTTGGCTACTTTTTTATTTTATCGATGTTCGAAAGTCGAGGACGATCCTTTAGACTGACGAAAAACCGATACGCGATACCGTAAAATTACACTACATAATTGTTACATACGTTAAAATAACGTAAATTTCCCACACAAAACACATATTTACACTCATCCATACGTATATTGCGGATGTTGTGCGTTCAAAAAATACCCGGAATAATATTTTAATGAGTCGATAATAAATTACAGATTCTTGAAGTTCGATATGATTTTTTTGTTTTGAAAAATGGCAAATTTGTTTATAAAAATTTTTACGATCTCGGAAAAAATGAAGAAGTATGTGAAATATTTAGTGTAAATTTTATAGTATTAAAAAAAGATGATCCAATCGTAATGTTTTCATGTTTTCATTCTCAAAAAAAAATGAAAAAAATATTTATTAAATATTTATTAAAAGCACTATTTCATCGATCGTAATATGATTTAATCCGAAAACTTTTTTAACACGCCGCTTACGCGCGTACCTCGTATAACGCGATACGACCGCAGTTTGGAATTAATGACGACGTGCACTCGACCGCCGCGTACAAGTTTGAACGTTTCAGCTGAAACTATATAATACAACCGCTGAAATGCTTAGCTTTATCTTTTGCCGTTTACATTTACTATTGCGACAGACGACGATTTTATATCAAAAAAAAATCATATGATATCGTTTTAAGAAAAAGAAATGATAAAATTTTAGATTTTTTTTTCAATACACATTTTCGAACAATTCGCCCTTTTAAAACTTGACTTTTATCCCTTCGAATATAAAAAAAAACCCACGATTTTCGACCTTTTAACATTAACTTTATATTTAAACGCCTTGTTTATATGCAAACGTTTAGTAAAATATCGTTGCTGCGATATAACCTTTAGTGTGACCCTCAATATATATATATATATATATATATAATGATGTCCACATATTCTTATTTATTTATCTAATAACATACACACATATTTTCATAATGTAAACGGAACGAAAAAAAATTTTTTTTGCTCGAAAAATTTGAAAATTTGATCTGAAACGAGCATAACGAAAAATTTGTTATATGTTATATTATATAAAAAATCATTTTCCAGACATAAAATAAGATTTTATTTATTTGTATTATGATTAGACTTTTCACAGCTAAATAATGTTCAATTTGTGAACATTAATGAAAGTAATGCGTTTATTTTATTCTATCTTATTGTAGAGAACTTTGGAAAAAAATTTGATTAATTCAAAAGAATTTGATATAAAATCATATTTTAAAATATACTGAAAACGATTTTGAAAAAGCATTTTTTTCAACAAAATTATGCACGACAAATTAAATCGTATTCTTTGAAAATATTCTACGACTGATTCTAATAATCTATTATGTATACATTGTATAGACAAATTATAATATAATTATATCATAATAATGAAAACAATTAAAATGATATATAATCATGATATTTTTCCAAAAAGTTTATCGAAACGATTTATTATTATTTTTATTTTTAATGCGCATTTTTTATCGCTATTCTCGAATTTTGCAATAAAATTTCTCAAAAAAAAAAAATATATATATATAAAGATGAGAAATAATTCATCATAAAAAAAATATAGACATCTCGTTACTCAGTAACCCGATGTTTTTTACGTGTAAACAATTTCTTCGAAAAATATCAAATTTATGAAAAGAAAATACATCATTATGATGATAGCACGAAAATTTTGATGGGCGCCAGGTTTTTCTTTTCATTTTCTCGCGGAGTTTTCGCGTAATAAAGCGTGCCTATTTAAGAAAAGAAAAACAAACAAAATAAGATATTTAAGCGTATTATTACAAATATATGCGATGATCCGACATATTGATTTGCGATAATTCGACATCAACACACGGCATGATCATTTTGAAACAAGTCATTCATTATATAATTATGTCTAAAAAATATATAAATTTACAATTTTTATATATATGTCAAAGTATCATTCCTTTAAATTTATAAATTAAAAGGAAAAATAATACACTTTGATCTCCATGTAATTTTGATATGAATGTCAAAATAAAAACTCATTAATTTTATTGATAATTCTCAAGTATTTATTTTAAAAAAATTAAACAATATAACCTATAAATTTTTTTTAATTAAATATTTTAAATGTCAAGCATTATTAAATTATATAATTTCAAATACGACTACGATATTAAGAATATTAAAAAAAAAGTATTGTTTTGATTATTGACTACAGACTATTGTTTTGAAAATTGTTGAAAATTTATTTTTAAAATAAAGAAATTTTTTCTATAAATGTATATAATATATTTAAATAACTTATAGAACGAATCGTTTCAGTGAAAATCGACCTTTATATAAATTAATTATTTAAACTGCGCGCCACAAGTTTCAACATTCAACATTTCGAGTCGAATTCAGAAACAGTTCGCATTCAATTTTCCCTGTAAATTTCCATAACTTCAACTTCAAACTTCACTTACTGAAATTTTGTATTGAATTAGTATAATTTTCAAGCTCGTTCAAATTTATATTAGACAGCGTTGAGCATATGATAGCTCGATGCGAATGTGTTGACAGCGACGCCGCAACGCCATCTATTGACAGCGAATTTCAACACACATTTAAATTATTTATTATATTTTTAAAAATTACTATTTTATATATTTAAATATTATTTTTTTTTAGAAATTATTATATTATATTAGTGACAAAAAAAATAATTAATATGTAATTAAGGAATGTAGCTAAAGTTTGACTGAAAATTCAATTTCAGTTCACAAAGGGTTTGTAATGCATATGTATTGTCGGTATTGTTATTGCTTTGCTGCTGAAATTGAAACCGCAACAGGATATTCGAATGAAACGCTGAAAGGTACAAGTCTGGTGCATATAACGAGAATTCCTCGCATACATGCATTTCCCATATGAAATACAGTATCTTGAAGAATTTTCCTTCGAGAAAAAGACATGAAAAATGAATATTTCCACCATCTTTGCTCTTATGCGATTGAAATATTTTTCCTTGAATGTGTACACGGAAGTAATTTAAAAATATTTTTTTTTCATGACAAGTCTGCTTCACTACAACATCCGGAATATTTCCCCTAGGAAATGCATTTTTTTCCATTTCTTTATTTTATATTTGTGCTCTCGTGAAAATTTTCCATTTCAATTATGTTTAAGAATGAAATATTTTATATGCATATGAAATTATTTTTAATAAGCTATTTTTTTTCAATATCATACACATGTGAATTAAAAAAAAAATTTTTTTTGAATATATAAAACTTTATAGCTGGTTGTATATACATATATATATATATATATATATATATATATATATATATATATATATATATATATATATATATAAATTATACGATATAATACAGAGTGAAAGTTCATTTTCATTATATAAGAGTAAATATATAAGACACGGCATTAAGGAACTTTTCCAATATGACGCGTCGGGAAAACTCGAATGATCTCCCCTCGTTTTTGGACTTTTGAAATCCGAATCCCCGACGAAAGTTCTCATTGTTTATTGTTAAGGCGAAGCTTTGAATTCTAACCGACAAGTGCGAATTGTGTTGTAATTAAATATTTACCGAGCTCTATTATCGAAAAGAGCTTTTAGCCCTACCTCCGATATCCATTATCAGCCATCCCCCGACTTTCGCCATCCTCTTGTCGTAATTATAAAGGACCGACGGACGTTTTGACACTAACGTCGATTAATTATATCGCATATCAAAATGAAACGATCCAATCAATGTTATTTAAAAAAGAAACAGATTGAAAATAATCGATAACAGAATTATTATTAAATTCGTTTGAATGTAAACCTTATATATATACGATTAAAATGTTTGTACGTAGACCTGATGACTCGATTTTGTTAAAGTTGAAATAATAAAAATATTCGTTTTATTTATAAAATTATCAATAGTTAAACGCAAATATTTATAGAATATTATAGCTTGAATTTAAATTAAAAATTATTATAATGAAATCATATATTATATATTTTACGACAATCATATAATAAAAAAATCTTATTATTTTTTCCTTATTATAGATAATAAATTCATTATTATATAAGAATAAAAGTCGTCCTCGACTTTCATATTTTTCATGACAGTTTTTTCGCATTATATGAAGAAGAAAAAAAACGAACGAAAGGAAAAATCCTCGATAATTACGACATATCAATGGTCGAAACGTAGGAAAATCCTTCTTTTTTTCTTTTTTTATATATATACATGTATTCTCAATAATATCCCTAATAAACAAGAAATGAAATATTATTTACGTCGATGTAAATCTCAACGTTTCCTTTCGTTCCGTTTTCTTTCTACCGATTGGAGAGAAGATAGAATATATATGTATATATATATGTATAAAGTCTCAAAATCATTGATATAAAAATAAGTGGAAAAATAGAGGGAGGTTTTTCACGAAGGGGTTTGAGAACAAAGATGACAGAGAGAAGATGCTTTATTGAGCTTTTTATTTGTCGTTTTGTATTTATTTGTTCTTCGAAATGAAACGCACGAAGAAATTTCGCAAAATTTCGACCAAACATCGAATATATATATATATATATATATATATATATATATATATATATATATTATTCATATGAAAAACTTCACAAATATTTTATATTTTGTTACTTTTTCCTTATTTACTTCTCCCGCCCTTTTTATATTTATTCGCAATTCATATAGAGTGGATCATAAGAATCTAAACATTTACGAAGAAAAAAAGTAAAAATTTATTCTAGAATTTCAGCAAAAGAAAAATACTTGAACAAAAATTATATAATGAAATTAAATAATATAATATTTTAAAGATTGACAATTGCTGCTGTGTAAAATATGGACTCTTTCTCAATGTTTTGTTGAATATTATACGTTAATTTTATGATTGAAAATTTCAATCATACGTATAATTTTAAAACGATTAATTAATTTATTTATTTGCATATCGATCATTATATTGTAGTTCAATTCACCCTATATTTTATATCATATAAAAAAATATACTTTTTATACGTCTTTATAAATAATAGAAAAATACGTATTGACTTTACTTTTCTTTTTACATTTACATATTAAATATTTACAGAGAAGTTGAACTGAAAAACTCAGCCTTTTTATTATATATATATATATATATATATATATATATATATATAAAGCATCGTTTACATCATTAATTTGTCTAATCAGGTTGCTCGTCATTTCATATCATCGATATATGAAAGACTTGTCGTTGTTACATCGCGCTTTCATATCGATTATATAAAGCGATTAATTTCAATCGCAGATTCTAATAGATATATATTTACTCATATACTTAAAATTATTCTAATAACATTATAAGATTCTGAAGATGATTTGAGTTAACAGACGCTGATTAAATTTAATAACACTCCGTAGGCTTCAACTTTACTATCAGACTATTTTAAGTCAATTATTTAATAATACACACACACTCAAAATAGAAAATGAGAAAAGCTTTTATATATCTAAAAATATAATAATAGAATCTCTATGATGATTAAATGTCGAATATATATTTTACATTTTTTTCTATCAATCGTTTGTATATGAATAGTTTAAAAATTAAATTAATATTATTATAATGACGAACGACGCTGTCATACGCTTTTATTAAAATTAAAAGTTATTTCATAATGTTGAGAAGCGTCGATCGATGACTGATTTAGATTAAACTCGACGAGTTCACAAAATTAATTAATATTTGGCCTGCATCGCTGTGTAACTCGATTAACCGACCAGCATCTATCTATTAAAATGTTTGTTTAATTCTTACGACATTCGAGACCAACTTTTATATAATTATTTTTTAAAATATTTTCGATAAAAATGTGATATATTTGTGTCGTTTAATTCTTGCTTAACATTTTGAATATTTAAATGACATATCGCATAATTGAACGGAACAAGTTTCAAACTGTCCTTAAAAGCTTTCAACTTCTACAAGACGTCGCTTTCTCTAGAAGCTTTCGAATTGTGTCCATTTAGAAAATTTGTATTTTATATATTCATTCAAATTTATTATTTATCATAAAAATAATAATTTCATTACTTACTGTAAAAAAACAAAATTAACCTTTGACGCACGATAGAAACAAGTTGACTACCACTGATTTAGAGAATCTGTCAACGAAACGATTATAGAAATTGAAAAAAAAGAGTCTGATGTTGAATCTACGAATTACTTAAAGTTTTATTTTGTTAGAAAAAAAAACTTGATAAATATCTAATATCTTCAATATCTTGTAAAGCTCGTTCAATTTATTGTAATTAATATTTAAAAAATTATAATTCGCAAAAGTAAGAACGTTCGATATTATGAATTCGAACCCGCGACCTGTCGATCAAAAAATCAATCGCAATAATTATATTTTTAAAAATTGTATTATGTAACAGAAATAATAATAATAATAATAAGCGGGACAGAATCAAATTGAAATTCATTAATTCAATACAAATATTATGTGCGGTTATTTCGCTCGACGGATTTTTGGTAACGATTGGTCTCGTAATTAATTTCATACATATTATATTATATTTAAATAAGGACGAATTTCGACAAAACAAACCGAAACCTTATACGGAATGTCTAATTTGATTGATGAAAATTTAATTATCGTCAAATCGAGATACATTTCTGCGATCGCTCTCTCTCTCTCTTTCCTCTTTGCCACCGTCGCATTTACATTTTATTTTACATGCGAAGCAAAGAAATTAATAACCGATTAAATTTACAATTCTATATATATATATATATATATATATATATATATATATATATATATAATAGCGATATCGAGAAAAAACGATGTTTTAAATTAAATATAGCTAAATCATTATTCAATATTATGCATTTTAAAAGATATATGTTATTATTATTATAATATTTTATAACCGATATAAGCGCACACGGTATCGGGGATAAAGTTAATGTTGCCCGTGGAGAGGCGCGCGACATTGAAATCGTTAAACAACAGGATTCGATATAAATATCGGCAAAAGTTCGTTTTATCGGACGGGGATTACTTTAAAGGGGTTGAAATTGATTTATAAGAATAAATAAATAATTTACATTTTATAAACGAATTCACCTTACTTTTTGATCACAGTGTTATAAATAATAAAAAAATAAATAAAAATTCAAGAAGCAAAAAATATAACTCGTTTCGAGTCAAAATTATATTGTGCGTAATATTCTTTGCAATTAAAACACGATATCGATTCATCTAGTTGTAAAATTTTCTTTAGAGTTCGGTCGTTAAAGGGCCTTCAGCCCGAAGGTCGTTATTACTCAATATGTTCGCAATTAAAGCACCGCCGAAAGCTCGCAGTAAAATCTCGAATCGTAAAGTCTAAAGGTCCGTAAAGTGCAAAACTTTGAATTTAACGAGCGCACGGCGAAGATAACGGAAATACGACCTTTTTTCCTTTTTTTTTGTTTTTTTTTTGACCGGAAACGATTCGCCGATGTACGCCGTTTTATTATCGGAGGCCACCTCGATATTCTCACCGGAGGCCTAATTGCCTTTGAATTTGAATTATGAAATATTAAATATTCCGTCTAATTAACTGCGCCATGATGGACTAGAAAATATCATAATTAACCAATCGACAATATTATAATACATTTTGAAATCAATATATTTTTAATGGCAAAGATTTATTTATTCGTTTGATGATTTTCTTCAAAAATTATTAAAAGACCGTTTATAAGTATCTACACTTCAAGGTGAAGCAGTATTTTGCTCATAAAGGCCGTTTTTCAAAAATGGAAGACGCATAGATATTTCAACTTAGAATATTATATTGATTATATTGATTAATTTTGAATTATTGAAGTACCATATAAGGTCACACTTATACTTCAAAGACCATAAATTCTTAAATTCACATAAAAAATAATATTTTATAATATATACATAAATTATCACACCATTCTTGAACACGAAAGATAACACACTAGTATTGTAATAATTTATTGAAAAAAAAATCTATGGTAAACCCAAATAAGGAGTTTACGCAATCATTTTACACAATCGTTTTATCGTTCCATGTTTATAGTAATTAAAAATTTTAACTTTAGTAATCCTTCTGTTAAGTTTGATCGAAAATAAATTCAAAATTTCAATATCAAAAATGCAGTCCAATTTGTGATTATGTAATATCAAATAAAATAATCTTATCTATATGTAAAATATTATAATTTCGAATGCTCCCAAATCCCGAATGCAAAGGGTTAAATATTATTATAGGTGCTCGAAATGCATTTTTCGATAACAAATTTTGACTTTGTTCAAATTTTCGACAATTCTATCCCGTCGACTGTTTGATATTGACTGATGTGACGAACACCGTTTCCACCCGAACTTAATTAAAATATTCACCGTATAGCGAGTGTTAACCATTCGAATTACACACCTTTGATTATAGATAACGGTACGCCGCCCTTAAACACTGCCAAAAGGGCTTACATTGCCGCGTATTAAAATCGATTGCCACGGTTCGATATTTGATTAATTACATCCCCCAATAGTTGATATGGTTAAACTTCGACGTACTACGATGAATGTCATTATGAAGGCGTTTACATAGATCGGTTCGGTAATTATCTCCTTTATACATTGTAATTTTACAAGATCAACGATAACTGAACTGACGATGTGTAAATTAAACAACATATAGTCCTACATATATATCATGGTTCAAATTCGACATCAATGAATTTTTCCTATTTATTTTCATAAAATAAACAAGTGACGAGTTGATCCAATCTCAATTATTGTTTACTTAAATAACAAAAAAAATGATATTTTAATACTACTAAAATTCAGTATGAGAAATAAGTAAGTTTTTTTAATCATTATATCATAATAATAATGTGTATATCAATATTGATATATAAATATATATATTATATATATCACTGTGATCAAAAAGTAAGGTGAATTTGTTTCAAAGTAATCCTCATTTTTGCCAACGCTTTTTCCATTCTTCAAAACAGTCGGAATAGTCTTTTTCCGCTATAGCCTTCAAGACCTTATTCGATTCCGTTTTTATCTTCTCAATCGTGTCAAAAACGGCGTCCGCGCATTGGCTTTTTGAGTTTGCTGAATAGCCAGAAATCGCACGGATTCAAATCAAGCAAATACGGTGGTTGCGGAACGTTATGAGTCGAATGATGAAAGAACCAAGAATTGTAAAAACACGTGTAACTCGAAGATAATTAAACCTTTTGACAAATAAACGCTTGGCAAATATTATAAACAGTTCTACAAAATTGGGAAAAAAATACAATTTTCCTGCTTTCCTCACAGTAGTATAATAATAATGTATGTGCATATTGATTAATTAAATATGTTTGTAAGCCGTCGTTTATAATTATATATATTGTACATAGCATTATGTAATATTATCACAATAAATCAATAACATTTATACGATGCATTCAGATCAAAATAATAAATTCAAAATAAATTAATACCATTTTTATGAAATAGAAAAATTTTCTAAATCATTAAATGACACCGTTACTTATGTAGGTTAGTACAGGTTATTTAAAAAAAATATTTTACATCGAATATATTTCAATTTCGTAAGTCGATCGTTTTTGATGACTGTCAAAATTGAGTTATTTAAATTAATGCCGGTTCATCGTCGATAATTCGATAAAGAGTTATAACACTTTCGATTCTATCACTTTTCAACTCTTTAGTCTTCGTAAAATTTTATAACGGTTTCATGAATATATAATCTTCGTAAAATAAGCATCTGCGACAGAGAAACGATCAATATTCAAACTTTTCTCTTGAAATGTCTATAAAAGCGGCATCTAAGTGTTAATTTATATATATATATATATATATATATATATATATATATATATATATATATACATTAAATTATAAAAAACGTTGTATATTAATATAATAATTTACAAATTGACACAAAGAATCGTTAGAGTTGAATAATATCATATATAAATATATATTGTATTCCTATATGTGGACGCAGCTTAACAATCACAACAAAATCCATCCTGAACAAGCTAAATAACCCTTTCCCATACATTTAAAAATGTTTTTCAAAACCGCATCGCATTTATGAATATGACCGACCGAAAGCAATTTAAAACGTTCACAAAATACAATATGTACACAAAGTGCGATCAAAAAAGTGACCGGACTCAGAATTAATAATATATAAAATTGTCAAATTAAAATACAAATAATTATCTTGATAAAAGTGTCCAACGTACAAAATTAATTGTTCAATCTAAGAAATGTCGTTAGAATATTATAACATATGCAATAAAATATCATTAAAATTATTTTTTTTTATTGTTAAAAATAATTTTAAATTGTTATGTAACGTTCTGTAATTACAGAAAAATAAAACATGGTGCTCTGTTGAATGTTTTCATATATTTTATTGTAAAATTATCTACTGACTCCGTTAATATTATTTATGATTTTTGTTAATTTTTTTCAGCAACATAGAAAGGTATTTTTAGGAAAATTTTTAAAAATTTTCTTATACAACGGTTGTTTATATATATATATATATATATATATATATATATACACATATAAATATATATGTGTATATATATATATATGTGTGTGTGTGTGTGTGTGTGTGTGTGTATGTATATATATATATATATATATATATATATATATATATCACTATTGAGAAAATGTTTCAAACATTTAATATTACGATAGTAATAATTAGAAAAGATACTGAATCTAGTTCTACAAATTGTACAATCGATTCTAAAATAATTCAAAATCTCCTTTCGGAATTCAAATAATCAAAATTGAAGTAAACATTCCCGATACTTTTTGATCATTCGAATACGCCGTACTTATAATATAAATGTGTACGACGTTCCTTACATGTTCATACATATAAAATAATAATAACACAATAGACAAAGTACCTCATTTGCGACACACAAACACACAAGCACACACACACACACACACACACACACGGTCGGTTTATTTTCCTTTCTTTTTTTTTAGTCTTGTTAACGTTTGTAACATGCGAACGAAAGAAATACAAAATATTATTACGGCGACGGAAAGTTTCCGTTTGTTTTTCCTGTGGAAAATTCGCCGGTTTCGTCCGGTGAAAATCCGAAAAAAACGAACAAAGCGACAAACAAGAATTTTCACGACGGTCCACCGTGAAAAGTATTCGGAAAATTTTTGCGGTAAAAATGTTGTTTCTTTTTATCTTAACCCCTTCTCACCTATATTCTGTAAATTTGTTAAATTGAGTTGTTTACTCTATAATTTATTAATAACATGAGAGATATATATATATATATATATATATATATATATATATATATATATATATATATGTGTGTGTGTGTGTGTGTGTGTGTTTAAACTAAAAGCAGTTTATTACATAAAACTCTGAAATTAAGGTGACCAACCGTCGTCCTATGAAAAATGTCCTCCTTTTTATTATTTGTTAAATTTTGAGTCTTCAAACAGACAAAAAGCGTTTTTTTTATTCCAGAAGTCGTTGGAGTTTTGACGACCTTTTTACATTACAATTTAAAAGTCTGTTCAACCAATTTTGTAAAAAAGTTGGTCACATTTACTGAAGTGCTTTGCATATCCAACATTTAAATATTACATTTCTTTAAAGTATTATTATACTAAATATGCGATTTCTAAATGATTTCAATGATTCACATATTTGATTCGTGAATAGTTTATCGTGTCGCTAATACGAAACGATTGAGAATCACTGCGCAAAAAGACCGCATCCATTCACACACGATACGAATCGGTTTAATTAAGTAGTCGAATAGAATTATTTACAAAAACGAAAAAAAAACGGTCTAGCAATTATATTGACTATAAATAATCGACGAATGCGATTTGCTGCCGGCCATTAATGTTACGTAATGTGGATCGATTTTCCTCAACAATAATATATGATGGGGCTGTTAACCCTTTCGAGGAAAGCCGGTGTCGTTCGTTTTTATTGCCTTCGTTTAATCAAATAAATTGCCCGGGAAACACACGCCGGCACTTATGTGTTAGCCTTTATACACTTTTGCTATGTCGGTCAAAAGGGAACAAGTCGATAATTTGACACGGTGAAAAGAAAAACGACGAATAAATCAAACACCAATTAAATACAAAATTTATATATATATATATATATATATATATATATATATATATATATATATATATATATATATATATATATTAATCCATACACTGTCAATTAAATTCATTCATATAAAACGAATTTTACAAAATTGAAATAAAAAATATTTAACTTAAAAAAAACAATTGAAAACCACTGATATGCTTTGGAAAATTTTCGTTTTACGCTCCCGAATATTTCGCACACATTCAATGAACGCGAATTTTCTCAAAATTTTGAGTCGTAAAAAGATGCAAAAGGCGGAAAATGGCGAAATATGAAAAAAAAAAAATATTTTAACAGATTTTTTTTGACATTTTATAAATTTAATAAAAAATATGCGTAAATATATAATAAAAAAATCTTCCAATATTAGAACGTTGTCGTGATTAATGATCTATGAGAATATTTTTTTGTCGTGCTTCTTTTTCGCCGATATTGACTCCATTCGATTATTGACTAACCTTTATAATTTACTATTAAAAAAGTATTTGTATTGTATAATATTTATATTTTGCAATACATATATAAACAAAATAAAAATATATAAAAAATTTAATTATTTTCATATATATTTTAAATCAAATCATACAAAAGAAAATTAATATAAAATTACACACATCTAATACATGAAAGTGTTTTTTTTTTAGTAATATAATACAAAATTATTTTTATCATTATTATTTGAATATATATACATTTATTATTATTTAAAACGTATTTTTACCTATTTTTTGCGTATGCGAAATATGCAAAATCGTAATTTAATTTTTTCAGACATTCCGAAATGTGGCTCAGACAGCTCTTTTCTTGGTCCCGTTTAATTTTCCTTTTCTACTTTATTTATTATTTTTATTTTCTTGGGATTTTTTTTTTCTTTCACAACATGCCATCAATGCCATATAGAATGCTCGGTATTTATTCTTTACCACCCTGTTTCATCTGCATTACCGATAAATATTTGATCCGATGATTTTCTTTTTATTTATTTATTATTATTTTTTTTTTGGTTATTGGATTTTCCGCCGATTTGTTCTGTCTCGCGGTCTTCGTCCTGACGAGACAGAATAGTCCTTAAAGAGATGAGAATCTCCGTTGGGAAAAAAAAGGCGGTTGAAAGAGAAAAAAATGAAAAATTTCTCTTTCGTATCGAATCATCGTAATTTAATTTCCACCTTTTTCTCTATCTTCGGAAAATTTATCGCATCGACGGTACATTTGACGATGGAAAATTAAAAGATAAACGACTTTTCCGCTTAGTGGCGCGACAATGAATATAAAAAAAAACGTTTATTTTTCACAACTGTGATTTTCAATATATTATTAAATTACTAAACACTTAAAAATGTTCAATAATAAATAGTCACTTTTTAAAGAAATAATAAGACTAAACGTAAAATCACTTGTATCATGGAAAAAAAATTGTATTATATTTACAATAAAATTTTAATATAAATATTTTTCATTATATTTTGTAACATCTTAAATTATACATATATATATATATATATTGAAATATGATTATAAAATAAAACATTGAATATATCAAATTAAAATAAGTAAACACAATTTTATTAACATATACACAATATATATATATATATATATATATATATATATATATATATATATATATATATATATATATATGTTTGTGTGTTAAATTAAAAATTTAGATATTTTACAAACTTTGACAAAATTCAATAAAAACAAAAATTTATATAAAATGAGAAAAGTTTGAAAAACAACGGCATATATTTATAATATTATATAATATAAAGAACGTTGAAAATTTTTACACACAACAAACATTTTATTTATGTATTTTTTTGTAAATTAATTATAAAATAAATTTGTAGTGCTAATAAATGATTTATAATATATTAAAGAAAAATATTTCAAACAATATTTTAGAAGATTTTTTTCTGTTTGAAGCAACATGATAACTTTATTTATTTTTTTAACTTATCTTATCAAAATTATTTACATATTTATTAAATTTAATATTATTTTTTAAGTAAATCAATAATGCTATCGTCTCTATTATCTATAGCATAATCCAATGCGGTCTTTTTATATTTGTCGTTGATTTTTTTATTGGCATTATATAAAAGAAGAATCTTTACGTTTTTCATTCTTTTCGATATAACGGCATAATGTAACGGTGATCTATTTTGTTTATCTAAATGATTCACATTGTAACCTTTCAATATGATAAATTCTAAAACGTCCTCATTATTATTACAAGCTGCATAGTGCAATATTGATTTTTCATTTTTATCATACGATTTTATATCACATTCGCGATCTAATAGTAATTTAACAATTCTCAAATCTCTATATCGAACCGCGTAATGCAGCGCGGTCATATTATCGTCGATTGTATCGTTAAAATTGCAAATTTTACATTTTAAAAGATCTTCAAATACGTCTCTATTCGAATAATTCTTTGTTGAATAATATAGCGCGTTCATATTATTGACGTCTTTTGCATTTATGTCAATATTATAATCAAGAATCATTCTTATCATTGAAACATCACCGTATCTGGCAATATGATGTAACGGTGTCATGTTTTCGCTGCTGCTAACATTAACATCACAACCGTTCGACAATAGCAATTCAAGTATATTTCGATTTTTCGCAACATAAAATAGAGCATTTCTATATTTGCTATCTTTTATATTGATGTTACAATTGTTTTTAATGAGAAATTCTATCGTTTTCATATCACCACATTCAGTCGCATAATGTAATGAAGTCATATTTCCGTCAACGTTTTCGTTAATATCACATCCATATGACACTAGATATTGGAAAATATTTTTATTTTGAAGATTTTTCAGAGCATAATAGAGAACATTCTTTCCGTTGACATCTCTTGCATTTATATCGCAACCATTGGTAATGAGTTATTTAATACTTTCAACATTTCTATGCTTAGCCGCATAATGAAGTGGTTTCTTTTTGCCATCCATGTTTACGTTTACATTACAACCTTTCGATACGAGATAATCGAACACATTTTCGTTTAATAAATTTTTCTATGCATAATAAAGAACGTTATTTCCTCTATTATCTAATGAATTAATGTCGCTGCCGTTATTCAAAAGTAAATCGATCATATTTATATTTTCGTGTTGCGATACATAATGAAGCGGTTTCATGTTACCGTCGATGACACCATTTATATCACAACCGTTCAATGATATGAGATATTTAAAAACATTTTTATTGCGATGATTTTTCGTCGCATAATAGAGAACGTTTTTTTGTTCATTGTCTATAGCATTAACATCGTTTCCCCGATCTAATAATAATTTAATCATGTCTATATTACCATGTTTAGCAGCGTGATGAAGTAGTGTTATTTTCTTATCATCATAAACATTCATGTCACAACCTTTCAATATGAGATACTCAAATACGTCACGATTTTTATAATTTTCAATAGCATAGTATAATGCATTTCTATTATTATTATCTTTAACGTTGATATTGCTACCATATTTAAGTAGTAAATCGATTATATTTTGATTTTTATTTCGAGCAACGTAATGCAAAAGCGTCATTCTACCATCAATGGTATCATTAATATCGCAACCTCCGTCAACGAGATATTTAATCACGTCTATATAATTAGAACTTTTTAAAGCATAATATAAAGCGTTTCGCTGCTTCATATCTTTAACATTGGTGTCAATTTTACGATCGAGAATTAATTCGATCGCTTTCATGTTTCCCAATCGACTTACAAAATGAATAGGCGTGATATTTCCGTCGATAGTATCATTTGGATTACAACCTTTGGAAATGAGATATTCAAACATTTCTTTATGATAGAAATTTTTTGAAGCATAATAAAGTGCGTTCCTTTTATAATTATCTTTTGCATTTATATCTATATCGTGTTTAAGAAGCAATTCAATCATATATACATCTTCATATTGAACTAAGTAATGAAGCAATGTTATATTACCGTCTATTTTGCTTTTAACGTCACAACCTTTGGATATAAGACATTTTAGTATTTCTTTTCTGCGATAATTCTTAATGGCATAATAGAAAACATTTCTTTGATATTTATCCTTTGCATTTAAATCACATCCGTGTTGAAGAAGCAACTCTATCATGTTAACATCTCCATTTTTAGCAACACAATGAAGAGGTGTTACATTATTAACATCATATACATTCACATCGCAACCTTTCAATATAACATATTCCAGTACATTTTTATTTCGACAATTTTCAGAACCATAATAAACGGCATTTCTATTATTGTTATCTTTGACATTTAAATCGCCACCGTGTTTAAGGATCATCTCAATTGTATATACATCACCTTCTCTGGCTACATAATGAAGTGGAATCATATTTCCATCAATACTAATATTCACATTACAACCATTCGATACGAGATAACGAAAAACGTTTTCGTGATAAAAATTCTTAACAGCATAAGAAAGAGCGTTTCTCTCATCACAATCTTGTGCGTTTATATCGCATCCGTGCTCAAGAAGCAATCGAATCATTTCCATGTTTCCTTCTTGTGACGCGTAATGAAGCAGTGTCATGTTGCCGTCTATTGTTGTATTCACATCGCATTTTTTAAATAATAGATATGAAAATATATCTACGCATAACACATTTTTAGTGGCGTAATAAAGCGCGTTTCTATGAATATCATCTTTTGCATTTATATCACTTTCGTGTGCGAGAAGCGATTCAATCATCTGTACATTTCCGAATTCTGCCGCCCAATGTAACGGAGTTCTATTCTTGTTATCGTAAAAATTCACATGTGAACCTTTCATCAGAAGATATTTAAGTATATTTTCATCATGATTATCAATAATGGCATAATACAAAGCGTTTCTATTATTGATATCTTTAACATTGATATCGCCACCATGTTTTAGCAGTAGCTCGATTAAATCAATGTTTCTTTTTTGCGTCGCATAATGTAACGGTGCTATATTATTATCAAAGATTTCGTTAACGTTGCATCCTTTCAATATTAAATATTCAAACATATATTGAACATTATTATTATTTTCTATGCCATAGAAAAAAGCGTTTCTGCCGCATTCGTCTTTTGAATTAATATTGCAACCATGCTTTAAAAGCATTTCAATCATGTTCATGTTTCCATGTTGAATCGCATAATGAAGCGGTATAATATTTCCATCTATAGTATTATTAACGTTACATCCTTTCGATATTAGATACTCTATCGTCTCTTGAATGTTGTAATTTTTTGTTGCATAATAGAATACGTTCCTTTGACGTTCATCTTTTGCATTTATATCGCATTTATAATAAAGAAGCACTTGTATTGTCGCCATATTTCCATATTGTACCGCATAATGAAACGGCGTTTTGCGTTCGTCGTCTTTCGCTTCCAAATTCCAACCCATTTCGATCAGTGTTCTTATAATTTTTATCCTTTTATATTGACACGCTTTATGCAATGAAATCCTATTGAATTCTTTGAGTCCTGTGAAAATTGTGAATTGATCGTTTTGAATTGGTTTTACGATTTCTTTCCACAGCTCGTCCATATTACGAATCATTGTTATGATGCTGTCGTCGTTTATCATTTCATTATTGAATAATAAATATAATGGTTCGTTTAGCGCGTGCGATGTTTTAGCTCTATGATAAAAGTGTTTAATTATCGATTTGTATTTTCCGCCATTTTGCCACAATACTGCCGCATTTGTTAACGCATGTTGATTCGATTTTTCAATTCTATAATATGTATCATAAAATATTTGCATCGTCTGAAAAATCATTTGCTCTTCTTCATTTTTACATCTGAACTTCACTTTCATCACTTCCTGCACCAGTCTATGAATCGATACCTTATCGTTTTTAATCTCTATTAATGAAAAATTATATAAAAGTTTAATGGCTTCGCCGACATGATTTTTATCCCAAGTTTTGCATAATTCATTGATATCTATATCTTCTGAATATAAATAAACTATAATTTCCAAAAGTTTCTTAGCAATATTTCCATACGTCTCGTCGCTTTCTATCTGACTAAAACTCAAATTCCAAGTATTTAAAATCGTTTCTTTATACGGATCTTTAATTTTATTAATGCCCACATTTAGAATTTTCGACGAATTTCTCTCGTATTCATCAATATAATCGGCAATCGTGTAACATTGTTTATTTGAAACGACTACTATTTTATTCTGTTGATTTATATAACCGATCGCCTGTTTTATAGCCAAAGGGAAATTGCCCAATATTTTAATTAGTTTCATTGTTGAATTTTCGTCGTTATTTTGTATTTTTAAACCTTTCTTTATCATTTCGACCGCCTCGTCGTCGTTTAACACGTTCAAATTGACAATTTCAATTTGTCCCATTTCGTCAACGTTCCAATCTCTATAGCGTGACGTAATCAAAACTTTCGGTTTGTTTTTCCATAAATTTTCCTGCGGTATAAAATCGTCGACGACACGAAAATTTTCGACATTATCCAAAACGACGAGAGTGTTTCCGTTTTTTTCGCACAATCTAAATATTTCCGTCGATATTTGTCGCGCGTTCGTTTTCGATGTCATTTTGATATTTAGCATTTTTGCCAGCGTTCTGAATTCATTTTTGATTTTATTTTTACTTTCGGCTACGACGAATATTATGTTCTTGTAATAATTCTCTTTTTGTTTCGTGTAAAATTTTGCCAATTCCGTTTTGCCGATGCCACCAAGACCGGTTATTGTTGTGACGTGAGATATAAGTGCAACAGATGTATTTTCCAATTTATTATGAATTTCTTCCAATTCGTTTAATCTTCCTGAAAAATAAAGTGTCGGCTGCCATAAACCATAACGAACGATCGATTCATAATTATCAATCGATTTCATCTCATTATTTAATATAATATCGTTCATACGACTTATGTTATTTTCGATTTCGTCAAGTTTTTTATCATTTTTGTCGAATCTCGCCGAAATATTATTCTGAATTCTATCTTCTAATAGATTTTCGTCTTTTTTATTTATATGTAGAAAAATTGTATCGATTTGACTTTGATAAAATTCAATATCCTTCAGCCACAAAGTCGATATGTCAATGTTCAACGATATTTTTTGTTGTTGATCAAGTTCATCGACATTCTCTAAAATTTCAGACGGAAGCTTTCGTCTGAAAAACGGTACAATATTTTGACTTTTATAATAATAAATTCGATAATCGATCGGCGTTTCATTATCAATTTCAACAATATAAACGCTATCAAAAATATTAATAAGATTAAATCGTATTAATTTATTTTCAATTTTACATTCCATATTATTAATGAACATCGATTTAATTTCTTTGAATATATTTCGTGATATTTTGCGGGTTACATTTAAAGCTTTTAATGTATTATCTTTTTCGTTTACGGCACATTTGATAAAACGATCTGCAGCTACATCGGCCAACTCTAATATTACTAAGATATTACTACCATGTTTACTAATAGATAAAAATGGTTGTTCATACATGAAGAAAATTTCTACGCCTATTTGTACAAATTTTTGTCGACATTGCACTTTATTATCTCTAAATTGATTCACTAGTTTTTCAATGCGAAGCGCTTTTTTTGATTGCTTACTTTTATTATACCATTCCTTTGCAATATTACCGATTAATATGACAGGTTTAAAGTTATTTCCTGCGGATATTAGCGATGTTTCCACAATGCTACTAACGATTTTTCCTATATTTTCAGTGTAATTTTCCGCAATTGATGATTTAGCATAAATATTTTTTTCATATTTATCTAATTTTGATTCTGCAATTTCTACAAAACGATAAACGAATTCGTTTAATATTCTTTGCAGTTCATCATCGGCGATTTCTATTGGACTTTTATTAAAAATTTGATTACTCTTTTTCGTATCGGTCATTGTTATCTAAAAATATAAAAAATATATATTATTTACAATCGGTAAAGGAAAACATTATGAATATATTTTATACATAAAAAAAAATATTATTTAACATTTTGACTATGTATTCTATAATATTTATTTAATAAAATATAAAAATTCATCGAAATAATAATAAAAATAGACCTTTGAATCCTATAATTGAATGGTTATTAAAATTTTACTGAAGCATTCTTCATGTCCTATCTTCCACAATGACTTATTCCCTTTTGTAACATGAAAATAGTCGAAATATATATTGTTTTATGTAGATTTAGAACTAAAATATAGTTACAGTCAACCCGAATAAGGCATAAATTATTATACATTACGCGTTTAACTATTTTTTATCCCGTTTCACGCATTTTAATTTTACAATAATTATAACGCAATAAATAAATTTCATTTTAAATTTTTATCATATGCACCGTAATTTAATGTTTTTATAATGAATTTTTTATAAAATAAACAACGAACGATTTTATTCCGAATTTTACTCAACTCAATTTCTATATAATATGATACGAATTAATATGATTTGTAATGATTTTGAGTTTTTTATAAATTTATTTTTTGGTTATAAAAGTTTTGACTGTATATTCAAAAAAATATATTTGTTTTCTTTTATCTATATATTTTTATTCACCCAAGAGTTTTTCTATTTTGAATTGTTGCTCCAATGTTTACTTAAATATTTAATCTGAAATTATTATTTTTTTTAATATTAATAAATAGAGCGATTATTCATTATATAATAAAAAAATATTTTATTTAAAAATTATAGTAATTTATTTTAATTAAATATTGTAATGAAAATCATAATTTATATGTAACTTTAATTTTTAAAATGAATAAAATACAAATAATATATTGAATTTATTTGTATGTATCTTTTTCAGACGTAAAAATATCATATTTTTGTCAATTGATTATTTTTTATCGTTTATTGCATATCATATATTTTTTATCGTATTTTTTTTTTAATTTTTCATTTTATATCGTACTTTAAATTTGGTGGAAATTATTTATTTTAGTCATAAAAAAGAAAAAAATAATAACATTTTTATTGATATTATATACATACATATATATATATATATATATATATATATATATATATATATATATATATATATATATATAATATTAAAATTGAAAATAAAACACTTTATACCGATTCTTCAATTTACGCGATTCGATTACTGCGAACAAGTTTAATTTACACAATTTTTTTTATATATAAATCGAATCTACTAAAATATTTTGTATTTTTTTCACATTATAAAATATTAGATTTTACAGGCACAATTTTTAATATATGCGAATATTTATTTACTTCAATTTATAACATATTAAAAAAAAGTACCGCGTCAATCATTATAAATTAATATTAATTTATAAAAAAAGAAAATATGTAATTTAAGACATTTAATGATATTATATATTTGAAATTGAACGATAAAAAGTAAACTAGAAAAACATATTATTATTTATATACCAAACACGACAAGAATAATTACTATAATTTTCTTACCTTTAACGATAATAATGTGAACAATATTTATATTATTTCTTACAAAAACATCTATGTGTTTTGTTAGATTGATTTCTAATGCGAAAATAATTATTAAAAATCGTTAAAAATAACAGATAAGATAAAATTATTATCTTTATTTAGTTTGTCATATAAAAATATCTTTCTTATTTTAATCGTAATCGATTACAGTTCAAAACTCGACGATAAAAATACAATAAAAGTGCAATTAAAAATCTGTCACTATAAAAATAATAATAAGCATCAAAAAATATAGGAAAATTTAAATTTAATAAAATTCGCATAATATAAATTTCAATGTAGACCTCAGATTAAATACCCCTGTCGCAAATCTGACGTCAAATCTATACGTTATACGGGAATATTATTTTTTCTTTATTTCAATTATTAATATTTTAATTTATTTAAGTTCTCAATATCAAAGAGAAAATCATTAAATATATTAAAATAATGAAAACATTCGAGTTTTTCTTTCAAAACAATTTATTTGTAAAAAGAAGTATCAAAGCACATTTGAAATTGAATTCAGTTATTCAAGCTTAATTTTTATAATATTAAATATAAGAAAAATTTCTAAAATCAGTATTTATTTCATTGAATTTTATCGGCAATTATCGTAATTTTCATAAAATAAATAATAATTTTTAGAAATATTCCCAATATATAATTTTATATAGAGTAATATTTTATAGTACAAATTCAGAAAATATCAAATTTTTATCTTGTCATTGATATGAATCTAGCGTTAAACATGTGATTTTTTTTTATTTATTTATTATACACCCTATACATTGTTTAACACGAAAAATTAATACATAAAATCATCGTATTAAACGAAATCTTAAGAAAAAAATTATAAATATATAATGTTGATTGTCTTAACCGATTAAAAGAAAATAATATTTATTTTTAAAACATAATTAAAATCGTGTTAAACGAGAACAATAGAGCAATTTATTATGTTAGTTCAAATTAATAAATATATGTATAAAAGCTACGTTTGATTTTTCATATACAGCCCAATAATAATTACGTTAACATACATTGATATATACAATATATATATATATATATATATATATATATATATATATATATATATATATATAATACATATAAACATTGTGATTTTGTAATACAAATATAATACAATATACATATTTTTACACTTGGTCGACTTAATAATAAATAAAGTAAGATCGATTAAGCGCAAAGCGATATATAATTTTCTATATTATTCAAAAATGTTTTTAAATATTAAATAATATAATACTTATTTCTAGGACAAGACTAGTATTCTTTTTTTTATTTGGTAGCAATTTATTCCCTAATGAAAGCACAAAAGTGCATAAAATGACAAGCGTTTAATTTTTATATTATATATATATATATATATATATATATATATATATATATATATATATATATGTATATATATTTAATAGATAATAGATGGCGCCACAGTCTTTAAGAATTTAAGTATTTTTTGTGAGATCTGTGGTGCTAGATTACATTTACTATTTCTGGATTAATTTCAATAGAAAATATTTTTTTTCATTTTCGAAGTAAAATCGTTGTTATGACAATACAAACAAATTAAAATGAAATATCGTTAGGCATCCTTCATATTCGTCGGATCTCGCTCTTTTCAATTATTTCTAAACGACTTCATTTTTAATTAATGTTATATATATATATATATATATATATATATATATATATATATATATGTATATATATATATATATATGTTTATAATTTTATATTTTATAACATGTTGTAATTAATAATTATATAATTATCTATTCAGTCAAAATAATTTACATTATATCAGATTAAAAAGAGAAAAATATTCATTTTTTTATTGAACATATGTATATTATTTATTTTTTAATATTTATTTTTTATTTTATTTGAATTGCCATTATATATATATATATATATATATATATATATATATATATATATATATATATGTGTGTGTGTGTGTGTGTGTGTGTGTGTGTGTGTGTGTGTTTTAATAATATTTTGACAACAAAAAATTTTCTTTATTTATACATACATTCACTTCATAATACTTAATACTATATTAATCTTAATACTGAATGCAGCCTGCAATTCGTGAATTGAACCGCCCTGTTTTGAACAAATACCGTTTCATTATACAATATATCTTCATATATAAATAGAAATATATTAATAATAAATATTTTCAACAAAAATAATGAGCTCAATCACGTTATAGAGATTCTAATTTAGCACCACATACCGTTCTAATCTAAATATATATATATATATATATATATATATATATATATATATATACATATATATATATATATATATATATATACATATATATATATATATATATATATATATATATATATATATATATATATATATATATATATGTGTGTGTGTGTGTTACAAACTAATTATTGCAATATTATATAAACATAAACGTTTCCAATAATGCAAACTATGCAATTAAACATTATTAGGCAAACTCGTCAGATATTTATTGAATAAAAGAAAAATATAAATAATTCAATAATTAAGTACAATATGAAAAAAATACGTATGTTACATATGTTTTCAATCGATGCAACCAAATTATATGGTATTATTGTGAAAACACTTTTCGTGACAATAGACAAATATTTAACAATTTAAAATTTACAATATTACCGACACGAATTTTATTGACGAATTAGCTTATTTTTAATATATATAACATATATATTTATTATTAATTTAAAAAAAATCAACATAATAATAATTATAATAATCATAATCAACACTCGAATCACAGACATATTTTCCTCATATATATATATATATATATATATATATTTTTTTTTTTTTTTAACCTATATAAATGACACCCACCCGAATATAATATACAGAACGTATCTATTTATTTTTCGACGTTTCCTCGTTGTCAGACGCCGGTTTCGACGATGCCGCATGCACAGGCGGTATTTCAATAGGCGGCGGCGTTATAGCCGCCATACTTCCGTCTTCTTCCGCCACTTTCAAACCGATTGTGGCGCCGATTTTAGCGCTCGCCTGTCTGAACGAATCGGACAGCTTCACTTGCACCACGTTGATGCACATGGACGTCAGTGCCATACCGAACACCAAATAAACAATGCTGCCCATCATGTACATCGGATGATTCGGCACGAAATCGCCGAAGCCTATAGTCGACATAGATATGAATACGAAATAGAACGACTCGAAGAATCCCCATTCCTCCCATACGACGTATATGGACGCGCCCATCAATATGTATATGATCAGGACGACGATGGCCACGGATATTGGTAAATTGAATTCGTCGTCTATTTCGAAGACGGAAAGCGCTGGCGTTTGTGCCGGCGGTATCTCGTCAGTATCTTCGATAGACGTTTGCCTGTCGGGCACAGTTAGACTGTTTCTGTTCGGCGTTTTCGGCGATTTGACCGGAAGTTCCGGCGGCAGTTCCGGATCGATATCGTTCGACACCTGATACTGGGACGGTCTCCTCAATGATGATGCCGCTTCGTACACCACGTTAAGACCTTTCATCACTTCCTGAAATCGATTTGTAATAAATCATATTTAATTTTTTAATTGAAAAAAAAAAAAAAAATATATATATATATACTATACTCGAACAAAAAAAAAGTAGACGACGGTTAAAGAATTAAAGAACGATATTAAAAATTTTTCAAGTACGAATAAAGCTTTTAAGAACGAAAAAACTTTTGCTGGAGTATTTTTGCGAAACATTGAAAATAAATTATCGTAACGCGAGAAAATTCATTCTCGTAATTGTAAAACAATACGACGCTCGCCAAACAGAAAAACGTATAACTGTAAAGAAACGGCAAGTAACATAATTAAATTTATTTTATACAGATACAAATATTATAAATATAATATATTTAAAGTTATTTAATAATAATAATAATATTTGATCATTATAAATTTATATATTATATTTTCATACGTATTTAAAACTCATTAAAAGTTTTTTTGAAAATTTCGTACTTTTATAATCGAATTAAAATTTAAAAAAAAATATTTTATATTTATTTTTAATTTAGTGATTGATATTTATATATTAATAAAGAGAACAATATAATGTGAATTTATATTTATTTTTTTATAAAAAATTATATACTAAAAAAAATGATTATGATAAAAAAAAATATTATATATATATATATATATATATATATATATATATAATATAATATAATATAATTAAAATATGATTAAAGTCTTTTACCTGTACTGGTACAGTTTTCCTGACTTTTCTGCAGCTGCCGGTGTAATAAAGCCTTCGCACGAAAGCCCACAGGAATTTTATGCCTCTCGTTAGTAATTTTCCGAAATCGGCAAGCAAAATAAGGAATAACGGTATACCAATTATGGCATATATTATTGTGATGGCTCTTCCGGTCCTAGTTGACGGCGCAATATGACCGTATCCTTAAATTTAAACGGACCATATATTAAATATTCGAATAGAAATGCGATCATAAAAATATTAATGCGCATGCTAATTTTCTTATTTAAAATTATCTAAATATACTGCTGTTATCAAAATTAAAGCAAAATGACTAAAAAAATGGCAATCATATATTATATATGTAAATATTTGTGAATAAGATATATTGTTAGAAAAGATAATGAAAAAGTGACCTGATATTTTCTTTTCTATTAAAAATGTCTTACGACAGATAAAGTGTTAACGAAAAATTCAAATTTTTGCTTTACTTTTATATATATATATCATTAATCATATTAAAATATCCTATATAATGATTCGTATAATATATTTAGAAAATATTGTAAATCCGATTTAATCAAGGATTATATCGATTAAATTTGAAACGTATCAGAATTTCGGAATAATTAATATAAATTTAATGAATTAAATTAATTAAAATAAATTCAAAGAAAGAAAAATTTTTCACATTATTTCATGATGTTGAAATATAATATATAAATTATTGAACAGATTATCCCAATTACATTTTTTATTTTATCATGAAATAATTCGAAATTATTAAAATCTGCATCATTTTAAATAACTGTAATATAAAAATATACGTATCTAGTTATTTTAATAAATAATTTCGGCCAAAAAAAATCGGCATTTACTAAAATAAAATATATATAAATAGAAATAAAAACACTACACATATATACACACACACACACACACACAAATACAAAAATCAAAAATAGTCATGCAAAATATTTTTCATATTAAAAAAAAATACTGAAGCCATTCATTTTGACATGTCTTAGAAAAAAAAAATAAAAATATGATCGCAAAATTCATATATAATTTTTGAGTTTCAATAAATTCAACGTCTAAAACGAATCGAAAGATGAAAATATATATAAATTTTCGTTGTATAGAATAAAATTTTAGTTATAATTATCGACTACGACGTTTCAACATAACGACATCTCAACACGGTTACAAATCTTTAATAAATCATTTAATTTTATGCATAATATATATTTTTAATAAAAAAAATAATAATTTGTAAATGTGTCATAGTAAGAGAAACGTACCTAAAAAAAAAAAATTTTTTTTCAATATAAAATTTTAGTAATTACATATGATATGAGGTCACAAACGACTAACAAAAAAAAAAAAAACATGCTTAAAAACATCAACATCATCATCTTTTTCGAAAGAAAAGAAAAAAAAAGACACTCGAAACTCAAGACATTTCATCATCGGCCGCTTACCAATGGTCGTAACGACAGTTAAGCAATAAACGACCGAATTTAAAAAGGACCAGGCCTTTTGACCGCTATAGGAATGGACGCCGGCCTCGTGTGCCGTATGTAATTGGGTTTCGAACTCCCATAATTTGTTTCTGGCCATCGATTTCCAGTCATCCTCTCTCATATTGTGACTTCCCTGCCATAGAGTATCGACAAAATCGCGTTTCACTCTTCTAACGCCGCATTTGTAAAAATTTTCGAATGCACCCTCGGTATATCGAAACATGAGACCACCCAATCCACAAAATATCATCAAAATGACCAGATCGCTGAAGCATCTGTTCCACATGCATCGTATCCTTTTGCATTCGTCCGGGTGTTCGGATCTGAATTCTTTCCATAGTCTACGACAGTTCTGTCTCATCCATTTATAATCACCCTTCTTCACGTCTTCGAGGGTTACTGGTTTCGATAGAACTTTCGTTTTCGCTTCGACTTTCTTCGTTCGTTTTTCGTTTTCATCCGGAATTATTTTTTTTGATTCAACGAGTGTTAGCTCGTCACCGCTTGGCTCCTTGTCGAAATGTAACAAAGCTAATTTTCTATTCAATTCGGCAGCCTTTTTTGATAGATCAAAATCAGACTCATCCTCACTATACGACGATGAATAACATGAACTGGTTATTTCTGATTGACTTGCGTCTATGTATCCTGAACTTCTTCTGCTGCGTTCTATTTCCATGCTGCGACGTTGAGCTTGTTTAAAACTATCGATTATTTCTTTTCCGCTGATTATTTCAATAGTTTTAGGACATGTTATTCCGCTGCCTCTTCTAGAAGATGGAAATTTTGTCGGTGTCATCAATTCTCTGCTTCTGTCCACGTAGGCTTTTACTGCATTCGAAACCCTTTCATCGACGTCCGGTATAGCAACACTACTATTTCTTGCTTTTTGCAAAAGCTCTATTATTTCTGAACTAGTTTTTGTTATTTCAACACCAGATATATCCAATTTATTCTCTGGTCTGGTCGCTGATCTGGATCGTTTGGCCATTGGTGATCGATCTGGTACTTGTCTTTTGGCAGTAGCTATTGTTTTTCTGCGTTCTCTGGGTTTTGGTGCTTTTTGCGTTTGTGGTTCAATTTTATGTTTACTTTGATCTTCACTCATCTCACTTTCACTCGTTCGTCCCTAAAACGTAGATTATAAACTGTACTATCGCTCCCATTCACATCAATACACACTTCGATGAGAAAATTTTATCTTTTACCTGACTCCTCGTTCCCGACTTGCTTCTTTTGGGTCTAATTGGTGGCATATCAACAGATTCGTTTAAAGTATTAGATGTGCCACTAGACAGGGGTGGGTGAGGGTCAGTTGCATTAGTGGGTGTTTTTATACAAGATTTAGGTTTTGGCTGTGGTTGATTAGTTTGTTTAGTCGCTGGGGTCGGATGAGTTGTCTTCTCAACTTCTTTGGACTTTTTCATAGGTCCAGTTACATTTGAAGTAATTTGTTGTGGTTTTTTAGGAGAAGGTGGGGGTATTAGTTCGTTTTGTTTATCTGAAGTAGTTAGAGAAGACGATATTTGAAGAGCAGCAGTTATAGCATCAGCCTCGGCGAGGATAAGGGAATTTTTTCTACTTCCAGGATCGGTGTCGTCTTTTAAACACAATCCATAATTAGGTACTGCTGTCAATAATTTATTACCCGGATCTACAAAACTTCCCTTTCTCTGCAATTTTTCTATTTCTTCAGCTGTTGGCAGTGCAAATGGTGATATACTCCTTCGACGACGCTCTTTCGCTTCTTCAACTTGAGCCTCTCTTATCGCTTCTATATCAATATCATCCGGATCTTTTTCTAACACCTTTTTTTCTTGTAATTTTCTTCTCATTTCTGCATAAATATCGTCTGATTCAATTTCGTGTGGATTTTTAGGCGTTTTAACTTCTTCCTCGTCCGTTGTCGTAGTATCTTCATGAACAGGCACCGGTGTTCTTTTAGCTTCAGGCGTTTTATCTCTAGTTCTAACATTCTGTGATCTATTTTTGGCCATTAATCTACGCCTTCGGGCAACAGCCGCATTTTGAGCCTGTTCGGCCGTTATCAATTTTTCAGCAGCCGTTTTACTATCTTGTTCCGATTGTTTTATTTGTTGTTGTTGTTGTTGTTGTTGGGATATTGGTGGTTTTTGTTGAATTTGTTGAACTTGAGATTTTGATTGTGATTGTTGTTGTTGTCTTTTCAAGGAAGGAACTCGTACTGCCACAGCCGTTTGAGTTTCAGATTCAGCTTTAAAACTAGGCGATTTCTTAATAGATGTCCCCGCGGATGTTTTCATCTCATTGGACGAGTCAGCCATGCTTCACCAATGCTTTTTTTATATACTATAATATACTCTACAACAAATATCAGAAAAAAAACATTAAATGTCGAACTCGTCAATGAAACTGAAGCAATATAAACATTAATCAAGTGCGAATCGCTTTCAACCATCTAACACGTCCTCATTGGCAGCGATTCAACACTTTGAAACGATTACACGCGACATTCCAATCGCGATTTACGGAATAAAAACTTCAATAACAACATTTTTCATATACATATTTTTTTTTTATTTTATAACAATATAAAAAAAAAATATCGCATCCGCATAATCGACTTACATTCAGTTGTCACATTCGTCACGAATCGGTACGATCGCATCAATCGCGCGACGACGTGATATTTTCGACTATCCGCATCATCTCTACGCGAATAAACTAGTGAATATCGCTTTATCGATTATTTATCACTTATTTACGACTTTTGATCATATGATGTGATCGACGACGCCGTATGTGACCAACTGACGGCGCCCGAGCTGTGTTCACCTCGAAAGAGCAGCTCGTACAAAAATAACTCGCACCACATTCGCCCACAAACTTTTCCTTTTCATTTTTAAACGATAAAATTTTATAATCGATCTAAATTTTATTCTGATTTTGCTCGATAATCTCGCTATATATATATATATATATATATATATATATATATATATATATATATATATATATATATATATATATATATATATATATATATATATATATATATATATATATGATTTAACAAAAATAATCAAGCATTGTTTCAATATAAACCGCCCGATAATTAATTCGGTCAAATAGATGGGTTTCTTTCATTCAATAATAACAAGATATTAATTACGCTTGAGAAATAATTGTTTGATAATATTTTTTTTTATTATATATAATGTAACAATTTATGACATGTGTAAACATAATCCAAACTAAATAATGATTATTATTATAACAATCATATTAAAAAAAAGGTTAAAATTATTTGAAAGAGTCACACTAACAGTGTGATCAAAAAGTAAAGTAAATTTGTATGTAAAGTGTAAATTCTTTATTTATTCTTCTAAATCAATTTCATCACTTTCAAAGTATTCCCCGTCCGATAAAAAGCACTTTTGCCAACTCTTTTTCCAGTCCTTGAAACAGTCGGAATAGTCTTTTTCCGGTATAGCCAGAAGTCGCACGGAGTCACACCAGGCGAATACGGTAATTGCGAAATGATATGAGTCGAGTTTTTGACAAACACACGCTTGGTAAATGTTATCGGCTGTCCCATCAATCTAGGAAAAAAAATACAATTTACCCGCCTTCCTTAATACCCCGGGGGTTTTAAATAACAATTTCACAATACTTTTTGATCACAGTAATATAATTAGAACTAATTCCGAGTCACTATAGCACTGCGTTGTCACATTCAAGAAAAAAAATTCAATTTGATCGTAAGGCGCGTTCGAAGCATAATCGTGATTACGCATATAAAAGCGTAATTTCATCTTTATGGACTTTTTATATCGCGATAAAATTATGCATCATAAACGTGTAACCGAAAAGAAACGCTTTTACGATCTCGCCGTAAACGCTCAAATTAATTGAAGGGAAAAGAATAAATGAAAAAAAAACAATCTTTCATAAAGTAGAAATTGAAAAAAAAAGAAGAAGAAGAAGAAGAAGAAAGGACCTTCAAAATATGATCGACTCTCGGATGAAATCGATCGATTCATTATTTTTTTTTTAATATTATATACTATATGAAGAAAATCTTAAATTTTTAATTTTTAGCGGTAAATCTAAATATTGATCAAAATGAAAAAGTATAATATGTGAAAAATTATCAAACAAAAAAATCTAGATGTTAAGCTCGATCTATTAAAAGAAAGATAAACAGATTTCTATAAAATAATTATTTTATAGGAAAAAATAAATGCGGCTTATATATAAATATATATTATAAATAAAACTTGAATGCATTATTTTATAATAATAAAATACAAATTATTAAATGTTGCTTTGCGATCACCACAATCTAATATATTTGCATACTATATATGTTGCCAAAACATATATGCAAATTTCCGCATACACAATAAACATACTCGTAATAAATTAATGACGCTGCATAATTATTATAATCATTTGATGAATCGATTACGTAAAAAGGGAAATATATATATATTTTTTTTTTTTTGGCACGCGCGCCCGCAGTTCACGACGGCTTCTCATATTCGACGTCATTTCTATGCGACAAGTTCAACGTATAAACGGAAACCTGACAAGAATATTATTTTAAGCATAATATTGCCTCATATAGGATTGCAAGAGCACAAAAGACGTATATAAATAACGTTTATTTAATTCAGTATTGCAATATATCGATTCGTTTTCATTCATGCATTTAAAGCGACACATAGGATCATTTCAGCTCCAAAACTAACATTATAACAATAATATTTTATAATGTCTTCAATTTTTTTTTAATTAATAAATCTGTTGATTGAATCATATATTGTCATCAAAAATGAGTAAGTATGCAAAATTTCAACTAAATTAGATATTAGGAAGCGGTAAAAAAATCTATTACAAAAATCCACCCCGACAAACCGACAAACGGTGCATGTTAAATATAAGCGTGTAACAATAATAATAATAATATAATACATGTTTTGATAATAAAATTTTAATTAACTTCATATTGAGATTTTGTTGCTGTATCTATTTTGATAAAATAGGTTCGTTACGGTACGTAGAAAATTTATTACGGCATATACAGGATGTATACATATTTCATACGTGCGTGTATTTAATGTAATAAACGAAATCATAGGTCACGTAATGTGGTAAAATAATTAAAGGCCTACCCTTAACCGGGGACCCGTGGAATTATTCAAGGGAAATATTGTCATTTTTATCTTTTGGATAGAAACACGTACCAGATTAATACTTTTAGGAAAAGTGAATTAAGATTATCCCGTACAAGATATGATGATTTTTTCATTTTTTTTTTTAAAGAAAAACATGAGAAAATTTCGAAAAATTGACTATAATAATGCAGCGTGCTTGCTTTTAAATTGTAGTACTTTAAATTAAATATTAATAATATATTATATATATAAAAATTTAATTTTTCTATTTCATTTGTGTAATGAATCATAACGTCACATTCGATGCACTTGTTCCCATTGACTTGCGATCGAATTTCCAGCACAACAAAGAGGAAAATTTCGTTTTCGGGAAAATTTCGAACACGAGCCAAAATGTCTTACAATTTGACGCCGGTCTTATTTTAGCCGGTCTTTTGAGTTGCGCGTATATTTTTCGATTTCTCGGTATTTTCACGTGTTTCTTTATTTATTATTTTATTTTGTGCAAATGCGTAAATGTTTGTATGTGTGTGTGTGTGTGTGTGTATGTATGTATATGAGCATTCGTTTAAACGCATACTTATAAATTCGTATGAATAAATAAATAAATAAATAAAGGAAAAGTACAAAGAAAAACCTATCAGTTTAAAATATACGATAATATATCAAATGCGATGAAAAACGAAAGAAAATGCCCGCGACGAAAATGAAAATACGCGTTAAAAAAAATGAAATAGTCCACATCTACGTATACAGAACGTACCGAAATATACGTATCTATAATAAATCGACGATACTACGCGCAAAATGATCCGGCGAAAATGTGACTAACGTCATACGAAACATACAACGTTTCAAAATCATTTTCATAATTAACAATCGAATCGGTGACACGAAAACACTTTTGGATCTAAATCAACTTTTCAAGTTTCATTCTCTAATATTGAAATGGTAATTAATCTATCTCGTTGTATAGATTTGAATCCAAATGTATTTTCTTAATTAATTATTTTTAATTAGTACTAAAAATATTCTGAAACATTAAAACATAATCGTCGACTTGGAATTTGAACCCGGGACTAGCAAACTAAACAAACGTTTTATTAATAACTGAATCGTCATTAATACACTAAATCATCTTCTTGTAAATGAAAAAAATAAAAATTTTCCTTTAAAAATAATATAATCGTACTTTTTTCTCATACTATAGACTATTAATATATTTATTTTACATTATATAATCGTCAAAATTTTATTATCAAATAAACAACACCTTGTATAGTGCAAACAATATTTTTGAATTAATGACAATTTTTAAAATAATAATAAAAAAAACGTAAAAAAACGTTTTCGAAAAAAAAAATAAATTACGAAAAATCCAAGTCATATCATCTGATATCGAACTCTGGTTATTTTCAGATGGTGGAAAAAAAAACCAGCGCCGGATAATGCGAAAGTGCTCAAGTGAAGGACTCCAACAGATTAAGTGATTACACAAAGCCAATACAAAGCGAATTATGTGGGTTGCCCCAATTATAAAGATGGGTCTTTATCGATAAAATCAACCCTCCCATTTCTTGGTCGTATTTATTCCAGTAATTATTTTCAAAATTAATAATAATAAATTTTGAAAATATATAATTTCTTATAATAGATGACGCACCATAATTATGAATCGGAACTATATATGTATTCATTTTGGCGACATTAATATATATATATATATATATATATATATATATATATATATATATATATATATATATTAATCTTTATATATAACATTGTGATCAAAAAGTAAGGTGAATTTGTTCATAAAACGTAAATTCTAAATATCGCATGGAGCCAAATCGGGCGAATGCGGTGGTTGCAAAACAATATGAGTCGAGTTTTTTGGCCAAAAAGTCGCGAAAAACCAATACAGTATAACATATGGTGTATTATCGTGATGAAGGAACCAAAAGTTGAAAAAACAAGTGTTAAATGTTATAGACAGTCCTACCAACCTATGAAAAAAAATCAATTTACTTGCCTTCCTAATGCCCGGGAGTTTTAAATGACGATTTTACCTTACTTTTTGATCACAGAATACATTTAATATACGTATATTTTTAAACGTTCGTTTAGTACAATGTAATGTTTTTATTTTATTTTTCATGAAAATGATAATTTAATTAAAAATATACAAAAGAAAATTCGACGTATAAAGAAAATGAATTCATATTAAATACACAAAAAAATGTATTTTTACAAACGGATTAATAAAATTATTTAGTTGAATATAAAATTAATACACATATAATTTATACATCATTAAATTGATTATTAATACATTTAATTTTTAATCAATATTAAAAAAATAAATACAAAAATAATTATGACTTTTTATGTGGAGTGATATCTATTGAGAAAAATTTTCTTTATAACAAAATTTTCACTTCCGCTTTTCATATTAGTTTACTTTTCGACCTCTAGATGGTAATTTCAACATTATATGATATTTTTTTAAGTAATATTATAAAAAAATAATAATATTCCAAATATTCGAAAATTTTCCAATAATTTCTTTTTAAAAATATCAGCACGTCCTATAGAAATTTTTTTTAATGCTACGTTTCAAAAACAAAACACACACACACACTCGTACATTTTGTATGTATATAAACATAATCGATCCGAATAAATATTAATCGAAATCGTAAAATAAATCGCATCGTTTACTTCACAATTCATTAAAATCGATCGTAAATCAGTTGCTTCAAAGCCGTCTGCGAATTTATTGTATTTGATGTTAAAGTTTTCAGCATCATAAATATTATTATTACAGAATAAATTAAGACGGATTTATGTTTTTTTTTTCAATGCATTTGAATCATAACAAAGATATAAAATGTAATCATTACTAAAAAGTATTTAAAAAAAATCGTATTTTACATTCAACTATATAATTATATATATATATATATATATATATATATATATATATATATATATATACAATCTCATATTACAACGTCTAATTAAGAAATTTATATAACGAAACAAACTTTTATGTATTCGTTATTATCGAAAAATAGATGGCGCTGTTATAATAAATAGATAATTTTGAATTTTCAACTCATACGATATTTTTATCATTCTGTAATAATTAAAAATTATAAAAAAAAATCTCATTTCCAAAATATAATATTTTACAGATCGATTTCTTCCACTCTTTTCACCTAATTATATTTATCAACATACTTTTCAATAACAATATAATATTTTTCAATAAAAAAAAACTATTTATTATGTTGATATACTAACATGTTTTCCTTCGTTTTATATAAGAAACTTTTTAAACTTTTTCGATAAAAGTAGACATGTTTGCATGCTTTTCCACCAATTTTTCTACAAAAAATTTTAACCATCCTGTAGTTGATTACAAACGTTCACTTTCGACGAATATACGTGTAACGCATCGTTTCTAAACTATGAAATATATTTTTTTTTTTTTGATTTTTGCGACAAGTGGGCGATGTTTATATATAAAGAAAGCGCATTCCTACACAAATCGTCGACGTCTACGCGTTTCTTGTATATAAATAAACGCATTGTACGAGTATTTTTTTTTTTGTTTATTTATTTATAAATACATCCGTGACATTCTAGTATACTACTAAAAACGCGTCATTTGTCACTTAAGCTCGCTAACTATACGGAAAAACCATTGACACAATGTGAAACGAAACGAACGATGAAAAACTCGGAAAATTGCAAAGGCGTTATGAACGCTCAACGAATCGTTAACACCTCATTATAAACTGATAGAACGTTACGCATTACAAGCAATTTATATAATATAATGTGCAAATAAATCGTTACGTTACTGTAATTATTAGTAGTTAAATTGTATATTATATATATATAAATGTAATTTTTTTAAATTATTATTTCAAATCAACTTCATTAAAATAATTCCCATCCGATAAAACGCACTTTTTCCAACGCTTTTCCCAGTCATTGAAGCAGTCAGAATAGTCTTTTTCCGGTATAGCCTTCATCAAGACCTTTTTCGATTCGGTTTTTATCTCCTCGATCGTGTGAAAACGGCATTCCCGCATTGGCTTTTTGAATTTGCCGAATAGCCAGAAATCGCAAGGAGCCAAATCGGGCGAATGCGGTGGTTGCGAAACGATATGAATCGAGGTAAATGAGGGACAAAAGTTGCAAAGAACCAATGCAGTATGATACGGTGCATTATCATGATGAAGAAACCAAGAGTTGTAGAAACACGTGTAACTCGGAAATAATTAAACCTTTTGACAAACGGACGCTTGGCAAATGTTACAGACAATCTAGGAGAAAAAAATTACAATTTGTCTGACTTCCAAATGCCCGAGAGTTTTAAATGACAATTTTTAATGATAAAAAAAAATAATTGAACACATCTGATATATATAAAATGAACGAATGGCTTCAATATCAATAAATATGTAAAATACAATCGGCAACATTTTATAATGTTATTACGGTTAGTCAAAAAGCGCACTATTATAATACTGCATGAAATATAATAGATTTTATTCGCCATTTAACATAATAGAAAACAGTATGGGCAAAGTCGTAAATCGGCAGCGAAAAACTCGTAAATTTACAGCGTGACGCACACACACGAGGCGAAAAAAAAAAAGAAGACAGGGCTGTTAAACTTTACTTACCGATCGTCGTGTAAATTGTGCCGCAGTAGAACATCGCATTCCAGAAAGTCCAAACCTTTTTACCCTTAACCATGTTGCCGTCTTTTATATACTTCTCCACTTCCAATTCGTACACTAATAAATGCCTCAAGGCTTCACCCTTCCATTGTTCTGAATCCTGAAACAAATTTATATATATATATATATATATATATATATATATATATATATATATAATACAAATCATATTCATATATACTACTGTGATCAAAAAGTAATGTGAAATTGTCATTTAAAACTCCCGGGCATTAGGAAGACATCTAAATTGTATTTTTTTTCATAGGTTGGTAAGACTGTTTACAACATTTGCTAAGTGTCTATTTGTCAAAAAGTTTAATTAACTCAGAGTTACACGTATTTTTAGATTTTTTTACCAAATATTCGACTCATATCATTCTACAACCACCGTATTCGCTTGATTTCGCTCCGTGCGACTTCTGGCTATTCAACAAATTTAAAAGTGGGTGAAATTACTTTGAAGGCGATAAAATAAAAAATTAACAAATTCACCTTACTTTTCTAACACAGTGTTATGATAAAAGCAGCATAAAAGACACATTATACTCGGCAATGCTCTAAAAATATTCACGATTTTTATCGTACAGTCTGACTTAATAGGCTTTTTTTTTTAATTACACTTGTGTCCTTTGTGCTGTCGATTGTCATTATATAGTGAAATACCTCCAAAAGATCTGTTCTATTGACCAACTGATGAATCGTTGAAACAAGATCGTTCCTTTTGCTCCTCATATCGTATGTTTGACGTACTTCATATACGCCTACAAAAAATTAAATAATAATTAAAACGAATTTTTATCACGATAATACAGCTGAAAAAGTATTAAAAAAAATATTTTTATGCATATTAATATTATTATATAAAGATATGAAAGTTCAAATGAATCATAAGAAAAGCGATCTTATTCAAATAATAAATATATTCATAGTTTAACCATTGATAATACTGTAATAAATATTAAATTATTATTATTTAATATATATATATATATATATATATATATATATATATATATATATATATATATATATAAATTTGATGAATAAAAATCTTTTTTTTTCTTATGAAATTATGGCGCTATAACCCGTGTGGGACCTTGGTTTAGCTATGTGTCGAGTTTTTCTACTATAATATTTCACTTTTGCGAAAAATCCGTTTTATGTTTCTAAGCCAAGACTTATTTTAGATGAATTTTTGCATTTTTTTTTTTTACTAATGATATAAAAAAGTATTACACGATAAAAATATGCGTCGAAAATATGTATAAAATATTTCAGTTATATTCGACGAGTCGTAAACGATTATTATTACGATTGCTCTCTTAATATTTTTTATTATCCTTTATATATATATATATATATATATATATATTATTTTCATATTTTTATTAAATTACTTCAGATATATTTTTGTGGACAAATTTTAGACATTATATCAAATTTTTATTAGTATTTTTTGTAATTGAATATTTTTTAAATATTTTAATATTTTGGAACAAAAATCAAAACATACATAATAATTTTATTAAAATGGATATTTTTCAATTTATAATTTTATAATTATCATTTTTTTTATTTACAATAATTACTATCAATCGTATCGATAAATAATGTATTTAATTATTTATCAATGGTTAATTATTAATTAAATTTATTTTGAAACATATATGTATTAATAATAGCATATTTGCACATTCCAGTTCCACTGCATTCGAAACCGTTTCAAAAATAAATTTCACAGACAAATAGCGATGAAAATTAATTATGAAAATTCTGAACGATTTTCTCGCACCTAACTATTTAAGTAAAAGTCGAACATAAATAAAACGAGCGACACGCAATATTAAAATATATTATTATATATTACATTATATAGTAGCGCCGTTCTAGAAAATTCTATAAAATAGTCTATGATTGTCTAGTCGTAGACATTAAGGTGATGAAATCAAAAGACTGTTTCTTTCAAAATAAAAAATAAAAAAACAAATCCAATTTCTACTTCGTTTGCATAACGAAGTATATCAGATTCTGGCAAATGCTCAGAATAAATATTTTAATTTTATTCCACGTTAAGGTCTGTATTTTTGAAATATTTTTTTTTGCATTGATATTAATTACTATCAGAATCAGTAATTTTTTTGACCCGTCGTAATATTTAAATATTATATATTATGTGACAATTTTTTTTGTCCTAATTTATATCGATTTATGATTTCATTTTGACTCAAATTGTATACTCAATGACATAATTATAATAAAAATGAGATTACTTTTCTATAAGAACTTCATATAATTAAATTAAAGTTAAATTATACGAGATAATTTGCACTCTCGCCTACATACATACATACATTCTTCAGAAACACATCTGGATCAAATAGTACGAAAAAAAAATAGAAAAATAGAAACTATTAGCAAACATGCGCTTTCGACTTTACATCGAACCGTAAACTAACTTTATAACGGTCAATATTTATTGTAAATAATGTGAATGCGACTTTATATTGAGTTACATATTTTGAACGGAAAGATTTTTCTACGTTAACTTTATATATTTCAATCTTTTTTTTTAAATCTCCCCCCCCTATTTTTATAAATTTAATAAAAAATATTTTTAATTTAATAATATCATATTTACAAAAATTTTCATTAATTATAAAACTCTAAGCTTTATTGTACTCTAATATTATATATAATATATTATACATGTGTTATTATGCAATTAGATAGATATTATAAAATATATTTTTACACACACACACATCATATATAATAAATATATCGTTAAAATTACTATATAAACCGTTCATTCAAAATATCTAAACATTATTTAAACCGTATCTAATAATATTTACTTTAAAGTTAAATATGAAATTTTCCTATACAAAATATAATTATGACACTTCAATATATTATATTACATTTTTTTTAATCATATTTAATTGACGATTATTATTATTAGATTTAAAATATTAATTATATATAATATATATTGGAATATTTCACTATTAAAATGATTAATAACACATATATATATATATATATATAGGTGAAATTGAACGAAAAATAAATCAATATAAAAATTACCTTCGATTGCCATAAATATGGCCGCTCCGGCCGCCGTATATGCCAAAATGATCAAAGACAAAAATATGTGCGTAAACCATTTTTTAGACCATGTACTTATTTTATTATACATCCAAAAGGCACTCTTTTCTCCGACACTCAGACCACTTTTGGCCGTGTTCATTGTGAAATCCTTGAAACCCTCGAACTGTTTAAACATAAACTCGGACGCTTTGCCGGGATTCAAAAACGGATTATAATACGGATTGTTCTGGGGCAAAACTGTCACCGGTGTCATCGGTTGCATATTATTGAAGGTTGTGTTGTTGTTGAAATTCGGTATATAAAGCGGATTTATATGTATACTTCCGGCGGTCGACGGGGGTCTGGGCAATGCCTGTCCAATTCCGGAATTTTGCTGCGGATTAATCGGAATGTGCAGGTTCGTCCTGGGTTTCGGTGGCAATTTTGGCGGCGTATCGGCCATTTTTGACGTCTTATCACGGACAACTGACGACCAAGATGTCGGTTCAAGTCGCTCTACCTCCTTCTGGACTGACTCATCAATCTCAAAAATAGCACCAGTAGGTTATTCACAATGCGGGTCTGTCTCAGATTCTCCCTCCTTATAGCATATTTGAGAGAGTTTTTTCCGAAAGTGCACTCACACATAATTTTTCTAAACACTCTGTATATATATATATATATATATAATATAAATATAAAAAAATATACATTAAAATTATACTAAAATATAAAAAAAATATATAATAAAAAATGTCATATAAAAATTAATATTTCCCATTATTTTTTTTAGTATATGAAAATCGATTATATTAAATACTGTTGTTTAATAATTAACAGAACGCGTATTTTTTTTTTGTAATTTCACTTAACGAAATATTACGCAATAAAGAATTAATAATAGTTTGTTCCTAATCTATATAATATATACATTTGTTCCTAATAATAATGTCAGATAAGGGTTTTCGTAGCTATAAATCAATTTTAATAGCTTTCAAAAAAAAATTGCTAAATAATCGCAAACGTCGAATTACGGCCGGCAATATATATATATATATATATATATATATATATATATATATATATATATATATATATGTGAGATGATAACGATGAAAATAGCAATGTCAGAAAAATTTTGGCAAAGTTTTAATGCAAACAAAAATGAAGAAAGCGCGGTACGAGCGGAAAGTTCGTGCATCGTTTTATATTGAAATGTAATATTACGCTACCATTTAATATGCTTCAATGCATTTTTGTATTTTAATAATGTTGTAAATTAGTATAAAATAGTATTATTTAATATTATATATGTATATATTTTTTTTTCAAATAAATCAATGGCACTAATATTTCGCAATTGCAATCTAAAACCCATTTATTAAAATGAAAAATGAATTTAATATATAAATTATAAAAATATAATTTAATATATTCTAAATAATTATCGTGTAATAATTATATCATAAATAATCACATGTGAACTATAGAAAATATTTTTTTATTTATTTAAAAAAGTTTAAGAAACACTGAACTGAAATATTATGATCTTGCATTTAAATATATTATAATAAAAAATACAAAATAAAATTTTAATTTATTAATTTGACACAATATGATCGCACTAAAACTTTATGAACACCCGTCTGATTTTATTGCGATGCACATTTTCAAACTTTCTACTCGTTTAAAATTAATCGTAACAGGGAAATATTATCGATATATACCATATATATATATGGTATATATATCGACGATGTGGACGAAGCTTTATAATCCGTTTCGATTCGATTGTTGAAACTCACACGAAACGCTTTGTACGCGTCGATATCGGTCCCGAACGGCGGGAAAATTGCCGAATTTTCGCGCTTTTCCACAATTTCCCGACGTTAAGCCGGCGTTCACACTATTATTTTTGTTTTCGTTTGTGTGTGTGTGTGTGTTTATTGTGTCTTTTATTTTCTTGTTTACGTAGTCGAATCGGTAGCGATCGCTCTCGCGTACAAAATCCGAATATTCTCTAATGACGAGTTGTGTGCGGTCAGGACGTATACGCTGTATATTTATTAACCCTAAAATGACCGTAATAAAATTCTTGCTAAATTTTTTCAATACAACTATTTCATTTATCGAATCATAATAGAAAAATATTTATATATATATATATATATATATATATATATATATATATATATATATATATATATATATATATATATATAATCATTAATTACCAAAAAATAACTGCGCAGTTTACCTATATATTAAAAAGTTATCTGCTTGACAACTAATTTCCAAATCTCTTAGTTATATTAAATTACAAAAACAAATCATTGTCGTATACATATTTATTCTAAAGGCAAACAATGCTGAAAATTATGTGTTGTAAATATAAAAAAAAAACATAAAATATTACCACTTCTTTATACTGTGCTTTTCAGAATCTGTGAAGTGTGCCAAAAGGCAAATTATACATACTGCATACATAAATATTTTTGTTCCAATTTCTGAAAGCCAATTAATGTAAGTAAAAATACAAAAAGAATATAATAGATTTATCAAAAAAAATCGATAACACGCCAACTTTCATAGACTTAAGCTACTTTTTTGAAAAAAATATTATATACAATATTATATTTTAAAATTCTCAATACTTATCATAAAAATGTACATTAATATTAAACGACCATAAACAATTTTACTTTTAATGTTTTTGTTTACTATATTTATATCTCTAAGTTATTAATTTTAAAATTTTCAATTAATAATATTGAATAATTGACAATTTTAATCATAAATACATTTTATAAAATATATTATACTATTAAAATTAAATTAAATTAAAAAAAGTAAATTATTTTTTAAATAAATTATTTTAAAATTAAATTAAATTAAAAAAAGTAAATTATTTTAGATATTGTCATTGTAGACTATTGCTTGTTTAGTAATACCTTGTTCCAATTAAAATCACTAATATAATCCTTGTAAAAAATCAATAACTATAAATATTTTTAAAATATCATTATTTATTTTTATTTATCTTTCATCAACATCCCGGATTTCCAAGCACATTTTATAAATAATTAAATATTAACACGACATATTAATTTATGATAGCATTTCGATTATTGCAATATATGAAAAATTAAATTTATATATCGACAGCTGTCGGTCGTTTTAGGGTTAAACTAGGGTGATCGTTTGTATGGACAATCTTTTAGCGGGAATATAAATAGAATGGCCACATGTGTCAACGGACCAAGAACATGAAGCAGCTTTCACTCAATGAACTTTTGTATTTTTTTCACATATTTATTTATAATATAATTCTGAAAATTATTTTCAATGATTATTTCAAATAATTTTTCAGAAGATTAACGACGAAAATGCGATCCGTAATTACTATAACAATTGTTACTTTTAAATTTCAAAATAAAAATTAGCATATATATATATATATATATATATATATATATATATATATATATATATATATATATTAGAAAATGAGTTGTGATGGAAAAGTGTTGTTTAAATTTAACGAATTGACGAAATATTTATGATTAACAATATCATTTTTAGATAATCGTCAGAGTTTCTTAATCCATAGATCGCGACTCAAATATAGATATCCAATTTTCTGATCGCTTTAATTTTTAAGAAGTAAATTTAAAATTAAAGATTTTTTTAGAATTGAACGTAAATTATTTAAGTTATTTATGTGAAAGATATTTTGAATATACTGAAAAAAATTATGAACACACGTATCGTATAAAATTAAAAAAAAAATCATTTATTAATATCTTTTACACTTATATTTGGCGCCGATTTGTCTGTCAAATTGAGTGTGTGTGTGTGTGTGTATCGTAACAATTCCAAATTTTATGCGAAATCAATATTACTATAATAAATTAAATAATTCATTCATAACACTTCTTTTAATAGACATATATAAACATAACTTGTAAACGATAAAATATTTAATTAAAAAAATAATATTAAAATACTAATTACATCGATAAACCGCAATCACTATTATTTTTAATACGAAGTATTTACACACTTTTTTTACCGTGCACGAATTTCATACATTGAGTCTACTAATAAATAACCAATATCATATAAAACGTATTTAATAATAAATATTTGAAGCACGTCGATTTATCTTAAAACATTAAAAAATATAGATGCGGCTTTGCATAAAGATATTTCTCTTTATATTCTTTTTTTCGAACAGTATTTCTCAAAATAGTTATAAGAGAGGTCATAAAATTCCGTGACCCGACGTATTATTTTATATTACTTTTAATATTTCTTTTTACATCGAAGTATTTCATCAAATGTGTGCCATGCAATAAAATATAAATTTATATTATACTATAAGCAAACTATACAAAAAATAACTGCAACATAAAATCGTAAGAAAATATCAAAAAACCAACGATATAAATGCACAAAATTTATTTTATCACATTTTTTTAAATTAAATAAAAAATAATTTAATAAAATTATATTGATTATAATTCAATATAATTAACAAAATAATTTAAAGTATTGAAATACAAAAAATAAATATTGCATTAAATCATAAAAATTGGTATCGATTAAAATTTACGAAATAAAATATAATTGTTGTATTACAAAAAAAAACATATTTTTTTTATTTATAAATAAATATGATAATTCAAAACATGATAAACCAACGTTTGGTATAATCACTAAATTTCTAGGAAAAATTATATGTGTAAACACATTTATTATTACTAACGAGTTTAATTCTGTTTTGATTTATTTTTTTTTCAATTATAATATACAAAATTTATAAAATAATAATTTTAATTAGAAATTTCGGTTTTATTTATATAAAATAAATATTTTATTAAAATTCAATAATAATTGTATTGGTTACATTTGAGTCAAATTGCAATTATATCCTATGGCATCTGAATGTGCACATGTTGTTCAATTTCCAAAACTATTTTAATAACCGTCATAATTGCACACAGTTTGTCAAAACTAATGATAAATTTGATAATTTTCAAACGAGAATTACAGAGAAACGAAAGAACAACGTCCGAATAACGTTTTCAGACGACAGTCGAAATTTGGCAGAAATCCCGGAAAATCCTAGAAAATTACGATTTTCCAATTAAAAATCAAAATCATATTCAAAAACCCTACCGGTTTTATTTTAGAGTTGAATCATCGAATTTCGTCATCAATCTTCAAATGTGAACATTTAAAATTCTCAAAATGTTCGATAATTATTAAACTTGATATTTTTTTAATAGTCTTTATTTTCATCAAATTTTCCGAGGAAATGTGATGCAACACACACACACACACACACACACACACACACACACACATATATATATATATATATATATATAATATTTAATCGACGATATTAAATCGTAAACGCGAAATGACGTTATTCGAGTCAAAAATATATTTCTGTTTATTCTGACGAGAAAAAAAAAATAATACATCTGCATTTAAAAAAAAACTTCATTAGCACCACTTTTCGAAGATGTCCATCTTTTTTTTTTATTTTTGTACATTTTTCTATGTCGCGATGTGATCAAAGATATTTTTCCCTTTAATCATCTATACTAGTGTGGATCAACCCTAAAGATTTTCGAAAATATCGTAAATTACATCAATCGTATCATTATAAATGAGTAACGTTTTTGGATACTTTGATCAATAAACATTTCGAATGAACTGTGGTGTCTTGCGGACTCGAAAGTGTTTATTGAATTTTACTTTTTATGTAACATTATATTACAAAATAATTTTGATAAACTTGTAAAAATATTTTCTTTTTTTTTTTAACTTAAAAGTTTTTTTAACAAATCAATGTATTAATAATATTTTCTTTATACGATTAAATACGAGTTTAAATCCTTAGTTTTTCATAGTAAAAGTTGATTATAAAATTGACGACTAGATTATTACAAGGAAAAAAAAATATATATATATATATGTATGTAAATATTCAAAATAATTATCATAATATAATGCCGGTGCCAGACTAGAATATTTTTTCTACAACAATAAAACTTGATGACGCCGCTTTATTTTTTTTTAATCATGAGTATTTTTATAATATGAATTACGTTTTAAGCTATATAAAAACTCATTCATTCTACGTAAAAATGATTATTTGTAATTTTATTATAAATACACACATACACACACACACACACACATATCGTACAATTTCATTTCTAACCTTTGTATTAAATCAATAAAGTTACAAAGGTTAGTTTATTGTCTTAGATTCTACAAATAGATTCAGTATACTTTTGAACACGCAATTTATATTGTTTAATAATTATCCAATTTTTTTTTTGTAACTGTTTTAGACAATCATCCCAGAAAAAAAATAAAATTAGCAATAATTGTAGAAGAATATAAAAATCTTATTTATTTTAATAGACTCCTATAATTGGTTTACACGTTTATTTATATTATCACTAATAATATTTATTAAAAGAAAATTCTAATTATTAATTATATTGAAAAAGAGTAAAACTTTTCCAAAAAAAATCATACTTTTAAACTTCTATATATATAATATTTTTTAATTTTTTTAATATTAACTTTGGATGAAGATAATTTTCTAATTACATAGATTTTTAATTGATAGTCAATTCTTGAAAAAAAAATTTTTTTCTGATACACTTTCTTACTCTTCTAAATATAAATCCTTCTTTATATTGAAGGAAAATTCTTGAAATTTTCCTTCTACAATATTTATATAGGATGAAATCGAAATTTCATAAAACACACGCAAACTTTTAAACCTGTTGCTAAAAAAATAAAAATACAATGAGTGATTTTTTTTATATAAACGACAAATAATTCAAAAATTTCAACAGGTATTATAATAAAAAAAAACATTAAAAATATCAATCTAAACATGTTTGAATTTCATAAACGTGAACTTTATCAAACAATTATAGTATATAATATATAAAAAAATATTATTGAAATATATCCTAATTTTCACTCTAAATAATATATAACTAATTGAAATTCATAAAAAAATGATATTAAACACTAGAAGAAAAAAAAATAGATATTACATAGTTGTTTTCATATCGCTTCTTCGAATATCGAATTTCAAACATCTTTCGCAACACAAACAACAAAATCCAAAAATACGCGCCACATTCAAAATATTTTATGTAATAAAATCATAACACGCTATTTCGATGTCAATTTTTTTTCTTATATATCGATTTTTTTTTTCTTTTCGGCCTCCATTAAATTCGATTTTAATGTTTTGCGTCCGTTGCGATTTTTCCGTAAATATTTATTCGATCGCGAAAATCCCGAGGAAAAACAATTACAATATACGCGTATATAAAATGTAATTTTATATATATATATATATATATATATATATATATATATATATATATATATATATATAATCTAAATAAATTATGACTTCGTGTAAAGTTATTCGATAATCGATATTGATAGAAAAAAAATAGGCGTTTCTCTGTAATTAATTAGATGGAAATTCATTACATCAAATGTAATCGAAAAATTTTAATGAGGAATTTGTCATAATTTTTCAACACCGTATTAATTATAATTCATATACATCAACATTAAAATTAATTTCTATTAAATGTAAATAAAATGGCGGCACAGTTGTTCGTTCAATCAAAAAATTGCAACATCAGTCGTAATTAATTCATAATATATTTCGAAAATTATTCGTTAAGAAATTTTAAAATTTTGCCACATAATTAATGTCAAAATATTTAGATTAAAATATTTTTTTGATAAAACGAAAAAAAACCAATATGAAATTAAAAAAGTACACCGTGTGTATTTTTTTAATAATATTCTTTCATTCCATCAATAATAAATAATAATTTCAATTTCATTTTCTGTTCCATTTTTGATTATATAAAATTAAAAAATATATATATATACATAATTTTATCACTTTTGGCACAGCGATAAATTATATCTGTTACAACATTCGTTTATGATTAATTACAAAAATATGTATATATGAAACTTTATTACTTTTGGAACCGACTGTACTTCGTTGAAATACATTAATACTTTTTTTACATTCGGTCTTATTCTTTATATTATATATATATATATATATATATATATATATATATATATATATATATATATATATATATATATATATATATATATATATATTGGTAATATAGAACGATCAATAATAAAATCACGTTATATGAACCATTTTTTGAAGTTGAGCAATGTTGAACGACAATATTTTAACCAATAAATAATTCAAAACTTTTTAATAACAATTAATATTTATTACATTCGTGGTGAACAATTTGTTCTCAATAGAATATACTATACATAAAAATAATTATCGTATAAAAAACTAATGATAGTGATTAAAAATAATACAAATAAAAATGAAAAAATAGAAGAAACCAATGTTCGAAATAGAAACGCGCCATCTATGATCTTCCGTTGAATGTACAGTGTGTGTTGTACTTTAAACGTGCGTATGTTTGCGCGTCGAAAAGGCGTTAATCAACGAAAATATTCAATTAGAAGCAAAATAACATTTCATTTTACATAATGCTGAAAGCTTCCGAGCAGACATTTAATTTCAGATCTGAAACGAATCTCTTTCAACACGTCTAAAATTGTGCGAAAAAAAACGCCATATTTTTTTTCCATTCATTGCTTTAGAACGTCAAGAACACAAATAACGAATCGCATCCCGCATTAATATACCGTATTAAAATATTTATAATTTTTAATTTAAAAATACGCATAGAATACGAATGACGTATGTGCATAAAATTCAAGATTTACTAATTTCACTATTTAAAAGTAACGCTCGTAGAATATCACTTTTTACTATTTATGTGTATAATCGTTAAAATACTCAAATCGACAATTTATGATTATTAATTGTAATAAATAAAAATGAAAAAAAAATATTTTAATTATTTTTTCATTTTAATATAAACACAATAGAAAATATTTCGATTTATGGTACATCTATTTCTCCTATTATTATTAAAAAACAAAATTATAATATATATATGTCGTTAATAACGATTCTTTTGAATATCATAAAGATTGATATATAACAGAAAAAAATATTATATTAAAATTTATATATAATTCGATTACTATCTACACATTTCTTAGATAATCTGCATATTTATATTTTGTAGATTAAAGAAATCGCACATAAACATTATACACTACATTTTATTTATTTCATATTAATAAATCAAATTTTATATTAATATATATTATTTGAAGATAAAATATTAAAAAAATATATCATTTGATTTCTGATTACATATGAAGAAATAATAAAGCAAGAAAGAACAAAAAAAAAACGTTAACATTTTTAAACAATTATACAATAAAAATTTATATTTTTTTTTTTGTAGAAAAATATGCATATATATTAGGTAATAAAATATATTAATAAACACTCGATACAATATATATTTACAAATTTCCACGCATTAACGGTAACACATATATACGTATGAAAATGAGGTTATCGATGCGACTACGGTCAATATTCGCGAATTTTCTCATCGGTTATGTCACTTTATTTTTAAGACGTTTTTCGTTTATTTACAACGACATTACGACGTCTAAGCGGAATAATGAACGAGTCGACCGTCGGAAAATTTATACGAATTTTCCGGGTTCCATTCGCGGCGAAAGCCTTCGTATAAACTGTTGCCGAACAACGAGCAAACCGAGACTTTCGGACGCCGTGTAAAAAAAAATGAAAACTCTGCAATGACGCGACCGTAGCCGAATTTTCACGAGGAAAACTCTTGAGTTTTCCGAATAAACATACGCGCACACGACGCACGCACTCTTCTATTTTAAAAAAAATATATATATTTTAATTAATTGAATATTATTTTATTTCATGATGTTAATGTCGTTTGAGAACCATTAAACCGAGCGTTTAAAAAATATGAATTTCGTAAGATAAATCCGCCTATATTTCAAATTTATAATTAATAAATTTAATTATAAATACTAAATACTGTTCAAATTTATTTTACATTACAAAAAAATATTATATTCATACAAACATATTCACTCACTATTAAGTAGTATTTACAACTGGCATGTCAAACACGAGGTCCGCGGACCGCATGCGGTCCGCCAAGATGTTATACCGTTTTTGATAACATATGTAAAATTAATATTTAAAAGTATTAATTTTAAAAGTAATATTTTTTTTTACTTGTATGTAATTCCGTTTAATAAAGTTGTAGTGTACATTTTAAATTAACTATAAGTAATTTTTCGATTAATATGCTGATTTTTCTGTTTATTATAATATTTATTTTAGTCATATATATATATTGGGAATATTTTTACTTTCCGTGTAAAATTACTAAAAAATATTATACAATATAATCATTGTAATAATCGTTTTTTTATTATTTTTTGAACAGTGTGGCCCACAATTTAATAAACAAAAGCTCATGTGGCCCGCAATATGATATGTGTTTAACATTCCTGATTTACAACAATTAAAATGATTTTTTTAAAGTACAGTTTTTTTCAAATATTTAAAAAAAATCAATATATTAAAATTATATTATAATATATAATCTGAATAAAAAAAAATATATAATTAATATAAAAAAATATTTAATATATTCATGTTGAAAAAATATTTAATATATTTAACATGTTGAAAATTGTAATCGACCGAATAAAAAAGAAAATCAGCGCCAAGAAAGTTAAAAGCAAGACGCGAGCCCCCCGCGGCTTCTGGCGCCGCTTATTTTATTTTAATATGCGTTATATATCTTTATAACATCATGGGTCATATTGTATGTATATATATATATATATATATATATATATATATATATATATATATATATTGTATGTAATTATCGCGATAAATGTGCGATATTTGCGTTTCGTTCTAATTTCGCCGCAGTTCATTCATTTCAGCCGAATTGTCGTCACCGACTATTTCAGCTGCACTGTATTTAAAAAAAATTCATGAATCTCCCACGATTTCGCAATTTCTGAAAAAAAAACCTGCACGGAATTAAAAATCGGTCGAATTTTAAACTCAAAGCGTTTTTGAGAACATTCATACATATTTACATTATATATGTGTATCCATAATTACGAAAGTTGTTATATATATATATATAAATATATATTTGCAAATTCTATTTATAAAATTACAATTATGATTTCATAAAACAATTAACTATAATATCTATAATGAATAAAATTCTAATATGAAGATATATAATTTAATATACGGTCTGCGAAGTTATGATGCATTTTCAAAGTGACCCGTGATAACATTTAGTTTGACGACCCCTGTATTTAATGTTTTATATTAACTTTTCACCATTTTTTTTAATATATAACAATTGAGTCGCAATTACAATCTAATATACATATATATGGTGTGTTACAATAATCGAAACAATTTCAAAATGGCCCGTGATAATATTTAGTTTAACGACCCCTGTATTTAATGTTCAATACTTTTCACCATTTTTTTTTTAATATCTAACAATTGAGTCGCAATTACAATCTAATATACATATATATGTTACAATAATCGAAACAATTTCACAAAAGTACCGTAACACGGTTAGTCATCGACTTTCGTCTCTTGCTTGTTCGACTTTCGTCATATCGTGCCATCTCTTTCCCGCTTCAAGTTCAAATGCCTTTCTCTTTTCCATTAAATACTTGTTCCGCTCAGTAATGTGAATGCAACATGTTGAGGTTAACTTGTATAACCATACTGATCTCCAAATATTATTAAATAGTATATAAGTTAATTATTTATTCCAAAATTTAACTGTGATATACTCGTCCTGATGTTAATTTTTATAAAATGTTTACCAATAAAATTGTTTTCCTAGTATTTGTGCTAATTTTACACATAATTAGTAAGTATAGACACTTTCTATATAAAAATGAATGTTTCTTTTGTTCTATATATTCACTGTGTAAAAATTATCAAAAATAAATATTTACTATTTCAATTCAATCATTTGATACATACAAACATTTAAATCCAATTATATTAAAATTAATTTGAAAATCAAGGTTCAATTTAAAACCTATGTCCAATTAAACATAGGCTTCATAAATCTGCCTTAGAAATCAAAAAACATAAAGAAATTATATTACTTTATATATATGTTTACTTTAAAGATCAGAAATATTTTTATTATCATAGGATTCTAATGTATATTTTCCACTTACAGATTTTAGTCATAGTATTGTACTGAGAGCATTCATATCCCAACATGGTTTACATGGTGAAATAGAATTTTCGCATAAAAATGAACAACTTATTAGTATCAGAACAAATCTAAAGACAACTTTGGAATTTCCATATCAAGTATGGCATTGGGGTGTTAGAGAATTTCCTGTCGACTATTCAATAATTGATGATGATCGCTGTTCTGATTCCAATCTTGGCAGGGAAATAATCAACTTAACTGATGAACTTGACTATTTAACTCTTCCCGGAAATGAAAGTACAGAATATGAAAGCAAAAATACTCTAATTAACGAAAAGGGATTTTGGGGAAAAAGTCTAGTACTCAAATCCCCAGAAACTCAGAGAACAGTATGTGCAAACATTGTCTCAAATGACAGAACAGTAGAAAGAGTTGCTATAGCTAAATTCAACACTCCCATCGCTGGATATATTTACTTTAGATGGATTGCATCTAAAGAACTTGATCATACGGATATTTACATTCAAACTGATCTTTATCATGTCAAGAATTATGGAAAAAAATCTTTATTTACTGAACACAATTGGAAAGTTTTTGTAACTGACATATTCGACTCAGACAACGATAAATCCGAAGAAAATTGTAATATTTTGCAATTAGTTTTTGATCCGGAGAATAAAGGGGATGGCAAAGGTGTTGGCGATGTGGATTCTAGACTTGGGAAATTAAAAATCAGCACTGATGCCACGAAAGAAAGAGCGAAAAAATTGTATAAAGATGATGGATTAAACTTGCTTCCAATTGATCTTGGAGGTCCGCATAGGAATTTATATATTGTAATATATGATGAAAAACATCGCGATAGCTTTTTAGGCTGTGCTAAAATTAAACCTCATCGTCCAATATACTCAAAGTAAAATTATACTTAAATAAAAAAAACTATATATAAAATAAAATAATTACATATCATATTTTTATTCTCAGGGTTTTAATCGACGCTGATGGAGTTCGTGGGGAAGTTGAATTTAAACAACAGTCAAAATTTGATCCAACATGGATTAATTTTAATCTCACGTCTTCTAATGGAGTGTATGAATCTGCTTTATTGTATGCAAGTTCAGTATTTACATATGAAATTGCTGAACTTCCACGCGTGCCTGACTCTGCAAGCGAAAAGTCTCCAAATATCTGTAACACAACTGGAAACATTTATAATCCAAAGAAAATTGAAATCAAATCTGTACCTCCACCAGGTATATTTGAAATGTTTATAAATCTATAAAAACATTTATAATAATATCATTCAAACTGAATATAATTATATATTTTAAATTTCCGCCTTATAGGTATGGGAACACAAGATCAATATCCCATTGGTGATTTATTTGGTAAGTTAAAAGGACGTACTGAATACTTGAATCATAAATATTTATTACCAAGTCTTAGTAATGAGCTCAGTGGATTATACTGGGATGTTTATTTACCACTTCAAGGACCAAACAGTGTTATTCATAGAAGTTTAATCATAAAACGGTAATATTCTAATTCTGCTTAAATATTTGAATTTCAATCTAAATATTACTCATTGTTTTATTTAATATAGAAACGAAAATAAATCAACATTATGCGGTTCAATTTTTCCATTTGATCCAGATACAAAATATCAAATGCAATTGTTCACGGCCCAAATAATTTTAAGATATCCATTAGTTGGCCGCATAATATTGCGACAATCAAGAGATGAACCATGGACCGATACTTCAGTTTTATTTGAATATTTGGTCCACGCTGATGGTTCGAATCTCAATAATTCTTTTGAACATCGTTGGGCCATACACGATTCACCACCAAATCAAGATTTCTATAATTGGACTGGAAGATGTTTGAGCGCTGGAGCTATTTACAATCCATATAAGGTTGATTTTGATTCTAAATCTCCAGAAAAAACATGTTCTTTCTCTAATTTAGGATGGTGTAGAATGGGAGATTTATCAACCAGGTAAACTTTACTGTTTATATAAAAAAAATATAATATTATTTTACTTCGATTTATATTACAATTTTAGACATGGCACTTTAGGAGTATCTGGCAAAAAGGTCAATTCTGCTGTTATATCAAGAAAACTCATTACAGATCCTATGATGCCTTTAACTGGACCATTTTCGATACTGGGGAAATCTCTTGTTATATATGATGATCATGGACCAGTAGCTAGAGGCGAAAGAATGGCATGTTCAATGTAAGTTATATATAAAACATTTTAATAATATTCTAGCACTCGATAAAGGCATTATTATCACATTGATATTTAATAATCTGATATTTAATTTTTTTCACTAAAAATTATAAATAACAAAAATATTTTTTTAACAGAATTGGAGGTTTATATCGCAGAAAAGCCATAGCCAAAGATTGGTATCCAAATGGAGATATTCTAGAAGTAACTGGTAAATTAGAATTTCTACAGCAAACAGAATATGACATTACCAATTTAGAAGTTAGTTTAGAAGGATTATTAGATACCAAAGATTATCACATACATATGGTATTATTATTTAATCTATATTCTATATAAACACAATTAAAATTTTAAACTGCTCCAACTTTAATTACCTTTAGACTCCTATAGAAGAAAATCTTGAGTTTCCATGTGAAGCTACAACGCTGTATAAAACCTATAATCCATTAAATATTGATAAAAATAAATCTCCACTACCAGCTACAGGTTATCTAACTTTCATATTCAATCCATCTTTTTTTTTCTAGTAATAACAATTTTTATTTATAAAAATGTACGTAATCTTAGGAACGAATGATCAATATTCAATAGGAGATCTCAGTGGAAAATTTGGTACATTAAAAGGATTCAAACAATATATGGGATATTTTAATGATACGCAACTCTCCCTTTTTGGACATAAAAGCATATTAGGGAGATCTGTAATAATTCACAAGAAGGTAGAAATTTATTTTCGTTAAATAATTCAATTCCACGACTATATGTAATATTGAATTATACCACATACAGAATAATCATCGTTGGGCTTGTTCTACAATTGAAAGAGGCTACAGTCCTGCCGAAGCTAGAGAATTAAGAGCTATCGCTTCATTTCACCATCCTGCAGGGTTTGCCTATGGTTATATCAGAATGACACAATTAATTCACAATGATGGCAGTCAAAGCGACACTATTATCGAAGTGAAATTGAGACATCCAGGAGTAAGAGATCGCAATATTGTACGTGAATTGATTCATTACACTAATATAATTTGATTTTATATATATTTTATAATTAAGTTTTAAACTTTTAATACAGACAAGAAATCACAATTGGAATATTTATGTAAATCCTGTAGGAGTTGACGCCGCTGTTAAACCAACAGCAACAAGATGTGTAGCTGGTGGTTACAGATGGAATCCATATTTCACTCAACTAGCAGATCCTTTGAATGTAAATTCTGCTAAATAATATATTACGATATATTGTGATATATTTTCAAATGATTAAATTTTGTTTTCAGGAAGATCTATATAATCAAGAATGTGGTATAGATAATCCTCTAAGATGTCACGTTGGTGATTTAACAGCTAGATTGGGAACTATTGGTTAGATATATGATTGTAAAAAAATATTTAAATAATACATCTTTTTTCTATAAAACTTGTAAAAATATTTTTAGATATCGGACTAGACAGACAGGTGTTTACAGATTCAAATTTTCCTTTAGAAGGTACCGTAAGTGCATTAGGTAGATCTATAGTAATTATGGGACCAAATCGTAGCTCAGAAAGATTTGCCTGTGCCAACATAGAACCAGATAACGATATAATTAAATATGCTAACATAAGAAAACCGCCGAGATTCGTTCTGTAAATCTAAATTAGAAAAAAAAATATTTTTTTATAACCTTACCAAATATTGAACTTTTATTTTTCGCTTTACTATAGGGCTCAATTTATCGAAGATGTCAGACATGTTATGGGTTTGCCAGAATGGATGTTAACAGTAGATTCAAGAAAAACTAAGACTTTACATCATGATACGTGTATTCAGTTCTTATTGCATTTTAAAGGACCTCAAGCAAATCAATTAGAACAAGACTTTTCAAGACTATTAGCTACAGGAAGATTAGATCAACCCAGTATATATATTCCAGGTTATATAAATATTAAACGTAAAAAAACAATATCGTATAGACAGTGTGGAGTTAGAGATCCTGCTGAGAGTAAGTAATATATATATATATATATATATATATATATATATATATATATATATATATATATATATATATTTATATTTATATTTATATTTATATTTTAAATATTATTTTAACATTTTTTTTTATTACAGAATCAAAATTTAGACCATATATTTTATCAAGTTCATGTGAAAGATACGTTAAAATTAATTATTATTTTGTAATTTGGTCTATGATCCTATTCGTCACTAAGACTGTTTTATATTCTATATAAATCAATATAGCAAAAATATGTGTTTAATACTTTACAAATTAATTTAAAATAAAATATAACTTTTTTTAAAATAAAAAAAAATCTCGTTGTTTCTTTTCATTGTTGAATTCCGTGCTAAACGAGGATATAAGGAGTCGTTGTTGTGAATAAAATAAAAAAAAAACAAGCATTTTTGTCATTTGATGAGAAAGACATGAGAACCTAAGATCGATAATAAAAATATCGAAAATCAATTAACTTATACCTCAAATATAATACATATATTTTATAAGACAGAATCTAAAATTATATCTGCCACATAGCATCCTTTAAATTAAAGCAATATCATTAAAAATAAATAATTTTCATGATATTTTGGGTTTTTTAATATTATTCCGTCTATTTTTACAATTCAGTTGCAATCTTTTTCTTAATAATTTGAATTCAAATAACACAGTTGTCCAGATACAACTTAATTTTAATTTATATAATATAATATAACAAAATAAAATTATAATATTTTAATATATAATATAATTGATATCTAATAAAATAAACTATTATTAATTACCATTTTTTTTAATGTGATCTTAGATCACGATTAAGTGAAAAATAAAAATAAATAATTGTTCAAAATATTTTCATAATACATATTTATACTAAACATATAAAAAATAATGGTATTGATTTAGACATTTACAGCAATATAAAGTTTAATATGGACAATATTTTTATATTAATATGATTTTACTTTATTCTTAATATCTAAATATATAATTAACTTAAATATAAATTCAAAGTAATAGCATAGTTACATTAGATTTCAAAAAATTAAAATAGATTATGATAATCAATCACAACATTTAGAAAAATTATTAACTGTTGAATACAAATTATATTCATTAGATATAAATAAACGAAATTGTTTAATCGTCAAACATTACTATAAAATAATTAAAAACATTTTATGAATAAATAAAAAAAAATGTTTTAAATATTTTTTTTGTAGATGTTAAAAAAAATGTTTACTGTAATAGATATTTTAAAAAAATCAAAATTTTATAGTATATACATTTCAAAAGTACATAGCTGTAAAAACGTGTGTTATGTTATAATTTTCTAAATGGCAACATTGATTTTGGTCTTAAAGCGAAACGTGACGAGTCGGGTAACGTCAGCTGTTGGACGGTGATGGCGGCGTCCGGAATCGAGAACGATGGCGACTTCCGACAGAACTTCATTTGTGGAGTCGTCGAAGGTATTCATACATATTTACAATCGATAAAATCATGACTCCGTTAATTATGCAATAAAACTATTTTCGTATTTCGTGAAATTTGAACTCGAACATTTTACCATACTTTTTTTTCTTAGTAGTATGGGGATAAAAGCGACTAATTATAATTCTGATAATATCCTTAAATATATACAAACGAAGTATTATTAATGCAACAGTGAATTCGCATAAATATATTAATCGTCAAAAACTTGATTTGTATTGTCAATGGATCGAATTTTAGAAAAAACTATTTTATATTATCCTTTAGTTTTTTAAATTTGATATTTGATGTTAAAATTACTTGTATCACACAGTTTCACTAGTTTATTACTGTTGCGTACTTCAAGAAAAAATAGTAATGGTTTAGATTTAATATAATTCGCTGTTTAATCTACTAACATTAATTTAAAAAAATTCTCAATTAACAGTTTTGCCGCAATACTTCAACTTTCAACAAGTCTTAATAAATTGACACATTTTGATATAGTAAAACTTTGTTCAAAATATTATCTACGTCTATTTACTAATATGGATAAAATATTACATATAGTAAATTCTAAATTCAATTCTTAAAAAAATTGTGCAATCTAGAAAATTGTAATGTAAATTAAACGCAAAAATTTAAAACTATCACACCATTAATTCGACCAAAACCAACACATATAATTTTCTCATAACTAATATTATATTTCTTTATTTTGAGAAGAAAAAACAAGTAAATTGCCAAAAAATTATATATATATATATATATATATATATATATATATATATATATATATAAACAAAATTTTATTTTTAAATATTTATTTTTACATTTTTTAAGATTACCTAATTTTCCTTGCATTGCGATTTTTTTATTTCATACGTAATCTCAAAACAATGAAAGATTAATGATTAATTATATGATTTATGTTACAGGTTTTTATGGACGACCATGGACTACAGAACAGAGAAAAGATTTATTTCAAAAGTAAACTAATCATTTTTTTACTTTTAAAAGTCTTTCGTTTTACTTATATTTTTAAAAATTTACAGAATGAAAAAATGGGGTATGGATTCATATGTCTATGCACCAAAAGATGATTATAAACATCGAGCTTATTGGAGAGAACTTTATACAGTTGAAGAAGCTGAACATCTAACTGGTCTTATAAATGCTGCTAAAGCTCAAGGAATTACATTCTACTATGCATTATCTCCAGGATTGGATATAACATATAGCAATCAAAAGGAAATAACAGCTCTAAAACGAAAATTAGAACAGGTTCATTAATGTTTCTAAAATATTTAATTACTTTGTTTTACATCTATACTATTTTTTTTTTTTTTTTGTTTATTCATTAAAGGTTTCTCAGTTTGGTTGTACTGCTTTCGCTTTGCTTTTTGATGATATAGAACCTGAAATGAGTGAAGCCGACAAAGATGTTTTCCAAAGTTTTGCTCATGCTCAAGTATTTTTTTTTTAATATTCAGAACTGATCAAATAATATTTAATATTTCTATTTATTTATTTTCATATATCAGGTTTCAGTTACTAATGAAATTCAGCAACATTTAGGAGGAGCAGCTGTGAAATTTCTGCTTTGTCCAACCCAATATTGTGGAACTAGAGCCTTACCATCTGTGACCACATCAGAATATCTTTCTACTCTTGGTGCAAGACTTTCATCCGATATCGACATTATGTGGACTGGTAGAAATTTAAAATAATAATTACTATATTTTAAGAAATATTTATTAATTAGAAGAAATATTTTTATTCATAGGTCCAAAAGTTATATCGAAAGTATTAACTGCAGCCTGCATAGAGGAAATAACTAGAGTATTACGACGTCCACCAGTTATATGGGATAACCTTCATGCAAACGATTATGATCAAAAGAGAATGTTTTTGGGTCCTTATACTGGAAGATCGCCCGAATTAATTCCATTATTACGTGGCGTACTTTCAAATCCAAATTGCGAATATAATGCTAACACTGTGCCAATTAGAACACTTGCTCATTGGGCAAATTGTAGTATAGATGCTAATGCGAATGGTTAATTATTTTTTATATAAATTTTCTTAATATATATTTGCTTAATTTTTTTACTAGAAAAATATTTATTTTTGTGTTTAGTTGCTGCTGAAATTAAACTTGAACAAGAGGGTTTAGATGACACAGAAGATGATGGACCTATTTGTATTAGTAAACATGTTTACCATCATAGACAGGCACTTAGGTAATTTTTAATTCTGTCAATCTCGCTAATTATTTGGTTAGAATTGCTTTATACAAAATAAATTTATTTTTAGAGATGCTGTTGCTGAATGGTTACCTGAATTTGCAATTGAAAAAAATGCCTTTGGACCAATAGTCAAACCACAACCTATTGTAAATGGTTTGTTATTTTTTGTATTATTATTCAATTGGCACCAATTTCAATGTTATCTTTATTAAAATATTTTAAATTATATGTCTTTTTTTCAGTTTCTACTGTGCCAATTTTACCCATTTTACCATCAGTTAATACATGCATGTCGTTAACTTCTACAACCTCAAGTGTTAATAGTTCTTCATCTGGTATTGTATCTGCAACTATACCAACTGTCAACACTAGTCAATTGCATGCTTTGGCAGACGTTTGCACCACTGTATATGTGACAAAATTTATACCTTTATAATTTTATTACATTTATAATAAAATAATCGAATTTCTATGTTTTAGGTATCTTCAGCGGAGAACTTTAATCCAACTCCTAATCCAATCATGAATTCTTTAGTATCTCCCACTAAAGTCATTACAAATGAATCCATACCCAATCCGATCCCACCTCTAGCGAGTTCGAATATATCAGTACCTGCTGAAATTCCTGTTTCCACAATTCCTGTTCCTATCATGGATATTAAATCATTTGGCGATAATAACATTTCTCTCACTGGACATAATGAACAAAATAAAATTGAAAATGATACTTTAATGTTTGACGTGGAAACAAAACTAACTGATGGAGAGTCAGAAGAACCAGAAGTCGATTCTTCAACAGCCGTAATAAACAATGAATCTGATAATAATTCTAGTCAATGCAAAATAAATACAGAAACCAGTGGTGAAAGGAATTCGCCTACCGAATTAGACATAAACCATACAAAGACTATAATCGATAACACCGATGAGGATAGTAATGTTGATGTAATAGTCGATGATTGTGATGAAAAAGATGATCAAAAAGAAATAACTAATGGTGCGATGAGTATAGAAGGTATTTTTTTATAATAGTATTTAATGTCAAAAATTTTGTTTTATTTTATATAAATATTTCTATATCAGCAGAATCTCCATGTACGCTTAGTCCAATGCATAATATTGAAACTGCTATGGAATGTACACCAGAACAAGAGGCAGCTCCTTCAATTGATTCCAATAATTCAAATGATCCCAATCAAAAAGATAGCCAGAAAATTGACGTGGAAATCAATACAGATCCTGATAGTCCCAATCAAGACATTGATGTAGTCATGACAGATGAATCAAATGAGGTATTAATAATTTTATGCTTTCCAAAGTAATATAGTCAAAAAATTCTTATTTTCTTTTAAAAATTCAATAAATTGAAATATGTGCTTTATATATAAATATATTTTTAGAATGGAGTAATGCATGTTGAAACGCCTATCAATCAGTCTAAAACCAATGTGATGTTCGAATCAATTGATACTAGCGACAAGTACATTTCAAATATATAATTTTAATAATACTTTCATATTACTAAATAGTCTAAATTTATTCCTTCTTATTTTTCTAGTTTAGACAAAAATTTAACAGTCGATGATTTGATGTTACTTTGTGATCTTTTTTATCTTCCATTTGAACATGGCAGTCAAGCATTAAAACTTTTACAAGAATTCAACTGGCTCAAATGCAATGCTCCTGTTTTAATCGGATTTAATAAAAATTCTATGCCCAGTTCTAAAAATGGAGTTGTCAACAAATCTGAAGTTAGTACCAAGACAACTTGAATTACTAATTATTGTTTTATTCTTTTCAAGGAAATTATATTATGCTGCGGAGTACATGATTGATATTTTTATTTCATTACCAGGCCTGATAACTTTAATGAACATATTGTTAAAGTCATCGTTAACATGATAATTCGTACTGAATTTTATTATAATTGTTTATTATAAAGAAATTTTTAAAATAATGTTAAGAATGGTTCTTAAATTTATACGTTTTAAAAATTATCATGTTATACAAATAATTATACATTTGATTTGATATTAAGTTTTCTCTTTTTTTTCTTTGTTTAAAATCAATATGTTCATTAAATAATATTTAACTGATGTGAAATATTTTCGAAGTTAATTTTATCGTTTAATTTTAATATCTCAAATATATTTTATTCAAATTTAAAAATATATAATAGATAAATATTTATCCATAATTCTACTTCATCTCGATTTTCATTTCTTTTATGCTTATTTTATTTTCTTACAAATTATCTATTATATATTTTTATGTAAAATGTTTTTATTTTTATTATTATGAAATAGGGTTTATGAATTTATAGGGTTATGAATATTTGTTTTTGTTTTCTTGTCTTGTATTTTTTTGTATTTATATATTTCTAACACATTAATTGCCACTGAAGTGCCATATTCACGTACACAAAATTCTATTTAATATCTTTATAAATATATGTCTTTGTGTTTTACTTTATTCTTGTTTAGTATTAAAGATTTACTATTGTTCAATTTTGGAAATAAAAGAATATATTGGCAATTAGTATGGTGAACCTTTCACTATAATATATTAAAAATATTCATTTCATGATTAGTACACCAACTTTTAATACAATGATTCCTAAAATAACAAAAAAATGATATTCACTAATATATTAATAATAATATATTATTGATCTGTAAAGATTATCATTTTTAAAGTAAAATAAACATTCTTTATTTTTAAAATCCGTATGGATATTTTTCGACTTTGATAAGTAAATTTTCATTAGCAAAAATGATATCAATAAATTTTGTATTACAAAATTTACAAAAATGGGAAACATTGCTTTAAAATTTGGCAAATAATGGAGGCGTTGATTAATTTTTTTTTATCAATTTTATTGTATTATTTCAACAGCTTTCTAGGTATTAAGAAGCAATATATGAATTTTAGTATTATTTTATTTAATACAGTAATGAGAAGATATATTCAAAAAATTTTAATAATATTTTATTTTTTTGACTTAATTCACTTTACAAACAGATAAACGTTTACCAATAGACGATCTGAATGGTATTATGCATTTACGATCGGGTATTGGAAATATGGGGCAGTTTTGCAGACACAATATCTACTAATTCATAATTATCAATTTATTGTATCAGTATCAGGAGTGGCACACACACGCACAAAAGTTTGGAAATATGTGCGATCGTGTTGGACAACTGGCAAATCGTCTATCCCACTGCAACAACAGGGAATTACTTCATGACATCTGCGGATACGTATGGGACCTTCGTGCCGTCGTCGGTCTTCTTCACTCTTACGTCAAATGGCTTGGTAACACATCAAACCCAAATTTTATTTTATTTTTTTGTATACATCCAGATATCAAAGATATGCAGCACATAGAAATTATCTCCAATCGGGGCTGCCCATCAAAAATCTCCTTATTATCTTTATATTATTATACACGAGCTCTAGGAATGTTGGCTGAAAACAATTTTATTTTAGCTTTAATTTTCTTTTATGTATTTATTAAGGAATTTCATCATGGGTCTAAAAATTATCACTGATTTTATGAAAAGGAAAATTTCCAGAATCAACTCGTGTCCTGTCTACAAAGTGGTATAGCAGTTTTTTTTTTTAATTCGACATTTATAAAGTAAACTCTTAAATTTCCTGATTAATTGGAGATTCAAAATTCCCTAAAAATTCAGCGAATTATAATAAAAATCACATTTAGTTAATCCAAATTGTAAACTACATTTATATTCTCATGTATATAAATGACTTTTTTTCAGATAAAAATCATTAATGGGAATCTTGAAAGATCCATATAATCTTTTAGAAAAGTTATTAAATCATTTAATGAGTTTACTGGTTTTTATTTTTGTTTAACACATCATTTGGCAAAGAAAAAGATAAAATAATCGAAATACTTTTTATTTACAGATTCTGTTTTTCTTTTGCTAATTGGAAACATTTCATATTATTCAAATTATATAATAGATATTGTATTTTTTTTCCTTGCCAGATATCGTAACTTTATAATTCTTGATGTTTAATATATAATGCTGCTACACCACTGTTCTATCTCCATTTGGGCGGCCCCGGCATGGAAAATATTTTATAACTCTTATGACTTAATTAACGAATAAAATCACTACTCAATTTTCACTTATACTTTTATATGCAATAAAAGTATTTTCATAAAAAATTATACATACATATATAGGCGCAACTCAATAGCTCAATTTAGCTAATGTGTGTTCTGCTATCAACTATTTCATGAAAAAAAAAGATTAAGAATTTTGAACGAATATCATGTTTATTTCTTTATTGAATAAGAATATGATGTACGTTTTTTTGCTTCAATATGAACATGATAATTCAAGAAGAGACTCTTCTGATGGAATAATGCCACATCATTTCAATTCTTATTAAAAATATTATCATAAGCTGTTTCTTCTTTATATTCTTCTAGTTGTTCTATTCAATTTAATTTTACAAATTATAAGTATATTTGTTTTAAGAAGAAAGACTTCTAATATTTACACTTGTATTTCATTCATTTTCAAAACACATACATCCTAATTATAATTTAAATATTATTTAATTGGTATGTTTTGAAATTGAATGATGTTTGCTGTGTTATACGATTTGTAAATATTAGATAATATAATACTACTAAAATTTGTAAATTTCAAATATACGCCCAGAAGGTTTTTCAGATTCTTACGTCTATTGCTGGAATATATCTTCTTTGACATTTTTGTAAAGCTTCTTTTCTATCTTTTCGTCATAAGCGCTATGTTGGAAATTGTGTGAATAAATGGCTTTTATTGCGATGAAAATTACATTTTAATAAAAATTTTAGGATGTCGAAATTTCAATGGTATTGTAATATTAAAAACAAGTGATTTTTCTTGAAAAATATGTAAATGAATTGGTAATTTTCAATAAAAATAAAAAATATATTACATACTTCCATCGAAATTTTTATTACTTTTATTTTGTTTTTTTTTTTTTATACTATTATTATAATATTTTTTGACTGATGTAAATTTTGTTATAGCGTTAGGAAAATTTCCCCCTAATATATGTCATTACACTCAAGGAAGTTATACATGTAAGATTTTTCGATATATTCACATTTGAATGAAGTTACATATAACTAAATTACATTATTAACAATTCTATTTAGGGTTCTCGAAAGGATGGAAAGAAGCATTTATGTCTGGCGATCAAGAACCGTGGGTTTTCCGAGGTGGTCTTACTGCAGATTTACAAAGATTAATACCCATCGATAATGGAAATGATCTTTTAGCTTATAGACCACCTACATCTCCTGAATATGAATTATATACAATTAGACCATGCAAAGAAAGCGATAAAGAACAAGTATATATATTTTTATATTTTTTTATCTTTAATTTTAATATTTAATAATTAAAATTCTAATTCTAATTTAGATACGCTCAATATGTCATAAGACTTGTAAAGATGGTATGGACTGTTCTGAACTTTTTCCATCCGATCTCCAATCTTTACCTGCTGACAAGTACTTAATATATTATTATAACGTTTTTCCTTTATTTAAAATTTGTATTTATTATATTTTTATAATTTATAGAATAATTGGTCCTTTTTTGGCTCTCGTACCTGAACTGTGTATGGTAATTGTGAATAAACTTGGTGAAATTGTCGGTTATGCCTGCGCTGTGACTGACATTCGAGTATTCCAAAGACGTTGTGAACGAGAGTGGGCACCTCAAATGAGACGCAAATATCCACCTAAACTTATGAGTTCGCAAAGCTCTCTTGATCAGCTTGCCAAGGTTTTTTTTCTTTATGATTATTAATTACAAAACATACATAACTTATTTCTTCAATATATGTCATTCAACTTATATTTTAGGGATACGTACAAAGCTTTTATCAATTTAAATATACTTTGCCAGACGTAGTACATCGTTATCATCCTGCAGTGATGCAATGTTACATTCTTCCAATATGCAATGATCATTCAGCTCCTAAACGATTAATTACATGTTTACTAGCTGCATTAAGAGCTAGTGGTATGTTCATTTCTTTTCCTTCCTGAGAAAGAATATTTTTCCTCCAAAAATATTCTTTCCGTATATAATATTTAATTCGTTTATAAATATGCGTTTATGCTATTCCACTGCAGACGCTTTATTATGTTTGTGTACAATTTTTTTAAAAATATTTGATATTGTTTTTAGGTTCGTTTGGAGTTCACGTGTGCATCAATGCAACTGATCATTATTTCAATCAGTTTTACACGAAATTAGGTTTCATCGAACTTAATCAAGATAGTGCGAACAATCATATATATTTAGGAAGAACATTTTAGCAAAAACTTGTATGGAATCGACCGATGACACTATCTCTGTGCCATGACGATGAATATAAAAATCTCACATACGTATCAATCGTACCATCGCGCGATTATTTAATAAGAATGGTGTCTTCCAATGTTAACCAAGTGCTCAAGACACGCATCAAAATCGACAACATAAATATATCTAATAAACAGTACATTAGGATAATTGATTTAATGAGGCTCTCGTGCGAGAATCTGGTGATTGTTTCTGACAAAAAATCGCATCTGTGCAGTCGCATGCTGCGCGACATGCGACAAATTGTAATATGTAATCGTAAAAATAAATATTTTCACTGCCCAGCTAGATGTTTCGTCGAAAGATTGCACAATACTTGTAATTGTATCATAAAAAAATGTACCATAGGAAGATATGTTAAAAAATGCCTTTGCATGCATTAACTATAATGATAATTAATATTATTTTATTCCATATGTATATATGGGTATCAATCAATAGCTGTGTTCTCGTTTTTTTTTTATTTATATTATTGATTTTTTTTTAAATTTACAATTTGTAAATTAAATATTTTATTATATGATCAGAATTATGAATTATTCTTAATTATACATGAATTATGATGTAATCAATATCGCTTACATTTATTCTAGTGCATTTATCCATTGTCATTAATTAATTTTAATGTATCATATTAGTCATACGCTTGTGGATTAATTATTATACGCATGTCCATAATTATTTAATTTTGTAATAGAAAGTTTGTATATTTTTTTATTTCAACCAATTTTTTTGTTTTGGTATAAATTGACGAATAGATTTTTTTGTTTTTGAAAAATGGTGTAATATCATATCTAATGACTTACCTGAAAGCTAGTGAAAAAATAAATAAGTATGAAAATTTTCTCAGCCTTTATATCAATTTTTTGTTGTTTCAATTTGATCATAACCTTTATATTAATCTGTTATTCTTTGTCATCACAAGCTGATATTTCGCGTTGTAAAATCCATCATTTAATTTTTTCGTAAAATAATCGTCAACCCAACTCTATTGAAATCGATGTAAAAATAAAATTAAATACTTAAGATGCTTTGACTTTTTATGATATTAAATTAAATAAAAAAAAACATTTTTTAGATATTTTAAAGATTTTTTTTGAAAAAAAATAGATTTACATCAATGTCTGCCTAATAGCCAGATAGTTGTTCCTAATTTATAAAGATGGACTAACGAGACTGATTTCAAAATTTAACGTTGTGAATACACTTGATAAGAAAAAAAATTAACTATATTTTTATTTTTATTGTCATAATAGAATAAAATATTTTTTCTATAATAAACTTTTCAATACAATTTTAATTATAAAAATCTTACAAATAAATTATTAAACATTATGCTGATTATTCGAGACATTTATCATTTTCCAGTTTAAGCTTTACAATTTTGTTTTTAAGATCAGTCAACTGTAATTAAATTAAGTATTAATACTTCAGGCTAAAGTTTGATTACTGTAGTTCACAAATGCTTACCTTCTGAATTCTGCATCCAATTATTTTCTTTTCTGTTCTTGGCGTCCATTCAGAATTCTCAGAATGTATTGAACGCACGCTATCTGTCAATTGGGCTATTTTAGCATGGATAGTCTGTTTCTCTTTGGTCTTTGTAGATTTTATATTTCTTTTCTTGGTTATATTCGTTCTATACTTATCTGGTAAATCTTTCTCGATATCGGCTCTAGTTAATATCTTGACTTGGTTCAAATCTATATCATAAGGTATGTTGGATAAATCCAATGCATAATATGTATTCGGTTCTATTGCTTTTAAATTTCTGTAATTGTTTCTCCAATTTTTCAAAGCCGCCAGTGACCTATGAATGTTTTTATTAAAATTAAAAAAAAAATCAGTATAGAATTGAAAGGCTGAAAACTGATCCTTATTGTATATAATTAATACAAAGAAAAAGATATTTATTAATTGAAATGCACTGAAAAATTTTCAGATTTCGAATAATTATGTTCTTTTTTGTTTATGCAAAAATCATCCATATTTGGATTCATATAAATATGAATAATTACTGAGAAAAGTATTCACTTTTTGTCCTGCAGAGCTTTTTCTCGGTTGTTCACAATTTCTTTTTTCTTCTCCATCCAAATGTCCTTCATTATATTTTTTTGTATCAAAACAGTTTGCTCATCTTTAGATCTCGCTTTTTCATATTTTACATATTTATGGCTATTTGAATATTTTGTTAATTTTAGATTGGACTCGGACATTATTGGGCTATCACTTAGGCACAAATCGGGAAATGATATTCTTTTTAACGATTTCGATGCGGGTTTGTTTTTTGATAAGGTTTTATTATTACTACCACTTTTATTATTTGCGTCTGCATCACATTGCTTTAAAGTAATATCGATAAGGTTATTATCGGTTAGAAACAAATCAGACGAATTCTCTTGTATGTATTGTAGACGAAGATGTTTTAATATGGCATCCGTTCCCAATTTGATTATACATTTTTTTGGTTGTAATAAAGGATTACCGTTCAATTGGATATATTTTAACTTTTTTACTGTACCCAATTCTAAGGGTAAATATGATATTTTATTGTTTTGCAGAAGCATCGTTTCAATATTTGCATGGTTTTTTATTGATATTGGGATCTTTTCTAGTTGATTATTTCTCACATCTAACCACTTTAGCATTGGTGCATCTTTAAAGAAGTTTTCTGGTAATTCTGTTAGTTGATTATTGTTTAAATAAAGTAACTGAAATCAAATAGATTATACATACATACATATATATATATATATATATATATATATATATATATATATATATATATATATATATATATATATGTATATATGTGTGTGTAAAACCAATTTACCTGTATGTAGAAAAATTCAATATTTGGCAATACTAGTAAATTTTTAAAATTCATATCAATTATTATATCATTGCTTACAGTATAATTTTTATGATATTCACACATTTTACTAATTTACTTTTCATTAGCAAACGTATCGAATATTCAAAATGTGTAATCAATATTATGTATCTCATGGCAACCGATAAGAAAAAATAATATTTTTTTAATGTATAATTTTCTTTCTTTTACATCGTTTTATGAACTAATAAGATAATAATATAAATACGTTTTAAGAATAATATTTTTTTATAATTTCAATAATAAGTTGATGTTTCCTACATACTTTTATTTGTAGCCATATAAGTAAAAATTCATAAGTTTTATGAGAAAAAAATATTTTTTTGTTTTTCGATCCGCCTATTTCTAATGTATTCATCGTATGTTATATTATTTTTAATAAATATATTTTTAAAAGAAATTATTTTTTTTATATGAATTAAAAATTTAGCTTCGCTTATAAAAGATTGTAATTAGTAATTTAATATATTTTTTTAGAAATTTATTTGTAGAGAAGATAATCAATTATTATACGGTTCGATAAAAACGGTCTACGGTATCGACGACCATTTCTATGTTACGGCCAAATATCGTTCCGTTTAATATATAAATAAAGAGAATTGGCACAAGCGTCAGTGTTGCCAGTGCGCGGAGGCGTCGAGGTCGGTTCTCGAGTGCGGCAACGCGTCAGTTGCGTATCGGCATCGTCGCCGGGTTGCAGTCGGCGATGGTGCGGTGACGTCTCTTCGCGTATCTATCGAGCGGTGACGATGTCGAGCGTCCGCGACAGCGACACGTCGCTATGGCTTCACAACAAACTCGGCGCCGCCGGAGAACCGTGGGCCGGCGGCTCCATCTGTCCGCAATTGACTCAAGAGGTGCTGCGTAACGTCAGAGACTGCTTTCCCGATTTGCACACGCACGTCAAACTCAAGCTGCTGCTTTCCTTTCTGCACCTGCCGAGGAGGAACGTCGACGAGGTATCCAATTATTATATCCCGCCTTTCCTTATCTAGCGATCGGAGACACTTCGCCGCGGCCGCTTCTACGCGTTCACCCCCCACTCCTTGCTCTTCCCGCCACTCTTTGTTGACATGCGTCAGAGACGTTTAATCGACGGACCGCACGCGACGCTTCTGCAAATGTAACGATAAACATTATCGTCGTAATTGAGGAAAATCATATTTTCGATCTTTACATATTTACTTACCCCGAATATGTCATTACGGTTCGGTTCTATCGTGTATATTTGTTGAACTTACGAATAACTCATAGATTTTTGAATGGTATAATATTGAAAGTTTATTACAATATACCATATTTATTTGTGTTTTTTTCTTTTTTCTATTAAAAAAATATTCAATTGTTTATCGAATTATATACTTTGATATATACGGTTTTTTATTCATTATATTTTTGTGAGTAATTTTAATTTAAAAAAATTAAAATTAAAATCATTCATATCTATAACTACTCCATATTCATATATTTAAGATAATTGCAATCATAAATTTATCGAAAACTATTTCTTATATTTGTATCAAAATTAATAATAAGAGAAAAAATAACTTTTTTTTAAATCTTAATTTTTATATATTTTTTTTTTGTTATCTATTTTTAGTGGAGAAATGAATTGGAAGAAATTATGGAGGTTGCCAGTGTTGATTCGGAATTATGGGTTAGCATGTTATCGGAAATATTGAAGACTTTGCCTTCGACGGGTAATTTTTTTTCTTATTTATTAAATGATTTGTTTACTTTTTACATTAGTTTTGTAATATATTTAATTATAGGGTCGCTTAATACGCATCAATTATCAGAACTAGACGAAGCGAGACCAGTGTTCGGAGATATGGTTACAGAATTGAGAAGACTCGTGAATAGACATTCGGAACTCGCGATGTTACCCATGGAATGTATTTATTTGAGCAAAGCGGCTCTTATATCGGTGGTATGTGTGTCGCATAAGACGTTCATAATATATAAATTGTTCGATAGACATTGTGTAATGTTATTTTTAAATTAAAGGTCGGTCAGCAACCAAATCCTGTTAAACATTTTACATTAAAAAAGAAGCCTAAGAGTGCCGCTCTAAGAGCAGAATTGCTACAAAAATCTGCCGATGCGTTGTCGAATATGAAAAAATCCATTACTCCGACAGTGCCAGTACGTAGTAGAGGAATGCCTCGGAAAATGACAGATACGAGTATGAACCGTTTTTTTAATATATATTTTTTATCGGGATGAATATTGCATTCTAAAATTAATTTTATACTACAGCTCCACTGAAAGGATTACCTTCAAGGTGGAATGCGCGTGGAAATAATACCATATCACCAATGATTAGAAACATAAGTCGCCCTTCAGGACCAACTGCACCAACTCGTAAAGATGGTGGAATAAAATTATTAGATATCGCCGATCAACCTGCTACTCACACTCAAAAGAAAAGACGACGAATGATGGGTATTTCTAATTATATATAAAAATATCGATTAAACTGATAAAATTCCAACGTTTTAACATATTTATATAATTAAAATATTATAGAATTGGAAGAACAACAGAAGAAAGCCGCTTTGGAAGCCGAAGCTGGAGCCACTACTCCTGCATCCACAGCGGCACCGACAACCACAACTCCAACTACTACCGCTACATCATCAGTTACAACAACGAGTAATCAAGCGTTACCGGAATATGCCCGTGGCCTTAATAATTATGTCATGCCTTCCACACCTGCAACTCCAACTACTCAAGCTAATAGAGAACAAGGTTTAATACTGCATTTATTTTTATCTATTATATGTTCTCTTATTTATTTATTTTTATAAAATACGTTTATTTTATATATTTTTTCCAGTTGCACTTACTCTTACGAACACAACACCAATTGTTACTCCAGTCACTCCAGGAACTATACAAGCACAACCTTCTACACCTTTGTCACATGTACTGAAAACATCTCATATTATTCTGCCTTCTCAATCTATTCAAACGCCCGGACAAGAAACTGCTCAAACAGTTACTGCTATACCTGCTGGTGCAACCGCTGTAAATACTGCTAAACATCCTATTATAATACAACAAGGACCAGGATCTAAACCGATAATAATTGGACAACAACAAAAACTCCTGATAACCGGACAACCAGGTCAAAAATCTCTTATTGTAACTGCTGGTCCTGGTGGTACTTTATTATCAGGTCAAAACATTCTCAAAGCGTCAAACGGTATGCCCGTTATATTAACAAATTCAGTACTACAACACGCTACGCAGAATCCACAGGGACAAACAATCATTCAAGGAGGCAAGACGGTAGTACTTACAAATGTCAAACCTGGTGTAGTTCAACAAAATATAACTCCTCAACAAAGCGGCAATGTCATTATTCAAGCACAGCAAGTAATTTCACCGCCTACAAATGCGCAAGTACAAAATGCAAATCCATCACCCGGTACTGCTTCAGATAATGTTACAGCGAAACCACCTCAGCCATCGAACTTGTTGACAAGAAGAGGATTGTCTTTGACCGTATGTTTTCTTTTAAAATATTATATCGAATTTTTTTTAATATTGGATCTCATACTAATAATTCTTAACCTTTCACAGAGAGATCAAATGTTAGCGGCTCAAGATATGTTTAAGAATGCTAACAGGGTTACAAGACCAGAAAAAGCTCTTATTTTAGGATTTATGGCTGGTTCTCGAGGTATATTTTTATAAAATTTAATAAAATCATCTTAATTTTCTAAATGTGTGTGTGTATGTGCGCATGTGTATGTATGAATTTGACATATATTCCAAGCAAGTTTCTTTCTACAAAAATGTTTTTAAACATTAATATGAATATTCAATTAATTTTGCATTTATAATTTTCTAGATAATCCGTGTCCAAATTTAGGAAATATTGTAACTATCAAACTGTCTGAGAACCAAGAAAACGTCTTACAGCGTGACGACACTTATCTGACAATGCTCTGCGAGACTCATTTCCAGATGAACTACAACAATGGCCAATGGATGAGAATAAAGAAATATCGCCCAATAGAGGGCGCAACTCCTCAACCGAGCATTCCGCAGCACGTCAGCTAAATTTAAAATTCCAACTCTTAAAAGTACTGCACTGATAAGATAAAATTATTTTTCTTTACAAATTTAAATATTGGCTGGCGATTAAAGTGAATTAAATTTATAACTTTTATAACAAATGCACTGTTTTTAATCTTAAAATGGATGAATTATTAAAAAACTTATAGTCCATTTCCATTTTTTTATACGCATTTGAGTTTGAATATTATTTATTACTGTGTTATTTTTGAATATGCACTATAATATATATTTAAAAGAAAATGAAATCTCGAAGATTAGAATGTATTCTAGAGTTTATGGTGTCAATGAGAGTGATAACTAGTTTTTTTAATGTGCTTCATTATTATGTTCATGAACGGTTGAAATTTATGAACTGAACAACAAAATTATATTAATTTTAGAAATTAATAAACTGATTTGTAAAAACGAAGACATTTCCAATAATTTGATAAACATAAATTGTGCTTTTTTGCAGACGATATATTTATGTATCTCATGAATTATCTTTATATACAACTGACCTCCTGTGTGAATCCACTTATAATAGTGCACTATCAAAAAATATTAATCGGTAAAATACTACTAATTTGGAAATATTGTAAATTTTTGTATAGGAAATGTGCAATTTGGCAATTTTATTTCATATATATATAGAGGAATGATTTTCCTTAATATATTTGGTTTTACTAATTTTATGTTAGTATCCTGGTTTCTTTTATTATTTAGATGTATTTATTTGTAATGTATTGATTTTTTTAGTTAGCGCAGAAATAGCCATTCGTTTGTGTTTATGTTTAATTCTTTAATTACATGTTTACTTATTATAGAAGTAAACAATACATATTGTGGATAAATGAAATAATTCTGTTGTATGCGATAAATTCTGTCTTACAATAGACACCTGTTTATTGTGCCTAATCAACATGATTACTATTTAATTAAATTATAATATATATATATATATATATATATATATATATATATATATATATATATATATATATCACAGGCAAAATATATTTCCTTTATTTTCATTCATATAACTTTTGCAATCAAACATTAAACATTACTATTGTGTACGCATTTTTTTTTTTGTTTTTCAAAATTTTAGTGAATCAACCAAATATGTTGTCGATTTCTATATCAGCTCATCGGTTACTTATTTATAAAAGAAAACATAATTAGATATTAACGATATCTAAATTTTTAGATTTCATAGTACTATTATTTTTTAGTCCAACAACTATGAAATACATTGTTTTATTAATAAAATTAAAAAATCAAATAAATCATCGATATAAAAGCATTATTGTGATTTAAAGATTAAATAATTTTCAAATTAAAACTAAGGCCAAAAGCTAAACATTCCAATGCATTTTATCGAGTAGCTAACTTTACGCTTCTCAACCTGCAGTTTTTATATGGAAAAATTTAGTATGATAATATTTAGAACATATTTCATAATTAAATTTAAATCAGTATTATGTTTATGAATTCATCTTTATTAAATATATATATATATATATATATATATATATATATATATATATATATATATATATATATATATATATATATATATATATATATATATATATATATATATATATATATATATATATATATATACGAGTTGGATAAACATTTCCAAAATGTAATAATATGGCCTTTGTCAAAAATGTTTATCCATCTGCATTAATCAATTTGGTTGAAACGCTAAATATTTAAAACAAATCATATAAAATAAAATTTTATATTTTGCCTGTAAATATATAAATTATATATATATATATATATATATATATATATATATATATATATATATATATCAAATCACGAAAGTGAAATATATAATATGCGATTAATTTTTAAAATAATTCTAGAAGTCTGACAGTTTAGTTTAATATAAATGTCTGTCAAACATCTATTAGATCATATTGATTTTATCAATAGCGAAAATAATTATTTAAGATTTATATTTGTTAATGTTGAAAATCTTTGAAAATGAAGTTTTGTAAGAATTTTCTTACACTTACTTGTATTGCTTTTTATAATATTATGTGAATATGTACAGATACAATATAATGAAAGTTGTTCAAAATAAACATGCCAATTTTAATTTTTTTTTTTTTTTTTTGAAAATCAATATAAAATCTCATTAAATTGGAAATACCAAAGCCATATATTTTTGAAAATGTTTCCATACAATTCTGTAATAAGTGCAGGGCGTCATATTTTCTAGTCTGGCGGCGCCTTTGTGATCTAGAAATGTATGAAGAGAAAAAAGAAATTGTGTTCATTACAAAGGATAAATGCTAAAACAACAATGCGCGGTCCAAAGTATGCCAATTCATTTTTCTGTCATACATAAAAAAAATTGTGTCAATTTTACTTATGAATAAATAAGTTTTATTTAAGTGCATGTAAATTTTATATTATGTATGAAGCGTAATTCGCAAACGAATTATGGTTTGACAAAAAAAAAACGTAACGATATATGCTTACGAATAATCTTTGAATACAGTTATTCAGATATAATGATATAAATATATGTTATAAATAAAATTTTCATGTAACTTGTTTGTGTTTTTGTTCTGCTTTCAAACGTTTTTTCGCTAAACTATCTTAATTTAATTATTATATAATTATTTTATTTTTGTCTTATAACTAACAATGAAATTAGAGGGACGCTATATCAGTTTTATAATATTTTCATATATTTGATTAATTACAAATTTGATGAATCACAACTAATTCTGATACCGATATTATTGAAACAGTTGAGGGACAAAATTTAATTTATGTCAAAGAAAACACTCATCATCAATTCAGTTTCAAAGAGTGTTTGAGAATCAGGAAGAAATTTCTGAAAGTCAAACGTTTAGGGAAACGAAAGGAATTTGAAAAGTACAAAAAATACTTTCCAATTTTACTTTTTCTAATGTATTTATAAATAATCGAATTTTGAACGCATCTCCACAAAGTTTATTAATAAAACTCAGGCATTTCCATATCATCATTTACATATTACTATTATATTTCTATATGATAAATGTTTTTGCAAATATTACATTATAAACGATGGTGTTGTTACAAATAGTGAAGTTCTCGTCAATATATGATATATAACGATAAAATTTAAACTTATAATAAAAATAATATGCCAAAATTATATAAGAAAATTATATGAATTATATATGATTTTTGACATAAATAATACGTTAACTAAATAAAATCAATCGTTCGCCACACATACAATAGTGTCAAAAAAAAAAAATTAACTAATAATCAAAAGATATTAATTCTAAGAGAAATCTACTAAATCATAACTTATCAGATTCATATATGAGGTAAAACGTATTTTTGATATTTTTGTTAAAATTTATTGTATAAGGAATCCTGACAATTTATTGTCATAGTAATTAGAAGAAAATATATATATTATTTACTACATGACGAAGACTTTTTCTACTTCTTTCATATTATATACTGCCTTAGTTTTTGGACATGTAATAGAACCGTGTTCTCTCACCATTTCTCTAAGAGCCTGTAACAAACAAACAAAATTGAATAAACATCATTTAAAAGTATTAAAAACATAAAAATCAACAATATTTATATGATACATATGAAAATATGTGTCATATAAATAACACAAAATCAAATAAGAAATATTTATGTTTCTATGAATAAAAAATCTATACCTTTTCTCCATAAACTTGACCATTGGGTAACATCATTGGATGATTGTTTTCATTTAATGGTTCTCCAGATATGCGACATACCAAACGCGATTGACTACAGTGAGCATGGGGCAAACAGGCTGCTAAAGAATTCAATGGTTCACAACAAACCGGACATGAAGCTACACGGCTGCCAGCTGAATAACACTGATTATGATAAAGTTAAGGAAATATAAATTAATATTAAAAATGTACATATTAAATAAATTATTTGTTTTAATTTTGAAAAGGATATGGAGTCTTAAGCGCTGATAAGCCAGCCTGCAGAGCAACGCTGAATACTGTAATTGTAGGAAGCTGAAGAAGACGATAATTCTCCTGGCGAAATTGTTGAACTAATGTTAACCATCTTGTTTCATCAAAGAAATCTTTATAAGGTTGTACTTCTAGATAAATACAAAAAAATATACATATTAGTATCAGATTTATAATAATTATAAATTAATATGATTACCTGTATCTGGTGAAAATGCTAGCATTCCCATGCATTGTTGAATTTCTGATAATTGTCCTTCTTCATAATTTGAAAAATACTTTTTAGAATATTTAACAGCATCTAATCTTCTATCTTGTCTTACTAATTCTATGTATTCCTAAAACATATAAGTAGATGTATTTTTTATCGCATTATATTCACAGTCAATTCAAACGATTTTTTTTTAATTAATAAACGATTTTTGTTGGAATAAAAAAAAATCAATTTATGTTCTTAAATACATTAGTAATCAGTAATAAAATAGTAGTAAATTATGAATTATGTTCAAAATTAATTTTATTTCAATGTAATAATATCAATGAGTTAATTAAACATTTATAATTCTCTATTTTTTGCTTACTTGAAGTCTGAGTTTAAATTCCATATTAGATTTTAGCTTTCGCAGTTTCGATTTATTATCCGCACACCATTGTAGACATTTTGTCGTATCACGATTGAGCAAATCTTGTTCAACTTCACGCGCAATCATAAAGATATCTACATAAAACAATAAAAACAATTAAGAAATATATTTTTTTATTAAAAAGTAATATTTAAGAAAAAAAATTTTTTTTACTTACCAACATTCGTAAGATCTCTGAGATTCGTTTTGTCAGCAAGTTCGTTTGCAGTCTTATAATAACCTTGTCGTAAAAAATATTCAATAAGCATTCTATCTAAACGAATTTTGCGCCATTGATTGAGAGTGGCCTGAAAATAAAAAAGTACTCAAGAAAACAAAACACAAAAAAGTTAAAAATATCATAATTATTCATTTAATACTAATCTTATAAACTATATAAAATGGAAAAGAAAAGTGAGAATAACCGTTAATTATTCTACACAACACAAAAGAAACATGGTAAAAAAAAATACTTGTGAAGTATTCACATCACTGGCAGCTTCGGCGTGCTCTTTCAAATGTTCAAGTCTTCTTTTACATACGCAACCAGCTCGTAATTCCTCGTTAACAGCTTCGGAAGCCTTGCGTTTCATTGTTTGCAGTCGCTCGACCTTACATAAAATGAAACATCAAAATTACAATGAACTTTTTCTTTATACAGCAATATTTGTTATGCGCATATATATATATATATATATATATATATATATATATATATATATATATATATATATATATATATATATATATATATATATTCATACTTTCAGTTGTTACAGTCCTCTATTTATAGGCAATATAAATAATTACTCATGTTAAATAATGATAATATTAAACATTTGCGAAAGTTATATTAAAAATATAGATAAAGTAAAATTGTTAAATAAATTGATAAATTTTGTGAAATGTAACGTTCACCTTCCTGAATGTACACTACGCAGTACAAAGACGATCTTCTGCATACTGAAAAGATCTTACAGTATATTGTTTACATTCGTGATGATGTTTTTTTCTTATATTATATATCTGACAAGTCGTGCACCGTTTCAAAAACAAATATCTCCTTGAATCAATACAGTAAAAAAAGGCGATAAGTGGAACTACTACACGTTGAGACGTTTTATGTCGAATAAGCTTGTTACGAACTTTAAATTCTTTTTAAGCACAAGTAACAAGCAGAGTATAAAAGCCTGTGGTCAAGCTGTACTACGCATTCATTTTTAATTCAATTATAAAGAGAGCGAATCTGAAATATTATGCATTTTTTTTATAATAGCATAATTGATAAATTAAACTATTATATAAACACAGTTTTTAGCGCACTTTAGATGATGCTGATTTCAAAGAGTATTTATTAAGTGTGAAACTTGGGCATAGATTATATATTTATATATAATTAATAAAAACAGTTGTACCCATACATAACGACAACCATAAGTAATTTTGGATTTTGAAGAAAGTCATTGCCTAAATTATTTCTTGAAATTTACAAAAACAGTTAAAAAATAAGGCAGAATCATGATAATTGTAACCATAGAAAACGATATTCTATAAATGAAAATATATCTTTCAAATCTATGTTATATTTGTTTTAAGCAAAATACTTGGAAAAATATTTTAAGTAATTATTATACCATGCCACCAATTAACCGAGTGATCTCCTGAGTTTGAATATTTTCCTTGTTTAGTCCATTTTCCATTTCGTTTACAACATTTTGCACTTGTCTAACTTCACTGTCGAGAGTTTTTTGAGCCTGTCGATATTTCTTATTAAAGATTTCATATGGAACCTAGTATATAGAAATAAAAAAAAAAATGTTTAGTATCACCTAAATTTTAAAATTTTAATTTGTACTTAAAATACAAAAAACATTAATATTACAATTGAAACTATGATCATTTCAGAAAATTATAAAACTTATAATTTATCATTAATTTTAAACGCCATAGCATGTTGCGAATTTACAATCATTATTAGCAAATCGACAATTTTAAGAGTTTGCGACATTGCCATATTTATTTGTTAATTATTAAAAGCATAATTTCGTTAAGAATGTTGGTAAGAAAAATGTTGAAATGAATATTTATCCTAAACCTTCAGTAAAAAAAAATAAACCCATAATAACGTTTTACATATTTCTCGACACTATTAACGATCATTACTGTAACAACCATTTTGTGTTAATATATTTTTAAATTTTTTGAAATCTTTAATTTATTTTTACAAATACTTAACCTCTTACCGCATGATTTTTTTTTATTAATCAAAGAAATATAATGCATAAAAGGCAAAACAAAGAGACGCTTATTTTTACAATAAAATACAAAGAAAAAACATTTTGAACCATATATGGTACGCTATGCAGTTAAAGTAATAAAAATGATGAAAAATTATTTTGGATCATACATGATCCCACTATGCGGTAAGAGGTTAATAATTTCATTCAATACAATATACAAAATCGGAAAGAAAAACAATATTGAAAAAAATGAGAATTTTATATAATAATAAATCGATGCGCTCAAAATGGACGGCATATAAATTTCAAAAATAAAATTTAAAAAAAAAACCGAAGTGTTCATTATTAGAATCGTTGAAGCGATGTGCGGAGATAAGAAAAAAAATGACAGTTCAATATTAAGGGTCACAATACGCAGAATTGGATTTTCGTTTGTCCGTCTGTTTGTTTACCTTGAGCGTGGGATGCTCCAATGACTTTATATCGTTCATATTGAGACGACGGAACGACGATGACCGCGAATATTTTAGACGATAAACTCCCGACACAACTCCCAAGCGAAGGTATCAAACAAAACAAACCCTCGCGACCCAGCTGACCGAACACCACCTCGCACAACCAAATGCAATGAATTACGACCGTGTACTTCGTTTTTATTTTTAATGAAATTTAAAATTATAATTCGCATATGAAAGTACACGTAAACTAAAATTGCTCATTAAAATTGTGAAACTTTAAAAATATTCGATTTATGGATTACAACAGGATTTATTAGTATATTCTGACAGGAGATAAGGGGTTTTTAATTCCGTCACAACAGTTTATAAAATAAAAAGGTTAAAAAAAACATCAATATATAAAAAAGCTTTATTTTTACTATTTAAACTTTTAATATTTCTCCATTTTTTGTTTTAATTTTCATTATTCATTTTAATAAAAAAAACGTATACATTGTAAAATTGCATTTTTAATGTATTTTTTTCAAAAACATTAAATCATTTCCCTTCATTTAATTTAGTTGAAATACATATAAAATAACGCGCAAACATGAATTATTATATATAACAAATAAATTTATTTCTCGGTATCATTAATAAAATTATATCTTCTGCTATATTATATTATCGGGCGACTAAATATTTTTAAGTCAATATAAATATTTAATCCGCTTTATAAAATTTTACGAAAACAAAACAAAATTAAAGAAATTCAATAACGAATATCTTTTTTAGATATTTTATAAGAAATTGAAAAACAATATAATAGAAACGTTAAGATCGCAAACTCCAAAAATTGAAAACGAATATAATCAAAAAATAATATACGCGCGATGTAGAATAACGAAACGGAATTGAGAATTTTGTTTCTTTAGAAAATATATTCCTAAAAGAGATCGCATCGCGCGATGCGATTTTGAACATTTCAAAACCTAAATTAACGCGAGCCGAATACGGTTACCGAATAAAAGTATACTAAATATTCGATCTCCGTCGCCGTTTCGAATAATTCGAAATCGAAAGCGAAATTTATTCACGGGAAATTAAATAAAGTTACGAGGGTGCGCGTCGATCGATTCGACGACGGTTCGGTCGCGATCTCGACGAAAGAGCGCTCCGTTTCGAAATCGGAGGCGAAATTCGTCGGAGAAAGGCGTTCGCGTCGCGACGTCGGCGTATGGCCGCGAAAGCTTCGTCGCGGATCGCACGGGCGCCGCGTCCCACGAGCCGCCATCTTGGATGCCGACGAGCGCCGCCGCGCACGCCGTCGCCGCCGGGACGACTCTTCGCTTTCGACCGGAGCGATTCCCGGCCGGGAACGACCCGCGTCCGTCTCTTCGCTGAGGAATCCGCCCCCCGCGCCGTCGAAAGCGGCCGCCGGAGACGCCGACGTCGCGCGCTCGAGGGACGCCGCTCGACCGAGACAGGTGAGTCCGTCCGGACGCGTCCGCGACCCGCTCGAGCGTCGCCATCTTTGCGCGCCCCCGTCGGCCCGCTTCGGAGGCGCGGTCTCCGCCGTCGACCGCGCGCCGTCGTTCCGCGCCGCCTCGTCGGTTTCTAGAAGCCGGCGGAAAGCGGGTGCAGCGTCGGTCGCTCCCGCGCTCCGCGTCCCCCCGCGCGTCTCGCCACCCGCGTCGCGTTCCGTCCGCGGTTCGGAGGGGGAAGCGGCGTCGGGCGCGGTTCGGGGGCGTCGACTCTCGCCGCGACCTTGAAACGGCGTCTCGCCGGCCGCCGCCCGAGCGACGCCGAACGGAGCCGAAAACCGCCGAAGCGGCGGCGCGATCGACGGCCGGCGTCTCGACGACGCCGCTTCTCGGGGGCTTCGCCCCCGTCTCGCCGGAAATCTGGCGCGCGCCCTCGTCGCGTCGGCGTCGCGACCGCGATTCGGCGTCGGCCCGCGACGGAGCGCGCGAACGCCGAGGCGCGACCGAAGGCGCGAACCGACACCGCGCAATCTTAGCTCCGCGACGCTCATAACCTACAAAACGGATAAAACCGGCGACGCCTCGCGCGCGCGAAAGCCGACGACCGATCCGCGGGTCTTTCGCTTTTGACGTTTCGGCGTTCCGAAACGGTTCGCGTTCCTCCTCGCGGTCGTCCGACGTTTCGACGCGAACTTTCTCCGGATCGAACTCCGCACGCGGACGCGGAAAACGAGACGAATCCGACGACGCGCTATTCCGTCGCGAAGTCGAGGGCGAAGAAAGGACGAAGAGTCGGGTTCGCGGAGAAAGGCGGAAACGGATCCGATATCCGGAAAGCTAATCCGCGCGCGCCGCTCGGTCTGACGTTTCGTCTTCGCGAAACCGGTTTTCGTTCGGAAAATAGAAGAAAATAAAGAAGCGACGAATAAAGTCGACGACGAAGTTGCCGCGTTCGCGCGCCGTTTCGCGTGTCCGTCCGGCCGCGCGGCGAAACTCGGTCCGCTTCCGGAAATCGATCGTTCGTCTTTCGGTCCGATTTCTTTATTGCGGCGACTCTTTCCGCTCGAAAAGAAAACCCTCGTTATCGTCTATCGTCGACGGCGACGAACCGCACCGCGACGATTGTGGCGCGCGCGCGTTCGTCGTTAATATAATTGTTTTAATTTGAAACGATAAATTATCTCAAAATATGCGTTTTATTATGAAACCGTTTGTTATTGTTTTGTGAAATTACATTTTTACTAAGAAAAATGTTCGAAAAGTGTCGACATTTTTTTCGAACGCGCGCAATTCCCGAAGCGGAACGAGACAAGAATTATTTAGCGATACGGCGTTTTCCAAATATTTTTTTCTAGCCGTCTTTTTGTATGCAATTATTCTCGCGTTGTCGTTTCTACGCACGCAAGTTCGCACGTTTGCGCGTAAGTAACTTTTAATCGTAAACGATATGTAAACCGACTTTTTAATGTTACATATTTTTTAGCGTACTCGATTACCGACTAATGCTCACTTGATTTTAATAAAAAATAATAATCATCACAACTTACATATATACCCGCGGTCACACGCACGTAAATATATATTATTTTCGTATACTTACAATGCCGAATATTTGTACGTCTAAAAGTTACGTCGCTTTACTAGTTTAGTGAACGTTGTGTGTTTACATTAAAATATTTGAGACGAATCTAAAAACGTTTGTAATCAAATTTCGAGTTGTTTATCGCGAATTTTAATTAAGGCATTTTTTTACACACAATTTGTTGAAACGACCCGTGCCGAATTGTACCGATTTTCATTACAATTATATGTAATTGTTATTATGATTATTTATTTTCTCCATAGATTACGACCGTAAACAATGAACCGTTGATAAAATTATTCAGTGGCATTTTTACCTTTTTTGTTGTTTAATAATTTTACGAAATGTAATTTATAGTGTCGTTTTAAGATATATTATTTCAAGGATGATTACTAATAATAATAGTGTTTTTAACGGTCACCCCCAATATCGTTTACAATGTCATTTTGTGTTAAATATTTTTTTCTTAATCGATAGTCCGATTGATTCTTTTTAAAAGTTTACGTATTAATTAAAATTAGAAATTAAAGAGATTCCAGAAATTTACATCGGATCTCGGTTAATTATATGAATAATATATGATTCATCGCATAAATAGTCACACGATAAATATATGATAATAAGTTATACACAGACTTCGTTTTGTTTTTATTTCTATTTTATTCCAATTATGTGCCGTTATATTACACATATATTACATATTTAATTATAGATAATTTCGCCACAAATTTTGAATGTACATAGAGTAGTAGTCGTTAGACAATTGACCGTCGAATATCGTTATCGGTCCACGTGGTGGTTTGTCGGTTTATCCGTTCACCCGTCTGCATTTTAACCGTGCGTGTGTGTTTGTGTACATTTTTTTGTGAATATTCGTTTTAACTTTCTTTTTGGTGGATGGACGGTTGGACGTCGACCTTTCTATCGGAAACGTTTCACTTCACCTGGTTTCGTCGATGATTTTACTCCTTTCTTCTTTTTAAAACAGCGTTATTATTCCTTTACCGACCGTTCGTTGTAAATCGGAAACGCGCGCGTTTTTTTACCCTTTCCATCCATACATATTACACAAAAACAATATTTTTGAAACGGCTGCGGCGTTTCTTTCTTTCTTTCTTCTTTTGACATTTTGCCAATCTCTATGTAGTACGTGCACGTGCTTATTCTATTACATTAGAAATTTTACATATATTTTTATTATTGAGTCGTAGATAAGATTTTGCTGACGTATTAAAACGATTCGACGATATTGCTTAATTATATTCTATTCCATTATACGTCATCGATAAATAAATATGTGTAAATTTGGATTTTGTGGGTGTATGCGCTTTTTTTTTTTGCTATCGCGTGTTATTATGATAATGCATTTTTTTGTGCTAATTCCTAATAAATATACCGTTTAATATAAATGACTTTTTAAATATGTTTTTCTCATTGTTTTTTTTTTTGTATATTCGTCAACTTTAATGACACTCGTTCGATCGGTATTACAAAGTATGAGGAAATATATATAGTTGTTTTATTTATTTTCCGGTTAAATTTTCATTATATATATTTCACGTGTACGCTCAGGACTAAGTTGGTTTTCGTCTTTAAATTTGGAATGTAATATCCCAGTGTAAAAGTTGTACGCTCCAAGTTGCGGAAATTTTTAATGACCGAACTTTATTTGAGAAAAGATAATTTTAATATTACAGTTATGGCGTTTATTGCCAGTTCATGTTTTATTCGTATACGTATATATATATATATATATATATATATATATATATATATATATATATATATATATATATATATATATATATATATATATATATATATGAATGAACAAATCACCGTACACGATTTTAACTCTTGTATATATAATTAGTGAAAGTTATAAATTTAATTCAGCGGATTTATTATATTCATAATGTTATTTGAAACACATTAATTGTTATAAAAAATATTATCGTTGCATAATTAGCTCATCGAGATAATGTTAAAATAATATAATGTTATTCGATAGTATTATAATATGCATAATTTAATATATATGTGTAAGTATTTTTATGTCTGTCATTTTCTTTGCACGCACCGGTTAGAACTAGATTTTTTTTACATTGATTGCTAGTCGACCTTGCAAAAATTAACGCAAAAGCGTAAATGATATTGTTCGTTAATAATATATATAGTGATTTTTTCCTCATAAGGTCGCATGGAAGATAATTTGAATATTGTGTTATGTCATTTTATTAAAATGAATGAAGTCTTCTATATAAGGCGTGGGAGCTCACTGGATATTTTATTTTTAATTTATAAATAATTGGAAATTGTTCTAAATCTGAAGCGAATTTTGTAGATAAACATAAACTAGATAAACTCGCAATAAGAATATTATGTCAGTTAGTCATCATTATATCGTCAAAAATTTGTAAAAGCGCAAGTTAGCTTTTTACAACCGCAATATTCGTTTGGTAATAAAATTGAAAACCTCAATTATCGATGCATTTATCGACAAATGTTTATAATGCCGACACTCCTCCCTCGTAATACACATACAAAAGTTTATAATGTACATAAACATTTTTTTTTTGTATTCTATCTATAGTAACAAAATTTTTAATATAATATTGTAGACATAATTGTAAACGAGTATTTTAAAATCGAAATGAGTGATCAATTAATGCAGAAGGTTAACATTTTTTTTAAATATAATTGGGAGCATATTTGTTATGATCAATCAGCATGTCTTAACCTTTTATATCGCTCAATTAATATATTTGCTCGTAATAGGATTGTTACAACTAATACACAAACATATGTGTGCGTGCATTCGTGTGGATTGAAAGTTTGTTTTCATTAATACTTGCTTTGAAGCGAGGTGTTATCTGTTTAACGAGGTTTTATTTTGCAACCTATTAAAATAAAATGCAGTTTGCAATTATTATAATATAATGTAATTAGTATTAATTGTTTTATTTAAAAATATAATTTACTATTTTATTATTTTGTTTTATAATTACACAGTGATAGTTTTTTAATATATATATACATATATATATATATATATATATATATATATATATATATATATATATATACACAATAAAATTTTATATTCTTCAGTTGTACTCGTGTAAATAAGAATCTTCCCGAATGTATTTGTGTATGTATGTGTGTGTATATATATATATATATATATATATATATGTGTGTGTGTGTGTGTGTGTGTGTGTGCGTGTAAAACTTTTCAGGATCGAAAAGTTTCCTTAACTCAATTGAAATTTTGTTTCGGTAGGCGAGCCTGGCTGGTGTGCGCGTTATCTGACTAACAGCGTTAGCAACTTTTCATTTTATCAAACTTATCGGCGCTTTCAATCTAACTTTTGTATTTCGCTAACTTGTTTTTATTTCACTCCAAGGTTGACCGAGAAATAATGGCGCGAAGCGGTGGCTTTACAACTTTTTTTACCTCTGTCTCTCTCTCTCGCCCCCCCCCCCCCTCTCTCGCCCCCCCCCTCTTTCTCTTTCTCTTTCTTTCTTTCTTCTCTTCTTCCCCTAAATCACTCGTAGTTTTTCTTCAGGTTCTCTGTCCCTTTTTATTCTCGCTCTTTTTTTTCCCCGTTCTTTATAAAACGGTTTACTTGTCGATTATCTTTGATTATGACATAATTTTGTCATTAAAGTTTGATTTCACTTTTGAAATGTAACTTAATTTCCATAATATATTACATATGATTTAATTGCGTCTTTAGTTAGATTTTTAGAAATGAAAATTATAGAGTAATAATTGGAATTGTATCATGTTGGAATAATAAAAGTAATTAAGATTTGATCTAATAATTAATATTCGCAATGTAACTATTATTGGGTTTTCTTGTTCTTCTAAGATTTTTTTTTATTTACTTAATGCATTTGTATTTTTATTATACTTTGTAGAAATATCGTTTGCATTATTTACATTTGCCATCGAATGCCTATGTATTTGAGAGAGATATGGTAACGGTTTGTAATATTAGCAGGCTAACGTTGACATATTAAATTTTATCGACAATTTCTGTGTATTTCAAAATCAATTAATTTATATCACTTCCTAATTATAAAGCTGTCTGGTTTGATGTCTGAATTTCTCAACTATTTATCGTTTTATTGTATCTCATGTATATAATATCTTATTTTAAAATTGCCAAATACGAGTTTACATTATCATTTTTTATTACTTCAACTTGCACGTTTATTCCTTAAATATTTCTTAAAATTTTCATCATAAGATTGTTTGTATAAAATACTATTATTATTTTTTGATCTCTGCATGTTATATATATATATATATATATATATATATATATATATATATATATATATATATCGATAATAATAATCTTTTCATTTAATTTCAAAAGAAATTACACTATGTAGTGGTTACGCTTGTTTTATTTTACTTATTATTAGTTTTTATATTAATCTTTTTGTATTTGGGTTTAATTTGCGACGTTTTATGTCCATTTTATGTAAGCGTAGGCGTTAAATCGATAAAACGACGAACTCTTTGTCTTATGCCAATGTTACGCTTACGTTTAGTAACTATTCCTTTTATTTTTTTTTATGCTTTATATATATATATATATATATATATATATCATATTTTTATTATCTTATGGTAATGGTACAATATCAGGTTGATAATTGTAATATGTGATTGTGGGTAATTTTTGCATTAATTTGTTTTATGATAACGAACACGCGAACTCATACATTATAAGTATATGTGTAATTGAAGTTGAAAGTTTTGTGCCAGCTAATTAATTCTATATTTATCGATTGACTTACACACACACACACAAATGCTGTGTACTAGTGACGAAATTACATTGTCGTAATTGTTCCATATCTAAAATGTTTTTATTATTTGTACGTTTGTTGTTGTGTATATAAGTAGCGACGTGTATCAATGCCTATTTATAACTGTATTTGGTTGACAACTTTCACTTGTATTGCTAAATCGTCAGTGACCGAAAATGACACGACATATTCAGGTAAAAATCGATGATTAACCGATTTCTCAACGATACTTTTCTCCCTGTAGTATACGTTGTCGTTAATGATTTAGTCTTGTTAGTATTAATGTAGGACTGTGACAAGTTAATTCAAAGAAAGTTGTTTTTATTTATTATCGGCGAGGTATGATTATTTTAGTACTTGTTGGCGAATAATACCTAATTCGTTTTTTTTTTCACTTAAAAATATTTCTATATAGTGAGGTCGTTCATTTACTACCACTATTTTGTTATTGTTTATTTTATACGATTTTGTTTATTCATATTATACGTGCTTTGAACTTGGGTATTTTTGGTAATTACTTTGTTTTTTATGTCTTATAGTTTAATTTCTAATTTTATTATACAGCATGAAATTTTATATATAAAGTAGTTTCTTATTTGATAAACCGATTAATACATTATCTTCAAAAGTTAATTTACCTATTATATTTTAATTTCCTATTATATTTACCATTTTAGTATTTTATAAGAATAAACATTTTTCAAAATTTACAAGTGCTCCAAAAGATTTTCTTTACAATCCACGAATATTTTGTTTCTTTTAGTTATGTTTTAAGGGCAAAATTACATACCGAAAAATTGTAACTTTTTCGATATGTATGTAATTGAGATCATTGATTTAAGAATTATATATTGTACGAGAATTTTAGATATATCTAATAATGAAACTTAGTATTATGTATTAATTTGCGTTTTTATTTGCAATTTAAAAATTTCTCATTGTAACATAATCTAAACTCGTTTAGATACAATGATTAATTGTGAATACAAGAGTTTAACAAACATTTTGATCGTGTGGACGCGGCGGTATTTAAAATTGCCATACGTTGAACCGCAAGTGTGTCACGATTTGACCACAGACGGTTAGTGAACTGTATGGTTTGAAATATACGGTTTAAATTATTAAATGTTGCCGTAGTTAAATTTCGTTTATATATATATATATATATATATATATATATATATATATATATATATAATTTAGATTGTAAAGATAAAGATATAATTGATGTTGCCTTTATTTTCTATTTACGTAATTATAATTGTTATTTAATTTACTGTCAAAGGAATTTCTCCATAACCGCGCGTTTCATTTAATTGTATATTTTTATACTTGCTGTGTTTGACTTTATTTGTATGCATATATTATGTTTTCATTTGTATACAATGATGCGTCGTCATTCCGTAATTAAAATAAAATGTCTTAATTGTTACATATTTATATTATTGATAATGACATTGTGTTGTTTTAACTATCTTTTTATATATCTAGTTAGTTTTTTTTCTATATTTTTTTTCAAATGAAATTATGATGAAATGGTATTGAAAATTTTTGTCATCAGCGACAAAATAACAATGAATAATTCAGTAGTTATTTTATCGATTTTTTTATTGATAATTTTTTTTCTTACACCTGATAATGTGAATATATAAAAATTCCATGCAGTGAACACGCAGTATCGTTTTAATATAATCCGGTTTTTTATCATTAAATTTCTCAATTTCTAGAAGTGCCCGGTATATATACTTATCTATTTGATAAGGCGTAAATAAATATTTGCATGCTCTGTCAACATAGTGAGGATTGATAGTGCGATTTTTAGTCAATTTTCCATTAATATTATATATGATTAAAATTAATAAGCAAAAAACAACTGAAGATTTTTGAAGTTAAATAAATGGATGAAGGTGTAACCAACTGAACTTTATCGAAACTTCAGCATATTTTTTAAGTAACTTTGTAGTTCTTTTTTTCTTATTTTATGAAATTTAATAGTTAGTTTTGTTACAAACTTCTAGCTTTTCTTTGATTTGATGTTGCTTGTAATAAAAATACTTACATTGTTAGTTAGATTAATGATTCTCAACCAGTTTATCGCGCAATTTTTTTTGTACATTGTAAATTTTTGATAGAATTCTTTCATACTAAATTTTTTTTTAGTAATTATTTTTCGTTAGCATAGAGTAAAATAAAATAAAAAACAAATATTTGGTTTTTTAAAGTAATTGAATTCATTGCGTCCATGGTTATTAATCTTTTATATTTAGTTTTCTGTATTTTTAATATAAAGGCGCTTTCAAAAGTTTAAGATCCACTGGAATGAGTGGCAATTTTAAACGTTGACTAATTTTTATTGAGAGTTTTGCATGTTAAATAATATCAGAATATATTTTATTAAAAAAATAACTTGGTGTTGTTTAGCATGCAATATAATAATAACTTATAAATTTTTAACTCGATTTCTTCGGAATTAAATTTTTTAATGCACACGTATCGTTTGTCGGATTTTTTGATGTTATTAATTTACGATAGATCAATAAATATTTAACTTTCCATCGTTAATGTTCAATGGGAAAAAATCGGATATTTGTACACGCTATTATAAATGTCATTATATTTCGGTATGACGAATTGGAAATTATTGTCGTATTATATTTTAAACGTTTACAAAAGTGTGTGTGTGTGTGTGTGTGTGCGTGTGCACGTGTATTTGTGTCGGTATAATGGCGTCAAGATATTCAGGAAAGTTGCACAGTCTTAGCTAAAAGTTTAGTTCGTCTCCCCTTTTCTCCGGTTCGGCGCGGCGCAAACTTTTCCTATCCCTGCGTTTCCCTTCCCCCTCTCCTTCCCTCCCTCACTTCCCGGGGTTCCCAACTTTCGGGATTACTTTTGTTGGCAGAAATTGTTATAATTTCTTTTGAATAACTTTGCGGCGTTCATTATTGCGGAGTGTGATGCTATATAATAAATTATTCAACTTTATGTACCACCCTCGGTCGCTTTATCGGGAGTGCCGTTCTTCTTCGGAGCCCCGGTGTTTAGTACTTCGCACTGGCAAACGCTTGCTGTGCTTTGCTGGCAAAACTGAATTAATTATAACGCCATCGAACAATATCGTCCGTTTATTATTTCTATTGTCCACGACGTTTGTATGTCATTTTTTTCAATTCTTTCTCTATAGCCATGCTCAGTCAGAATTTGATGCACAGGTACGAAAGTAATTGTTAATTAAGAATTATGAATTTATTTATATTTCGTAGTATAGCGTTTTATTAATTTGCGATGAACTTGATTATATTTTTCGTCAAATGCATGCCGTCAGTTAAAATAGAGTAAGCGACAAAATACGCTTACGTATGCAAACGATTAAATTATAAACTTTAGTACATACACGCGTCGTTAAGTGGATTTATACGTCGTCACTCGATAGTTTACGTTTTATTCTTGAGTCATATCACTATACGCACACGCCATATGAGCATTTCTTTTGCGCTTCTTCAACAACGGGGCATCATCGGTTTAGTTAAACCGTTACTTCGTTTAACTACTCTCTCACATTTGCGTCAACAGTTAACATTTATACACGCCGGTGTGTAAACATGTAGCGTGTGTGTATATACATGTGCACGAGTGTGTACGCATGTGTACCTTCGTCTGCTCACGATCGATAGTTTACAGCTAAAACTATAGTTGTATGTTACGTGCATATTTCCAAGGCGTTTGTACAATTGCGCCAATCTTCTTTTCTAGCATGTGTGTGCGTGCGTGTGTGTATGCGCGCGTGTGTAATGTTCTTGTGTATGTATGTGTGTGTGTTGGCGATCCTTGTTAGGGATGAATCGGTTTCGTTTCGTGTTTCGTTTACTGTGTAATAATGCATGCAGAAAAGGAATTTTCATACTTGTAAACAATAAATTATCAACATAAAAAATGTGCTCCGTTTGTTCAAATTTCGCATTAATTATGCACGTTATTTTTATTATAATGTATCAATGTTTATTTTATGTTGTTTTACATGAAACAATATGGTATTTGTATCTGATTAATTTATTGTATATATAGCTTTTTCAATGATTATATTTTACATCTAATTAATCATCTTATTATATATATATATATATATATATATATATATATATATATTATATATATATATATATATATATATATATTATATATATATATATATATTATATATATATATATTATATATATATATATTATATATATATATATATATATATATATATATATATATATATATATATGCGTGTATTCAATTTAGATTTATAAGTTGACCTTAAAAATATACTAATTGGGGTTACTTGCTAGTTAAAAAAATATGTATACAAGGGAGAGAGCACGTGGTGTGTTTGTTATATACACGCGGTATATATGTACAGAACGCTGTTGTGAATCTGCGCTGGCGATCGATAATTTGTAGGCGGCTGGCTATCAACGGGCCTCACAGCCAACGGTCGACAACTGTCGCGAAATGGCTGACATACACACAAACACGCACACCGATATCGCCGCTTATTGTGATCGACGATTGTTTATTGCTAGTAGGCTACTAGCGTGTTATAATAAACGATCACTATATTATCTTTTATATATATATATATATATATATATATATATATATATATATATATTCATTTAAAATGTATTCGTTGAGCATTATCAAACATTATTTTTTATATACGTATTGACTAAATTTGGTTTGTTTTTTATATTTAGAAATTGCAATCAATTTTACGATAGAACTGTTTTTTCATAATGAAGTGTCAATTGAACGCTATGTATTATATTTATTTAGTTTTATTTATGTTGATATGTAGGCGATAGATGCACGAAAATGTTGTTTCTTAAACTATTATATATATTCAGTAGACTTGTAAATGATACCCATGTTGATCTCAAAAGTTCGTTCGTCTGATATTATCAATATTTAAAAAAAAATGTGATCAGAAACATGCATTTGGTTTGTATTGTATTTAGATAAAAATATATTAAAGTTATCATAATTATTTGAACCTTTCTTATTAAAAGTTTCTATAAGAAATACGATGAAATATAATAATGATCAATAGGTATTTTGGGAATATGTTTATATATATATATATATATATATATATATATATATATATATATATATATATATATATGATATATATTTTATTTCGTAATTATATTCAGAATACTTTCCATACATACATACTTTTGTTTACGATTATTTTTGTTTTTATTGCTCTATTTTATTTACTTATCAAATTATGCAGTGATAAGATTATTATATTAACATTATTTTGACAAACATAAATCGTTTTGAATTAAACTTCTATTGTTTCACACACGTACTATATATATATATATATATATATATATATATATATATATATATATATATATATATATATATATATACATATATATATATATATATATATATATATATATATATATACATATACATACATACATACATACATACATATGTTCATTACTTTTTAATTTGTGCTTCTAGACTAAGTTTATTCTATAAATCCTGTTTTTCGCGTGCCTTTAAAAAAGGAAAGATATTAATGAAACTAAATGAACATAAGAGTATTTAAAGTTAATTCGTTTTCATAAAATAAATTTTACAGGAAACTTTAATTTAAATTTTTGTTTGTATATGATAAGAAATAAATATATTAACAAGATATATATATATGTGTACATATAAAGTAAAACTCTTTTCAGAGTTTTATTTTTCTTTTCCAGGCGACCCTTGAACTTCGTTTTATAGTTTGTAACCGCGCGCGTCTCCTCATAAGATGAGAGTAAACTTTCTTTATATGTATGTTGTTTCCCACTTTACTATTGTTGATACTTGTGTTGTTATGTCGTTGAATAACTTTTTGTTAATGTCGCTTACTCGTTATTGCGACTTTTAAACATTTTTTTTAATCTATAAAAATTTAGTTATTTAAAAGCACATGTTTTTACTGCATTTTGTAGTACTTTGATTATGGTCATTGTTTAGCTAAATTTGTTTATGTTGTGAATTATAATGCTTTTTAAACATCAATAATACGTAAATATGTTAAGTATTGTTTTGTGGGATTAATATTATGATACCCAGTTGTATATGCTAGTCATAAGGTTTTGTATGCTGTGTGAGTGTTTATGGAGAATTCTCATCCCTAAACGGTTTTGTCGTCGACAGGGTGCGACACTGTTATAAACTTTTGTTGAATTAACATCGGAGCCACAACCTAGAATTATAAGGGGGTGTTTCTCCCCTTTTCTAGTTACATTCCTCATTTCTCGTTTGCCACCCCTTCATCATTCGTTCAGAGTCGACGCTATTAATATATTATATATTCTTCAACTGCATATGTGTTATATACTATATATGCAGTACTTTATTAAATCTATTTTATAGATATATCTAATAATTGCTGCACGATTTCTTATGACATCGTTCAGTTGTCTCGTAACTCCTTATCTATTGAATTTCTATCATATTGTAATTCAAAATTTTTGTAGGTTGATTCATTTTGTTCTTATTTTTTTTTCATTCATAATTTTGATGACTTTATTTTGTTTATCATGTTGAGTATTTATAATATAGTATAAACATGTATTTGAATTATCAATGAATTCTTTAACTTAAGATTTTAGATTTGGATGAACAATTTTTGATAAATTGAGGGGAAAAAATATAGATGTATAAATGTTTGTTTTTGATTAAATATCTCCACACGATCAATGTTCAACAAATTTTTAATTGTTGCATAATTAATTGAAATAAAAGTAAACAATTTATATTCTCCACGTTAGTTTTTTTTTCCAAATATTAATTGGATTATTAAATTATAGGAGATATAACAATCGTTTATAATATCTTTAAAATCAAATGTATGTTTCATAGTATTAATTGTATTTTTTTTTATTTACAGATATTGAATGTGGTTATATTCACTGCCCGAGTCGTCTTTGAAGATTTTGTGAAAATGTTTAAAACTTGGCGGTGATAGTGGAAGGTTCATCGTACAAAACGCAATTAAAAAAATAGTGTGAGTGCAGACGGTTTTTATTACTATAAAAACGCAAAAATTACTTTTGTGTGTAAAATATATTCAAGTGTAGTGATTGTGAAAAACAATAAGTTGCCCATATAGGCAATTTATTATTTAGTGGACGATTGTCTTGAGGTGTGTTAATAGGAGCGGCGCGGTGGCCCATGTTTAAGGGCAACCGCGGTGCTCCTGAGCAGCCAGCGTCAGCCGGCGGTGGAGTGTTTTCCAATTACTAGATGGACAAACGCAAGATGTTGCCCAAAAGAGCGCGTATAGATAATTTGCGCGGCCCTATTTCCAACGGACCTTTACAGTCTAGGTCAGTGTTCATATATATTGTAAATATATCATATATATAATCAATCACACTTATGTATTTTACATATCAGTGTTTCACGAAAATTTTGGTATATACGTTTTTTATGGCATTTTTACAGTGATAAATAAATTTATGTTTTGTAATTACGTAAATAGATTCTGTTTATTTTATTTGTAGATTTTTTATGAGAAATTGTATTTTAATCATCTTTCAAAGTTAAAATTAGAATAAACAATATACATATTACACTATAATTTTTATAAATAGAAAAAAGGTTGAAGTTTGTTTCTAGAATTTTTTTAAATACATTTTTATCTGTATTTTTTTGTATGCATGATTTAAATTATTTTAAACGGTTACTGATTGTATATATTAAAACACTGTTTATATTGAAAGATGATTTTTCGTTCAGTTGTATATTTCTTATTATTTTCTGTTTCAATATATTGTTTTATGAAAAATATGAGATTTATATGTTTTTTATTTAAATTTTAATTATTTATATATTAATTCTTAATAAATATTTGCATATGCATGATCACAAGGCATGTATGTTAATATAATCAATTTGCATTATATGTGTACTAGAAGGATTTTTGTCACAATTAAAATATTTTTTGATTGAGGTTTAAATTGTGTAACAGGTAAAATAATTTTGAATGTCTGTTGTTATCTGTTTGTGTCATAGTCATTGCTTATTTTTCAGTATTACAAATCATCATTGATATATTGTATTTAATTTATATTATATTAAAATTTTTCAATTTAAAATTGCTTGTATATTATTTTTAAATATTTTTATTTTCTTTTATTAAAAATTTGTGTTACTCTCCAATATTTATCCTTAGTATTATTATTTTTTATGCTTTGTATGTTTTATGGATTGACGTAAAATTTATCACTGTATTTGTCATTAATTTAAATAATTCTGTTTGTCGAATTTACATAAAAAAAAATTGAAGTAAGGTTTATCTTGTAAATGTTAGTTATATATTTTTTGTTATATTTATTTTCACGAATGTGTTGATAAATATGAACTTCGTTTAATTGAAAAATGTAATTATTTTTGTATTTTTATGATTTATTACTATAATTATTTCTTTATTTTTAATTGATTTTTTACATAAATGTATATTATTTTCTTTAATATTTTTTTAATTTTAAATATGTTCTATTTGTCACTATTTTTCTCTTTATGTTGACAATTTTGGACTCAAATTCAGCTATTTTGACATTTTTAATTAATTATTGGGAAAATTTAAATTTATTTCTATTTTATTATTGTATTATAAACATGCATGCCTTATTATATATTGTAAGGATTATGTTAAAAAATAACTAATAAATTAATCGATAAGGTTTGAAATAATTGACAACAAATTAAATTATATATAATTTATGTATAAAAAAAATTGTTTTTACAATATTTAATTGATTGTTTTTTGAAAACTGTAATAATATTTAATTAATTTCAGGCCATTAGTTGCCTTGCTCGATGGACGGGATTGTTCTATTGAAATGCCAATATTAAAAGATGTTGCAACAGTTGCATTCTGTGATGCACAAAGCACATCTGAAATTCACGAAAAAGTTTTGAACGAGGCTGTCGGAGCACTTATGTGGCATACCATCATTTTAACGAAAGAAGATCTTGAGAAATTTAAAACTCTTAGAATAATAGTTCGTATTGGGTCAGGAGTTGATAATATTGATGTTAAGGCTGCAGGAGAATTAGGTTGATTTTTTAATTTAGATATTATTTACTTTATTTTGTATATTTTAAATACATAATATAATTTTTTAGGTATTGCCGTTTGTAATGTACCTGGCTATGGTGTTGAAGAAGTTGCTGATACAACTCTTTGTTTAATTCTCAACTTATATAGACGGACATATTGGCTCGCTAATATGGTCCGGGATGGAAAAAAGTTCACAGGTATTTTTGTTTTTATTTTCGAGAATTATTTTTTGGCAGTTTTATTAATTTATTTTTTTCCATTCTCAGGCCCTGAACAGGTAAGAGAAGCTGCTCAAGGCTGTGCTCGTATTCGTGGAGATACCCTCGGAGTAGTTGGACTTGGTCGCATAGGCTCTGCAGTTGCTCTTAGAGCTAAAGCGTTTGGCTTTAATGTTATATTTTATGATCCTTATTTACCTGATGGTATTGAAAAATCTCTTGGTCTGACACGCGTTTACACATTACAGGTATTTCTAAATTTGTTTTTTTTCTGACATTTCGAAATCTTGTTTTTTTAATGTATTTATTTTGTCGTAGGACCTCCTATTTCAGAGTGATTGTGTTTCGCTACATTGCAGTTTAAACGAACATAATCACCACCTTATTAATGAATTTACAATAAAACAAATGCGCCCAGGTAACTTATTTTATAATTTCTTCGTTTTGTAAGTGAATGTGTATTACAACATTTTTTTTATTTTATTTTAGGAGCATTTTTAGTCAACACTGCACGTGGTGGTTTAGTTGATGATGATGCTCTCGCAGCTGCTCTGAAACAGGGAAGAATTAGAGCTGCAGCACTTGACGTTCATGAAAATGAACCATTTAATGTATTCCAGGTTTGTATTTTTGTAGTGGTTATCTTTTTGATTACAATTTTTAGTATATTCTAATTTATTTATTAAATTTCAGGGTCCTTTAAAAGATGCACCAAATGTATTATGTACACCACACGCTGCATTTTATTCAGATGCTTCAGCGACAGAATTGCGAGAGATGGCAGCGAGTGAAATTCGACGGGCTATCGTAGGTCGCATACCTGAATGCTTACGTAATTGCGTAAATAAGGATTACTTTCTAGGTGGTGGTGCTGCCACAGCTACATCATATCCTGAAGGTAAAATATACAAATAATGAGAATTAAGACAATTTAAAATGACTATATACTTCTTAAAATCATATGAATTTTAACGTGTGCGTTAAAAATTTACAGGAATTAATGGTGGTTATTATGGACCTGGAGGTGGTTTACCAGTACAGCAAGCACATAGTACAACTCCTCACGAAGCAGGCGGTGCTGGTGCAGGAGGAGGTGGTGCAGCAGGTGGTGGTGCTACGGCTCCAGTACCCCCTCCAGCAATACCTCCATTATTGGCACCACATGTACCACCGCCACCACCTGCGCAACCTGCTCCTCAACCGCAACAACAACCACCTCCCCCTCAACACTCTATGGTAATGAGTTTATTAAACGTGGTTTAGATATAAATTCGTTTTCTTGACAAGTGCATTACGGTTATACTTCATTGTATGCTTAAAATTATTTGTGATTGAAGATTTTATAAATTCTGTTACCACTTTATTATTTCTATAATTGTGATTATCTCGAATTGTTTTTTCTGATAGTTTTTTTTAAGATCAATTAAATCTTACATTTATGAGAATTTAAATTTCGTATTTTAATTTCGTTTTCTTTTTTTTTTTGTCAGCCGATAAACACCTCCGATCCAGCCAACCATCATCCACCTAAACCAGAAAGCTCCGAAGTGCACTGAAATTTTATCACCTTTTTAACTTCTCGTCCGTCACAGACCTGACTGCTGCAAACTATTCACAAACCGGCCTTAATCTGTGAATATTTACTTATCAACATATTGAAATTGTTTTATTTTATTTTATTTTATTTTATTTTTGGTATTTAGATTGTATGATTATCAGAAATCTGCCAGGCAATATTTCAACAACAAAGCACTTTCGCCGGAACTTGATGAAATTATTTTATTTTCTATATTGAATGGATTTATCTATGCTGCGAGTCCATTTAGCTTTTAAGCGAACATTTTAGAAATAATGATATTAATTAAAATAATTATTTAAGCATTTAAAGAAACATATTATGTAAGTGTATACTTGTGTATGTTGAGAATTACACAATTTTATTTTGATCAATTTGGGTTTTACATCAGCATCCAAGGGATTCGTTTAATATTTATATATTGCATTTACGTTGTAAAGATCCTGCCGTTTCCTTTTCCTAGACACTGCTTTTTTCGTTTTTAATCTAAAATTCTAAGTTGAAAACATTCTCGTTTTTTTTTGTTTTTGACGCGTGTCTCTCTTTTTTTATTTTATGGATTTGTATTTTTTTAATATAAACAAAAAAAATGTCAACAGATGGAAATAGGAAGTGGAATATGACGTACAGTTTGTAGAGATTATATTATTTATTTGAAATAATTTTATGTTTCGGTATTTGCTACGGTTGTCGTATAATTGGTAGGTTTTTTGTTGTGAAGTATAAACGTGGTATTATTTTATTTTGAAATACTACCAATTTACGATTAACATTAGATTACATTAAATATATAGCATATTGAAAGTGATAACTTTTTCTTCTTATTAATATTTTCGTTTTAATTAAAAAACTACTCGGTTTTTCCGTTTTGACATGAGAATAATTCATATTTTTGTAGCGTGATTCTATTTTGTCTTTGCGATATAAAATCGATTTCTTTTATTTTAATAATTGTTCTTTTTATTAATTAATCAACGGTCTGTGTAATTTTTCTCTATAAATATTTGTGGCAAGTTATTCAATGGATGTTTGACATTCATTTTTCTAAACTTGTTAATAGTCACAATATATGAAAAAGAAGTTAAATGTATTAAAATATCAGTCTTTTCTACGATTAAATTGGTATACGCTCGAAGGGAGTGGGTGTTGGGGATTCTTCGAAACAAAACAAAATGGTTTTTTGGCATAATGATAAATATTTCTTTTTTTTTATAACAGTGAAACGTATGCCAAAAGTGAAATCATTATTGTTATATATATATATATATATATATATATATATATATATATATATATATATATATATATTTATATATATATATATATATTTAATTAATAAAAAAAGTGCTGCCAATGAATGGATTCTGATAATCGAGATTAAAATAAATAAATATATATAAATTTATTAGTGAATGAAGACATCGTTATGTGATAAATAAAAATGGTTTAAAGTCTTCTCTTATTTAAAAGAAAGTTCAAATTTACATCAAAACATTAAAAAAAAAGATGATGACAATGAAGAAACAAATCACGCTTGTATTTTCATATATATTGTGAATAGAAAATTTGGTGTTAACATTTTCTCACTATAATATAATAATTAAGTAATAATAAAAGTGTTTTTTGGACATCTTATAAACTATTTTTTTTAATAAGTAATATTACATTTAAATGTGATTTTCAGTGTGTATTGAACAATTTGGATTCTATATATATATATTGCAGAAATATTTCGGTATATATTGAACTATAATTGATGGTTTATTTTTATGAATTTTACGTTTTACAATGATGTAATTCAAGTAGTATTTTTTACATTTCGCCTTGATTTACTCATAGTTGAATTGTGAACTAGATTAATAATAAAAAGAGTTAATTCTGTGAATTTTTAAGTGTAAAATGACTTTGTATCTCAATTTTTCAAAGTAGTCTTATTTTTTTACCTACTTTATTGTGTCAAAATTCTATTGTTGTTTTGATCATTGTGTGAATTGAAACACTATTTACGACAAACAATATTCATATTTATTATGGTGTATGTAAATACATTCATATGAAAATTTAAGCAATATTTAATACATTTAGGAGTTTCCATTACTTTTCTTTTAAGATTTATCTTGAAAAAATGAATTATTCCTTTGTGTCTATTAATTTTCCGATTACTTTCTTATTAGAAAAATATTTGCAATCGATTTTGAAACATAACTACATGTATGTTTAATTTTATATGTTTTTCCACAGATATATGCATATAATTGTAATTGCCAAGGATTTACATTGTTTTTATTTTTATATATAGCTATATTTAGTAAACTGATTTTCGAAGATACAAAGACGATGTATTTTTTCGAACTAATTTTGGAATATCTTAGCGTATGATTTTACCCAATGAAGATTGTTTCTCGTTTTTTGAGATCTTGTGAATTTGAAAATTTTGACGAATAAAAAAAAATTAATAATTATTTGTGTATATATCAGTGGTAAATAAAATTAATTTGTAGTAAGAAAAAGAAACGCTTCACTTTTTTTTCAATAAGAAATGCATTTGAAAAAGATGATTGTTAATTAATGTCTAATGATGGGACTTTCAGGTTTTTATGTATGATATTAAGAAAAAAAGAAAAGGTAGTAAAAGAAGATATATTTACATGGAATGTCATTGAATGGTTGGTTTTCATATTTAATGAGAATAGTATTTCGATAGAAATATCCTATAATTGGCCGTAACTTAGCGTGAAAGGATTTATATATATTATATATAAAAAAAGTTGTGGTTGATCAATTGAAGGAGATCCTTACAAAATATATATATATATATATATATATATATATATATATATATATATATATATATATATATATATATATATATATATAGTATATAATTATTAATTTTGTGAAATAATTAAACAAATTGATTTACATTTTTTAGTATTATCATAAATTTTAATTTTTGTTTCTTATGTACATTTCGATTTTATATCTTTATTTTTTTATGTTGAGCCAAGTTAAACCATCATGGAGAGCAGTCTTTCTAAGGATGTTTTCTACGTTACATGATATTGAGTATTTTACAATTAGCTTTTGGTATTTGGAAACAATTTATATAATAATACTTTATCATAGAATGAGTAAATAGTGAGACTATATAGATATTGAGTTGGCAGCAATATACCTAATTGTTAATTAAACATAATTGATTAATTAATTAAATGTTAAACAAGTAACGAGTAAAGATGTCGCTGTTAATGCAGCCGGCGATGTTCTTAGAATTGCTGCTCCGTTATGGTTTTACCTTTTTTATGTATATATTTGATGATTCAACTTTTTTTTTCTGATAATTTTGTCTACAATTTTCCAAATTTAAGTATTTTTTTTTACATAACTATAAATTTAATCTTAGTATGTTAGTTATTTAGATTTAGGAAATTTTATGTAAGACAAAATAATGAAAATAAAGATTATGTCGCTGCCAATTCAATTTTATTAATGTATTCTTGTAATTGAAATCCAGAATTTCTTAAGTATTATATATAATACGAATACAAATACGTGTCATTTTTTTTACATACAATACGAAAATTGAATATTAATTGTCTTGCTATGCGTTGTTATTTGAAATATATTTAAAATACAAACTATGGATGGATAGTATGTTTCCACTGTATAGACAAATAGTCAAATAATATTTTCAAAATTGATTAACGACCGACACAAGTTGGAAATTATACTCAATTCTATATGTGGGGGATGAAAGTTATAAAAAAATTGAAACGGAAGACTAGATAATATACAATGAAAGATAAGATATTTACGATAAAATTCTGGATATCTTATATATAATAAACGATATGAAACACTACTACGTTTAGAAAAGTCTATTTATAATTTGATGAATGTGATTGAAGTATATGCAAAAATTACTCTTTAGATGTTGATAGTTTGAAACCGCCTCCTAATATTTTTGTTGGAACGCTTTGTTGTGGAAATTCTTTGATTTCTTGAGGAGCCGATTTAGATCTGCGTCTGTTGCTAAAATTTTTCGCATAATTATTTTCCAGAGTACTTTTGGCACTTCTGCAATTGCATTTATGCTCTTTGTATTCGACGATCTGTGCCTCTCTCATTTTGAGTTCTGCGAAAGAAATAATATAATACGACTATGAAACATTGAAATCTGAAACGGCGTTATCGAATTGTTTCAATAAAAATTAGAATGATTTGAAAAATTTCAGAAGATCGTCTACTTTTCTATTTGTGTAACAATTTGATTATAATTATATTCATATTATCAATATATAGTACGGTCAAATAAGATATTTTTAGAAGAATGTCGAGAGGGCAGAGTTTTTTTACGGAAATGTATACTAGACATCGAGGTTAATAAATGCTGAAAAGTTGCACCCTGTAGAGAGGGAGCTTCCCTCCGAAATTCACGAAAAACCTCCCAAAATTTGACCGTTTTTTAGTTTTTAGGATTTTTCTCCAAAACTATAATTCGGATTGAAAAAGTGCCGATGAATAAATTATTCCTCATTAAATTCTACAGTTAAAATGTTCTATTCATTATTTGCGTAATTGTTATCAGTTTCTCGTAAAAAGCGCTCGAAAATAGGCCTAAAATGGACCTCTCGACCAAAAATTCTCGTCGCGCGATTTTACCGACGATTATCTCAAAACGGATCAATTTTACGGGGGTATCGAAGAGGAAAAAAGTTATAGAGCATATCCTCTTCTATTATAATCAGTTATTATATTTTATATTAATTGTTTCAGTTTTCTTAAAATTACAAATTTCCCGAACTCGATCCGACGATTTTTTACGTCACTCCGACAATCAAATGCATTTTTCGGGAACAAAAAAAGCGAGAGTGTAAAATTTTTTTTTGTAAATATATAAATAATTTTAAAACAAATAAGAATCCGAAAAGCAATATCCTCTTTAGAGGGAGCTTCCTCCCACATTTACCGAAAACCTCTCAATATTTAACTTTTCTTCAGTTTTTCGCTTATATCTCAAAAATTATCACTCGGACTAAAAAGATGTTTATAGAAGAAATATTCCTCTTAAAATTCTACATTAAAAATGTTCTATTCATAATTTGCGTAATTGTGTTATTTTTTTCTAACGAAGCCCTCAAAGTAGGAGATGTCGCGTTAGCAAAAAAAGTGCTTTTGGAGTTCGCGATAAATATTTCAAAATCTATCAATAATCGGCTATTTTTATTTTATACATCATAAAGAACAGGATTTTCTCTATACGATCCAGAAGTGGCGCCCGTTTGACCCCCCTGGAACGGTTTTTGCGCGCCCTCAAAGTTAAGATTTTTTTTCGCGATTGCACGCACCACGTGCAAAATTCCATTGAATTTTGGGCATACTACTTACTACTCGCTCATTGTTATAGTTGTCTATTCAATGTTAAAGCCGTTTTCAAAAGATATTTTTACAACCATTCAACAAAAGACAAGGATTACGGGTAATAAAATAATCTTTGGACATTAGCATCCATTGGTTTCTTTGTAAATTTCGAAAATGCATTTCTTTTTAATTATACAAAATTTCATATCAGTTAACGTATAATAAATCAAAAGTTCTTTCTTTAGATATTATAAATATTTTTTTCTTGCTGGAGTTTCTATTTCTTGAAAACTTGTATATATATATATCCAAAAATAATTTTCTTTTTATTTGATGGAATTTTGTCATACTGTTTTAAATCTGTGATAAGGAAACAACTTTTTAACAGCTGTAAAAAAGATGCTAAAACAAATTTAATATCATGCAGATGATCGGCTTTACTATGATAGTTCTCACAGTTATTTTAAAAATGTGCCTATCAGAAGATTAGACGACTCGCAATCTCAGGATCTATGAAAGAAAAAAAGACCTACGTACAAAGAGTTAACTTTATTTAATCCAAAATATTTTTTTCTTTTAATAAACTAAATACAAATATTCTAGGAATATGGGCATGTAGAAATATATTTCTAATATTTATTTCTCAAATAAACCGCTTTTTAAATGCCCGTTTTTTCCGTTAAAAATATACCGTTAAAATATATTCCTTGAAATATAAAATTTATGATAGAATATTTAATAAGTACGTATCTTTACAGTATCTTTCCGTTAATAAAATATTTTTAATAAAATTCTCTGTATGATAATGAATATAGTTTGTTATTTTTGTTTAATTTACAGAATTGTAATTTTTATTATTCTTTATGATTTAATAAAGCTGACCACCTATAATAGAATTATCACAATGTCCAATAATAACCATAACAATCGTTATTATTGAGTGTAATACATAATAACTTGACAAATCTGTTTATAATATAATGAATAACATAAAGAAACCCGCAAATGATTATAAATAAATTTAACAACATTATTTTATTGCCTATGTATTGTTGGAAAGACTGTAAAGATATATTTTTGAATTGAATACAATAGTAAAGAAAGTCAACAAATCCCTTAGTGCAGAAATCTAAAACCTGAAGTATGCGAGCTAATGTGTATGCGCCGTTTTTAAACATAATATAAAATTTATTAATTTTCAAAAAAAATATCCATATTTTTTATTTGCTTTTTATACTTATTTTTTAATGTTTTAATATTTGTGCGTTGGTTTGAAAATAAAAATTTATTACAAAATTATTATATTTTTAAATAAATATTTTTAAATATATATGTTGATATAATATATAATTTACATCGAAATAGTAAATAAGTTTTAATTTCAAAAAAAAGTATTCACGAATACATTCTTAGGTATAAAAAGGTTACTAATCCCATAGCAGGTAGTATGCCCAAAATTCAATGGAATTTTGCACGTGGTGCGTGCAATCGCGAAAAAAAATCTTAACTTTGAGGGCGCGCAAAAACCGTTCCAGGGGGGTCAAACGGGCGCCACTTCTGGATCGTATAGAGAAAATCCTGTTCTTTATGATGTATAAAATAAAAATAGCCGATTATTGATAGATTTTGAAATATTTATCGCGAACTCCAAAAGCACTTTTTTTGCTAACGCGACATCTCCTACTTTGAGGGCTTCGTTAGAAAAAAATAACACAATTACGCAAATTATGAATAGAACATTTTTAATGTAGAATTTTAAGAGGAATATTTCTTCTATAAACATCTTTTTAGTCCGAGTGATAATTTTTGAGATATAAGCGAAAAACTGAAGAAAAGTTAAATATTGAGAGGTTTTCGGTAAATGTGGGAGGAAGCTCCCTCTAAAGAGGATATTGCTTTTCGGATTCTTATTTGTTTTAAAATTATTTATATATTTACAAAAAAAAATTTTACACTCTCGCTTTTTTTGTTCCCGAAAAATGCATTTGATTGTCGGAGTGACGTAAAAAATCGTCGGATCGAGTTCGGGAAATTTGTAATTTTAAGAAAACTGAAACAATTAATATAAAATATAATAACTGATTATAATAGAAGAGGATATGCTCTATAACTTTTTTCCTCTTCGATACCCCCGTAAAATTGATCCGTTTTGAGATAATCGTCGGTAAAATCGCGCGACGAGAATTTTTGGTCGAGAGGTCCATTTTAGGCCTATTTTCGAGCGCTTTTTACGAGAAACTGATAACAATTACGCAAATAATGAATAGAACATTTTAACTGTAGAATTTAATGAGGAATAATTTATTCATCGGCACTTTTTCAATCCGAATTATAGTTTTGGAGAAAAATCCTAAAAACTAAAAAACGGTCAAATTTTGGGAGGTTTTTCGTGAATTTCGGAGGGAAGCTCCCTCTCTACAGGGTGCAACTTTTCAGCATTTATTAACCTCGATGTCTAGTATACATTTCCGTAAAAAAACTCTGCCCTCTCGACATTCTTCTAAAAATATCTTATTTGACCGTACTAATATTATACCTGCCGTTAACGCCTTTAGTTTTTCCTCTTTCATTATCAGTTTTTTCTTTAATAAATTTATCTGAGTCTGAAAAATTTTTTTTTTATATATATAATTAATGCATTGAACGCAAATTACCAAAAGTATTAATTGAACATACTTTCTCAGTTATAGTGTCCAATGTTAGATCCTTATGTAGCTTTTCTCTTTGAGATCTTTTAAGTTCTTTTAATTTTTGAGATTTTTTGAGTGATTGCCTATGTGTTGTATATTAGATCATTTATTTAATAACACGAAGAAATTAATGATATTAAGGAGACAAGTTGTTTATTTTGATAATGATTTTTAATCCATGTTTTAAAGAATATCAATTAATCATTTTGATATTTATATTTGAATATCTTGATTTTTTTTTGTTTTTTAGGACATAGACTTGGATCATTTTCAAAGTAAACACAACACAAACGATATTTCTGATTTACTGTTGCAATGTGCGAACTTTGTCTAGCAACTCTAAAGTGTCAGGGTCTGTGCCTTCGAGTTTTCGCCAACGATGAATATTTTGCGGAGTCTCAAGAGCTTCTTCTAAAGCGCGACATCTTAATCTTTCGCGATTTAGCTCCCTTTCCAGATTGAAGACCTGAAAAGTGCATTGAATGAAGTAATAATGATGTTTAAAAAAAAATCAATACTGAAATATTACTCTGAGGTAATATTAATAGTTTTAAATTCAAAATAATTCAGTTGAATTTAATAAATATTTTAAAAATCTTATTATTTATGGTGTACTTCTAATTGAAGAGCTTTCTTATTTTCAACAGCTTTCACTAGTATGTTTCTTTCTTGATTTAGTCTTTGTAGTTCCAAACGTAACAATCTCATATCGTCCGATTGTTGTAAATGTAATTTTTCTTCTGTAAATTATAAATTATTATATTTAGACCAATGTATTGTTATAGATATATTTATTTTATTTTTGAAAAACATACTCTCATCCAGAGTTAGCTGCATCAGCTTAATCGCGGCGCATTGCGCGTTCAACTCTTCATTTTTTTTACTCAATTGTAATTCGATTTTCTCCTTGTCTGCTATTACGGAATCGAGTTTTTTATTCATCGTTTAATGAGATTATAAGTTTAATCTGCGATTAATATTGATAGAAATAACTTAGTTTATTTTAATACTTTCTTGTACTGTGATTCAAAAAATCGAAAACGGTGAATTTATCGTGCCTTTTAATATCCATATTTAATCTATTTATTATATTCAAAGTGAGCATTAAAAAAATTGAACATTATTTGTAATTAATATTGATATTTTAAAAGTTTATCGTCTTTTTTTATGTACTTACTTTTGAGTAACGAAGATTAATATGATCTCTCTTGTTATTTTGTGAAGTAAAGTAACCAAGCATTAGTTACTATGGTTATTTTACATGTAAATTGTTTATTCATTACAAACGTGTTTCATATATATATATATATATATATATATATATATATATATATATATATATATATATATATATATATATATAATTTTTTTTTGGTCTAAATACCACGAATTTAATTTATTAAATTTCTGGATCATAATTATTTTTTTCAGTATCATAATTGAATTATGTTAGATTGAATTTTGATTTTTGTAAATTATCATCAAATATGCACAACAAATGACATAATTTTATGTGTCATTTTTTTATGAATATGATTAAATTCCAAGATATACAAAATGATACAGTGCATTTTTAACATCTAGTTTAGATGAAGATTATCATACAATAATATAAGAAAGAAGTACATAATTTATAATTATTTAAAGATAAACCGACCCTTTGAGCAATAATCAGTTTTTTTTAACAATGTTATAAACGGTGATCAACGCTATATATTATGTATATAAATAATACAAAACTTTTACATCTTGATAATTAAGTCAATTTTATTCACTATAAACTAAACCTTAACTATTTTTACAATATATTTTTTTAAATATAAATATATAAACTTATTCGATGCAGACTTATTAGGTAAACCTCTTTAAACAGACGAGCGCCCTCTGTGAATCCAGAGCTTTATCGAACGGCCTTCTTCCCGATTCGCTGATGAACTGATTTACCTGATAATCCAATAACGTTTCGTAACCCAATACATCAGTGCCGAGTTGCTGTAATTAAATTTTATATTATATATAATCCATTTTTTTTTAAATAATTATATATTTAATTTGTTATATATTCTATCATACCTGTGTGAGAGGACTCGTGTTCGTTGTAAATATACCTCTGAATCCTTTATTTTTAGCTATCCTCACGAGTTCTTCTTCCATATATTGTATAATTGCAACATTTTCCTGCGTTGACAAATCGGAATGTGTAGCCATCATGAATGAATGTACAAATTTTCCTTTTTCCTTTGGTATATGCTGTTCTCTACAATTTTATACATGTTAATATATATATATATATATATATATATATATATATATATATATATATATATATATATATATATATATATATATATATATATATATATATATATATATATATATATATATATATATATATATATATATATATATATATATATGAATATTAATCGTTAAATACAGTCAACCCTCCTATAACGCGGAGCTGAAATTGCGACAGCCCTACTATAACGCGGTACTCTTACAGTGCGGTTTCCGTTCATCAGCATCCCATAAGTTCTTTCCGCGCAGCCTATGAACGACTCCAGTAACTAGATAATGTAAGAGGTTTTAACCTTTATCGTACTAATTTTTTTTTTGATTTGTATCAAAAAAAATTTTGTAAAGTAACAAAACGTTCTTTGTTTATTTAAACTCGATGACAAACATGTTGTCATAAAATAATAAAACGTACATTATTTTGCGTATAATATATTGTTCAATCATTTTTTTTTTATCATATCCTTATATGAACTTTTCATTTCAATAAAAATAATTTATAATTTATCTTATCTTTTGTATTTATTAGTCTCCATATAACGCGGTACGAATGATGTGATTCGTACTAATTCTATGTTTCATATAGCGCAATTTCCATACAACGCGCTACGAATTAGTCCGGTTTGTATGGTTAAATCCGAGTTTCTTATAGCGCGCTTACCATACAACGCGGTACGCACTCACCGCGTTATAGGAGGGTTAACTGTATATTATAATATTAATACTACGATCATACCTTACTGGTCCTTCTACATATTCTAAAAATTCAAATATTATTACGAGTGCATTGTCTTCTTTTATTGTGATATCGGCCTCGTCTCTCACGTCAACGTTCAACGCAATCGCTATCGATTTTTCGTTTTCATCTTTAACGATGAAACTTAAATCTTTTTCCACTAAAATGTGCCACGTGTCATTTAACAGGTCATCGTAATCGCGCTCTTTAATTTCCGGTTTCAACAATTGCTCAAGATCTGCCTTCTCGTAGAAACTCGACACTATCATGCTGAACGAATAATATGATTTGTAAGCATATTATATATATATATATATTAATTACATGTTTAAATATATTATATTTTATAATTAAACGCGCACCTCAATCCGTCCTCTTTGTGATTATCTTGTAACATTTCTGAGAAATATCTGGTTTCTTCTATGAGTTCAGCGCGAGAAGTTTTATCTGAACATATTTTATCTAGAATTTCGCCGAGATTCTGTGCCATGATGAAGTCAGTGATTCCTGAATATTTAATAATATTAAACATTTTATATATATATATACATATATATTAGATATGTATACAATTTTAAAAATATTTATCTCATTACCGATAATATATCCTTGTTCTTTTAATCGTGTTATAGTATAAATGGAGTTCAAAGAATTTCCACCCAATTGATAATAATTGGATTTTAATGATAGAGTATCTCTCGTCGATCTTCCGATAACGGATCCGACCGTTTTAAATAGAATTTCAGCCGCTTTCATTTTGGATTCTGGAATACCGGCATAATCGATATCCAATATTATCGACGTGTCATCTATAATTGTAACACGATTACAATAAAATTTATACATTTTTTGTTTTAAGACAAATCGTAACGATTAAATTATTTTTTATTACCGTTATTGTTTGTATTTTCGTACATTTTCAACAAAGATTGTCTGTCCACTTTACCATTGACTAATAATGGTATATTGTCTAAGATCATCACCTAAAAAATCAGTAACAATATATATATATATTAAAACATCGTTTTATAATATTATTTTATAATTTTCATTGTACTTGTGGTATCATGTATGCTGCTAATTTGTGTTGTAGTAAATTTTCAACTTTCAGACCGGTCATTTTGCTCGAAGGTTTCGTTGTGACGAACGCCAACAAAGCCTGGTCCATTTCGCCGGCCTTGTAGCACAGCACAACGCCTGAATATATAAATAATTACAATATAATTTCATCGTGTTGTCGTTTACGAATTTTACGTTTTATTTTTATATACCTTTATCGATGCCGTCAATTGTTAAAATCGATTTTTCAACTTCCGACAAGTCGACGCGATGTCCGCGAATTTTAATCTGTGAATCGGTTCTGCCCTCGTAGAGCAAAGCGCCGTTTTCAATTTTTGCAAAATCACCGGTGCGATATATTCTTGAATATTCTGTTATATAATTAAAATTATTATATATTATTTATTTATGCTTTACGATGATATGAATTCGTCGCTATTTTCTATACCTGAATTTTGAGCCAATGGATTGGATATGAATTTATCAGGATCTCTTCCGTTTACGTAACCAGCTGCTAAATTGCAACCAGATACCCAAAGTTCTCCCGTTTGACCACTGGGTACCAATTGTAAATCATTATCCAATAGATATATTATTGTATTATCAAGAGGATATCCTAAAAAAAATAATTTATTTTATATATGTGCAATACAATAATTATTAAATAAAAATAATATTATACTTGCCTATTGGTACTTTTTCAAATTCTCTGAGTGATTCTTCACCTTTGATAGAAAAATATGTGACGTCTCCCATAATCTCAGTGCTTCCATAGAAATTACAGAGAACGTATCCGTTTTTAGCATCAAAATATTGAAAGAATTCTTTGGCTAAAGCGACGGTCAACGTTTCACCGGAGCACACCCATAATTTAAGATTGTTCAGCGCTGATGTATTGTCGTTTAATGACGAATACATGAGAAGCGATCTTAGAAGTGATGGCACCAAAACCAATCGTTCAATCTATATAATCGACGATGTTTACGATTAATATAAATTATTACTTACGAATATGTGAAATTTTAAATATTCAACATACTTTATATTCGCTGAGCTCTTTTACGAGCTTTTGAGGATCTTTTGTGATATGCTTCGGTATTACCAAGATGGTCAATCCGTTTATAAGTGGCCCCCATATTTCGCAGACGGAATCAACGAAAGTGAGAGCAGTTTTGAAAATGCATATTTTCTCCGTTGGCGAATAGGGAAATTCTTTGAATTGCCACTGCAATCTATTCATTATAATATCGTGTGGCAAACGGACGCCTGAAAGTGATGATAGTTTTATATGAAACACGCTTTTATATTATCGTTGAAAAATTATATATATAAAAAAAAATGATAAAAACCTTTCGGAACACCTGTACTTCCAGATGTGTAAAGCACTATAGCCAAATTTTCAGTAGTCTGAATGAAACTGCTCGTTTCAGGAATATTTTCTTCCGATTGATACTTTGAACTTTCTAATAATTCGTCGTATAATATCGTATGCGTTCCATTAAAATAGTTCACATCGGCTTTAAAAAATACACAATTTATTGATTATCGATATAATTTAATTAAATTTAATAATCATTTTTATATGGTTATAGATTGATGTATAATATTTGACAACCAAGAAAGTTCTGTCGTACGTGCACGTACAATATTCAAATGAAAAAACGACACGACTATCTCGGATACATAATACGATAAAATTCATAAAGATAACCATTGTGATTATTATTATTTTTCGTTGTAAAATTAAAATTTAAACATACTCGCATTATCGCGGATGACCAGCACGGGTTTTGACTCTTTCAGGATGTGTTTAATTCTTTGTTCAGGAAACGACGGATCAATGGGAAGATATGCGGCACCGCATTTCCAAACCGCCAGAAGAGCCGTGAGCAACCTTTAAATAGGACACTCATCAGTAAGTATCTGTTTATATTTAAATACTTCAATTGAACATTATTGAATATTATTCACTTATCGCTGGGAAGCATCGATACGGCAACAATGTAATCGCCATCGTTATTACACGATATATTTTCATCCGTTACATGTTTCAGTATTGATCTGGCTATTTTGTTTGCCCACACGTTTAATTGTCCATATGTTGTGATCGGTGATTCGTTCTCTTTATAAATTAAATAATAATAATAACGATAATGATTTCAGATTATTTTATTATTTATCATTACGTTTTGCTTACCGTTAAAAATGATGGCCGCGTCGTCGTAATTGTTGAACGTTTGCAAGCGATTTTCCAAAATCGTATGCAGTTTTCTTTTTTCTAAATTGCGTTTTTCGCCTATTAAAATTGACATTTCCGGTAAAGATCCCATTTTTTTTTCAATGAAACTATTGAAAATAAAAAATTTTTTTTTAAATAATTTATAAAGAAAAGACATTCATATATTATTATATAAAATTATAAAAGCATATATTGTACTATAAATATATATATATATATATATATATATATATATATATATATATATATATATATATATATATATATATATATATATATATATACCATATGCAATGTGAATAAATTAATATTTATTAATGTAACTTAATATATTTTTTTGACTTCGAATTAAGCTTTAAATCAAGTCAAGGTGACGTCATATATAATATATAATAATATATAAATAAATTTAATATTCTCTTAAATGAATTATGTAATGCTGAAAATAAATTATTAAGTAATGATAAATTTACAATTTATATATAAATATGTACTTTTTTTTTCAAACGTATAATACAAATTAAATAATGTTGAATTGAGTTCGAATTTTTAAGAATAGAAATTGGTATTCATTCAAGATTTTTTTTTACCATCTCCAATATTTTTCATAAATTATACGGGTTTTATATATATATTTTTTTATCTGATACCGGTCTTCAATTTTATATATATATTGTATTATTACTTGTTGGCCTCATCGTGTTGAATTTATTGACAAAAAGTCCTTGCACGATCGCAAAAAGGGATTCGAACCGCTGACCTTCCATATAAAAGTTGATTTTGAAATCGTTCCGGGAGGGCATTTTTTTTTTTTTTTTTGAAACACTTAAAGCTATGAAAAACAAGGAAAAAATATTCAGGAAGGTCTCTCCGATGCACCAAGGTCCTTGCAAAATAAATTGATAATTTTTACAACTTATTTATTAAGGTCGCTTTGATATTTCATTATTACACATTTATAAATTAATCGTGACAAATTGTAGCAAAAAAAAAAAAAAAAAAAAAAATCAAACGACTATACAGCAAGTATAACGCAGCGGTTACAAATCTACGTACGCGGACGTTATGGTTTATTTTAAGCTAAAATTTTATTAATCTTTTTTTTTTATATATTTTTATTTAAAAATGTTTGAAAATTTCTGCTCGACGCGTGAATTTATTAACGTTTAAATATTTTAAACCGATTTAATTATAATATATTTATTTTATATATTATTAATATAACGGCGCTTTTAATCAATAAAAGGCGAGATGTGGTATGTCTATAATTTTTATGCGATTTTTTTTTCTCTCTCGATTTCCATTTCTAAACGTTTCAATTTTTTTTCTATGTTTGTTCGTCGAAAACTTGTCCAAAGATTTTTCTATATATAGTAAAAAAATAAATAAATAGAAAATGAACGAGTAAATAAGGGCGAATATTTTAATTGCGACCGTAAATCGCGTTTTAACTATATGAAAAAAAAAATTTGTTCAATTTTGAATTTATTTTTCGATTATGGGAGAAAAAAATGCGATTTTATTCTGTTGCATTTCAGTGGCGTAACGTGAAAAATAGAATTGATTGTTTTGGAAATTTTTATTTACGATACATTATAATGTATATATTATTATTATTTTTTTTTAAATATAAATAAGTATATATTACATAATTATTGATGTAATAAACCGGCAGTTTTCAATGGGAATCATGTGACCTACTAGAGAATTTCAATAGAAAAACATAAAATTGTGAGAAAACTTCGCAACCTTTTTATCATTAATGATATACTATAATATATAAAAAAATAAATAATTTTATACGAATAAAAATTACAGATACAATTGAGCAGATCAAAAATTTATTAGAAAGTATGAAAAATACAAAAGTAAAAAAGAATTATTAGTATATTTTTTTTTTTATTTCAGAAGTGTTCAATTAATTATTTTAACCGGAACGTAATAATTGAAATATGTCTAAAAAAATATTTGAATTTTATACATGAATTAGATTTATATATTTTTTTAACTGAGGGGGGGGCAGGGAGGATAAAATATTTTGTATATATTTTAACCACTATATAATCCATATAGATTAATAGTAACTGAATTTATTATATTTCATAAGATGTATTTTATATATTATAAATCTTTTAGTAATATATGAATAATTTATTCAGTTTATAAATATTGATTTGACGTAAATTATAAATAAATATTTATTTTTAACGCTTCAAAAGATTATGTTCTAGTTTTTTTTTATATATAACCTAACCCAACAGAAATTCAGTTTGAATATATCAGATAAAAAAAATCAACCTTCGCATCGATATTAATTAATTAATATATATATATTATTATTATTATTATTCATTCGTATTACGCCTTAATATATTTGTATGCAAATATTTCCGGTTAAATTGATGAATTAATTTTATTAATCGTTTAGTGTAATATTTACGTCGTTGAAAGTTGAGGTATGTAAAATTTTGTCGCGTAATAAAAAAAAATAGTTGTATTGCAGCTTTTTTTATGATAGAACGACCTTTATTTTATTTATTTATTTATTTATTTTGCCTTTTAATATTGATTTTATTTTGATTACATTGAGCGCATGAAATTATCGATTGCAAAAATATAAACAATAATATTTTTATTTATGATATTCGTCGATTTTACATTTTTAATTATCCCATACGATTTTCATATTAAAATAAAATATATAAAATTTTAAATTATTCTATTTTTTAAATATTTTATTTTTGACGTAAATAATAAAATATAATTGAATAAAAAAATCGCATTATTAATTGTTTGGATTTTTTTAATTGAACCGCCCTGCATTGAACGAATTTCAAGCATATTTTTAATTTGAAGTTTTCTTTTATTTTTACTATAAAATTTTCAGAATACTATGGAATGAAAAATTAATTCAATTTTTAAGTCTTTTTTAATATATATTAATTAAATAACGTATATATAAAAAATCATTACTTAAATTGCAATGTATTTTTTATATACGTATTGATTTTATTAAATCATTCAAATTTCCTGTTTTGGGATTTCGTAGAAATGAACGAATTTTTTATTTATTTATGTTGTCATGTAAAAAAAAATATTTTAATCAATTGGGATTTTCCGCATTATTTTATTGGAATTATAAAGAAAATGATGTCATTAAATATATATATATATATATATATATATATATATATATATATATATATATATATATTATATTATATTTATTTATTAACAATCTTGTTGAATTGCAGCAAAGTTACGTTATTATTCAAAACGGCCGATTAAAACGAAGCCGAATCAAAAGGAGTCTAGTAGATCTTTTTTTTTTTTATAATACTAGTAAAATATCTCACGACATACTCCGTGAATGAAACACGATAAACATGTCAGAGTTTAATTAAGAAAATAAAAACATACTAATCGTTACATGTGCGTAACATTATCCGCATCTAGAGGGTTAATTAAGTGTCACTGGGATTAAAAGCGCAATACAAACGATTCAGGATTAGATTGGTGACACGATCGTCTGGGAAACTAGTCACTGGATCAATTCTGATCATTAGGATCCATCCTGTTCGGATGACAGAGTACCGGTGATAACTATGCGTCTAAACGTTGTCGACATTATATATATTTTTTAATATATAAATAAATTGATAATAAATAAATATATATATATATATATATATATATATATATATATATATATATATATATATATATAATATAGAATAGCTTTTTCATTAGGTTACGATTATATACGATGTTCTGTTTCTAAGTGAGGGTAGAAAATAGGGGAGAATTGAGGAAAAGAAAAGAAAATTTTCGATATAAAAAGACATTCGCTTACTTGTATATAACACTGTGATCAAAAAGTAAGATGAATTTATTTATAAAATGTAAATTCTTTATTTATTCTTAAAAATCAATTTCATCTCCTTCAAAGTAATCTCTGTCCGATAAAACAAACTTTTTCCAGTCTTTTTCAAGTCTTTTTCCGGTATAACCTTCAAAACCTTCGATTCGTTTTTTATCTCCTCAATAGCATCAAAACGGTGTCCCCGCATTGATTTTTTGAATTTGATGAATAGCCAAAAGTCACACGGAGCTAAACCAGGCGAATACGGTGGTTGTGTAACGATATGAGTCGAGTTTTTGGCAAAAAAGTCACGAAGAACCAATGCTGCATCACATGGTGCATTATTGCAATGAAGGAATCAAGAGTTGCAAAAACATGCGTAACTCGGAGATTATTAAACCTTTTGACAAACAGACGCTTGGCAAATGTTATAGACAGTCCTACCAACATAGGAAAAAAATATAATTTATCTGCCTTCCTAATGCCCGGGAGTTTTAAATGACAATTTCACCTTACTTTTTGATCACAACAGTATAAAAACGGATGAACCACTTTTAGAAATTGCGGAAATTTTAGAAGGAAAAAGAAATAAGTTAATTAATTAATTGCCACTGATTGATAAGTTAATTGATAATTATTCTAATTGATTCGTATATTGTCATCTAGGATGAACAAGTATGCAAAATTTCAACTCAATTGTATTTTAGTAAATAGTCTAAAAATCGATTATAAAAATCCACTCCGATAAACCGACAAACAAACAGTGCAAGTTAAATAAAAAAAATGTGTCAATAATAATAATAATAATAATAATTTGCTTTAATTTCAAATGGATGATCTTATGATTATAATTCGAGATTTTTATATATGAAGATTAAATTTTCAACGAAAAAAAAATAGATTTTAATTGTTAACAAAATATTTTACAAATCATATAAAAAAAAATTATTATATGCAGTGATTATTAATTTTTTTTTTTGATTTATTGTAAAATAGACATATTTTGAAAACGTCATTAAAACTCGAAATTAATCATTATATTATAATTATGGTATATTTCGATTGATTCGTCGAAAACGGGATTCGAACTAAAAATTATTTGCACGAACATTAAACACGCTAACCTAGCAGTGTTTTCGTCAGGTGTTTTCAATCTACAAATATGCAACGGGCAAATTGCGGAAAAAACTATTTATAAAAACGATCGAGGTGTTTGTTTTTGTAATTTTTTTTTAAACTATTCAAACTATAATAATAAAAGCATTAAATATTTAGTTCAAACACCATTTGAGGTCGAATCCATTTTATTATTTAATTAATTATATTGCGTTTTGTTGATTAATATCGTTTAATTTGTTTGTATTTATTATTATTATTGCATTATTTTTATATTAGTAATTATGATTTTAAGTATATATAGATCGTTTTAACTCGAATTAAATTATGGAAAAAGATATTGTTAAAAAAAAGTTGATCGTTCCTGTTTTATGCGATTAAGATTCAATCGATTAAAAAAAATCTTTGTCATTTAATAAATTTACATAATTGATAATGCAGCTAATAATGATTTAATATATCATATTTTTTTTTCTTATCAAATTTGTCTATATATTATAGCGTCGAGTCGCCAGCTCTACGTTCACATTTATGACGTTTTACATTAATTTAAAATTTAAATAAGACATTTTAATAAATAATATTTCGCATATTAAACGGACAAGTGTTGAAATTTACGTAAAAATATATAGAAAATATTATAGAATAATCGTTAATTTTTACGATCGTTTTCCTTTTATTATTGAGACATTCACAACGATTTTTGCGATCGAGGTTATTTTAATAATCGGGAATTATTTCATTATTATAAAATATAGATTAAAAACCGATAGAATTTCGTAGAGCGATGTGGAAAAGCGGGCGTCGTTTCCGGAAAAACTATTATCGTAGTTTAGAAATTTATTTCAGCGCAATTTTGTTAACATTATGGCGATTAAAATATGCGGTCGTTTATTACACAATAAATAATATATAATAAGAATGTAACCGGCAAAGTTAAATTTCACAATTTTGCACGTATATATATATATATATATACAGGATGTTTCAAAAAACAAAACAAAATATATATGTGTTCATATTTCAATTATGACAATTGGTTGTCAGAATTTAATTAATTATCTCTAAATATATTTTTCTTAATTTAATGTTTTTTTTTAATGCACTTAGATGTGTAAAAATCAAAATTTTTCTTACTATCTTCTCGGATTCCATTTTCAAAATATGTTTATTGAATGTTAATTTGTGCAATTTTATCCGTTGAAATATTAAATTTTCATCTAAAAGTCTATGGACTAAAAAAATATTGCATCTTTCACTCTTTCATCTAAGTATCAATAATCATATTCAATTAGTATGACTTTGATTAGTAACAACAATTAATATAGAAATATATCTTTTCTAATAATTTCGTTTCAATTATATGCGATATATTATATTTTGAAATCAATATTTCATAATTCGATTTCGTTGGAGATTAAAGAATCATTTTCGCCAATTGGTCTTTTTAGACTAACAGATACTTGAGATCTTTCAAAATACTTCTTATGAATATCTTGAATAGATTAATACAAACTTATTTTTAATATAAATATCGTCAGATTTTCATTATGGAATAATGAATGAAATATAGAAATGATCGTTCAATATAAAATGAGTTTATTATTATATGTATATTTTTTGAAACATCTGTATATAATGAATGCATATAATAAATCAGAACGAAAAGTAAGAGGAAAACTAGTCGAAATTCGACGGTAATTATCGAATAATTGTTGAAAAAAATTAAGTATATACGATTGTAATTATGTTGCGAATGCACACACACACACACACACGTACACACATATATTTTTTTGGGTTCAATTTTTACAGAAAAAAAAATTCGACGGATTCTACGCTTATTTAAAATATATACGGAAGTTTGAATTTTTCTGACATTGATTTTATATGTATAAATAATATTGTAAGTAAAAGCGCAAATTAATTAATGTCGGTCGTGTGTTTGAATTTTAACACATTAGATGTCGGCTGTGAGACGTTTTGAATCGGAGATTTTTTTTAGATCTCTGATTTTTTTATTAATTGAAAGAAAATATTGAATTGAAATTGTGTATGAAAATTGATAATTTAATATATATATATATATATATATATATATATATATATATATATATATATATATATATATGTATGTAATAAAAAATAACGATTTAATAGTTTATTATTATTAAAAAAACATCATTATAATAATTGAAGAAGTAAATATCGATAGAATAAGAAAAAATTCTATACAGGAAAATTCATCTTTTTTTATACTTGAAATTCAACTTTTTATCTGACATATTTGTACGATTATATCATTAATATTTAATTTAAAATAAATATATTTTTTTTGGCATATAAAATTTAGAAAAAAAATCGATGTCGTGACTGCGATTTTGAATAACTCAATTATCTTTTTTTTTTGCATATTTTTGAAATAACGCGATAATTATTTTATTTTAACACGTTTTAGATAATTGATAAGATTTATTGTTTATGCGCGTAATTTATATACGAATATATATATATATATATATATATATATATATATATATATATATATATATATATATATATATATACTCCAGTAAAATTATAAACTATTAACCGGTCCATTATAACGATAAATTAATCGACCATATACATTTATTATGATTTACGAACTTATATTATTATCGTTATAAATTAACATTTAATGACTATTAAAGCTCAGAACGAGTAAATTGACATTAAAAATAATCTCGTTTTTTTTCATATCGTATTTTCACTGTTGAGCTTTTCGAAGCTTTTCGCGTAAATCGCTATTAGAATATTTGCAAAAATGAATATATATATATATATATATATATATATATATATATAGCCTTGAACACTTTTGATGTTTTTTCTTATTTTTGAATACAGATTTATTTATTTTTTTTTGTGAGAAAAAATATCCGTTTTTCGCTGAACACCGTCGAAGGCTTTGACGTGACACGACACTTTTGCAACTTTTTTTTTCTTTTGGCGACAATAAAACCGGTTTATGCGATGAAAAGCGCGCGATTTAAAATTGTAATTAATAATAATTACGTGTCAAATAAAAAAAAAATTGTATATAATTATATATAATACGTTTAAAAGGATTCTAATTTATTATTATGAAATGAATTTTTCCTTAATAATATTTGACGAGTCATCGAATTATATTAAAAGTTCCTATTTTTGCTTCGTTTTCGTTATTTTTATTTTAAATATTTATTTTAATATTATATAATATATTTATTTAAATTCAAACATATATTTTATAATATATTGTCAACGTTAAAGTTGTACGACCTGAATTTATCAATCAAGTTAAGCAATGTCAAACACAGTCAGCATTGGAATATATAAATATATAAAATTAATATATAAATCCGTTTTTAATTAACACATTTAATTGTAATATTAATGATACGTTAATGAATATTATATTATATATTATTTTTATATTTTTAAAACACACATACATAAATATATATTTATAAATTCCAATATATTTATTAAAATTTCAAATTAAATAGCATCTTTAGTTTATGAAAAATTAAATCATGAAAATAATATCACAGATTTGAACCCATGACCTGCTTTTTACTGAGTTTTTTTTAAATTTAATTGTATCTAAATGTTTATTATTAATACAATATATTTATATATATATATATATATATATATATATATATATATATATTAATTATTTAAAAGTTTTTGTATTTTTTGATTATTATAATATTTACTATAGATATTAAAAAAAATATATTGCACAATATTTTGGAAAAAATAATTTCACTTCAATGGTTATATTATATTTAATTATTATTTTAGTTTATCGTCTCGTATAATAATTAAAAACAAACCCCGATTTGCTTATTTTTTTTTCACTATCAACAATAATGGTAATTTGATTATAAAAGAAAACTTTGCAATACGAAACAAAGCGCTGGTTTTTATATATAATATACATATACATCACCTCACGATTCATAATTAAAAATTTTAACACCAACTTTTATATATATATATATATATATATATATATATATATATATATATATATATATATATATATATATATGTTATGATTACACTGCGTTATAATAAACTAAACACTTGTCGTAATAGTTACAAGGCGCTGGTTTTATTATTATTATTATTTTAAATATATATTTTAATAATTTTCACTATTATACGTATTCAACACTAAATGACACGAACCTCGATTGTGAAACTCTTCGTAATACGCGACTTATTAGAGGATGTGTTAAAGTTTATTCTGCGTTGTCGTCGTTGTAAGGCGGTGGTTTTTTTATTTATTTTTATATATATATATATATATACACATGTACTTGTGACTATCGTCGTCACTGACTGTGCTTGGTTAAATGTTGACTGAACGTCGTTTGCAATCGGTTTATATAGATTTCGCAACCGAACGGTCACTCTCTTTTTGCCCATCTGATATTGTGCAGTGTTTGATTTTTTTTTTTTGTTCAATTTTATTTTACAGTGACGCAATCTGTTTCAACTTGATTGACGGTTAAAAATGTCCGGATAATTTATATTGTAACATTAATAAACGTGCCATATTAAAAATTGAATCGAAAAGATCTACCGGGAAGATGCGGTATAAAGCGCACAATATCTAGTGAAGATCGGAAATGTGCTAATTTAAAAATGAATATAAAAAGATTCTAATAAATTAAAAATTCGTTATGTAGTATTTGAAATGTGTTAATAAAAAAAATATTAAGCGAATTAATATCAGTATCTGAGTCTATCTTCAGAGCTTAGAGATACTGAAATGACATGTTTATCTTTTTTTTCAACATAAAAAAAACTAAATCGTATATACAATATTTTAAATTATAATTAATATATATATATATATATATATATATATATAATTGATTTTATTCTGAAAAAAAATTTAAATTATAATCGAAAATTTATGAAAAAAAGATATTATTTTTTACTTTCAAAAAATGCGTTCAGAATATAAATTAAATGTTGTAAATATATTAAAGTATGTTAATCAATTATATTTTTATATTATCGGGTATATTTTTTTTATAATAATAACGATTTTCAATGTTATTATAATTCTTTAATATATAGATTTATAAGTCAATTTAATCTGAATTGAATTACGGCAAATGTTCAACTGTCACGGATGACAGTTAAAGGGTACAAGTGCAATTAAAAATAAATACTTTTCTAACGAGAATATGTTTCATATAAAGTGAATTCTTTAAATTTGTTGTATAAATCTATTCGAATAAATGATACTTGGATATAATTTCAAAAAATATCAAAAGTTAGCACTTTTAACGATTATTCTGAAAAAACTCAATATGTTTTAATTCAATAGAGATTTTTTTGTTCGTTTTCGTATAAAATAAAATATTGATGAATTTTCAGATATATATTGAGCGATTCTTCGCATTGAAAATATCAGCGCGAAATTTATCAAATATCAATTTTGTAGTGAAAGTATTTTTTTTTTCGTTTACTATTATTATCAGGAAACTGTATAATTTTTTTTTTACAACTTCAGCGAAAAGCCAGTTATGTTAATTTTATGGAATATCATACTGTAAATGTTTTTACAGTTACGATATATTAGCACTAATGTTATTGATATATTCGACATTCGGTTTTTTTTTCCTCACAAATATAAGAGTGCAACACTCTAACAAACGTCAGACAGAGAGAAAGAGAGAGAAATCAAGTTAAAATATATCACTGAGGTCAAATTTTAACTTATTTTCCAAATAATTATATATTGGCGTAGGCATTGGTTTAAAATCGAAACATTCTTCATGCAAAGGACAAATCATTTGCGATCTCAATTGAGAGAACGTTGAGTCGATTTTTTAATTTTCAATGACTATTTTATTACGTTTTTATTGCACATTTATATATATATATATATATATATATATATATAATTTTTCTTATTTAGTCTCACAGACGCCGATCTGTTTGCTCTAAAAGACAATTCAAATTTAAGAAAAGTTTGAAGAAGATTTTTTTTTTAGATTTTTTTAAAAAATAATTTCGATTATATCAAATTTAAATCATCATTAATAATTGTAACTTATTTAATACTGTTTTTTTTATTAAAAAAAATCAGATCAATGACTTTACAGTCTATATAAGAGTTTTAACGCCTCGTTTGAGATTCTCATAATAGAAACATTAGTCCAAGGTTAAATATTTAATTGTGCATCAAAAGAATTGATATATATATATATATATATATATATATATATATATATATATATATATTATTATTATTAAAAAATATTTTTTTTATAGAACATCAAACTTTCAATTTATTTGTGTTGTCGAATTTTTTTTTATAAATATTATCTCACATTGAAATCTCGTTATTTATTAATAATTATACGAACAAGTCAATTATTATATATAAAACTAATAAGAATCGATTGATAACTTGTTTGCATTAATTTTACAAAAATTGTATGATAATTTTTTTTTGTTTTGTTTTGAATGAAACATAATTTATTCAGCCCTTCCTGGTCTTTGAAGACATTTTACGTTATAAATTCGTAATTATTAGATATTTTAGGTTCAATATCGTTCAATTTATAAGCGGAATGCCTTATAAATTTCCTTATATATATATATATATATATATATATATATATATATATATGACCTTAATTATTTATAATTATTTTCTCGTGTATGAACAAGTTAAGTTCACTTCGATAAAATCGATTATTGATATTTAGATTTTATAAAAAAAAATCCTATTTTTTTACCAATAAATATCCTTCGTGTCATGTTTTATAAATACGTATATATATATATATATATATATATATATATATATATATATATATATATATATATATATATATTACAATTAGTAATTAAAAAAAAACGGAATATTAATAAAAACGGAGAAATATCACGTTGAATGTGACGACAGATAAAAATTAACCATTGCGGTTATCCTCAGTAAAAACTAGTTTCAGTTTGCACAACTTTTCGCAACTTTTTAACCGGTCCGTGTTTTATTTAAAATGTTTATGTTCGAACACTGACCGGATATACCGATGAATTATGGTTATTTCCTTGTTTTTAGTTGTATTTTTATTTTATTTATTTATTTATTTTTTTTTTTTTTAGAATCGATTTATATGCACTAGAATCGTTTGAATGCGATGAATCATCAGATTATCAATTATTACATTTTATGAATAGATATAAAATACTATATTTATTTATTTAATTTAATGCACGGATTTTCCTGCAAAATAATTAACAATATTTCGTAATGTGAAATAAATATAATCATTATTGAGAGATTGCAAATACGTATTGGACTTTCATATTGATTTATTATTTAAATGCATTTGCGTTTAAGAAAGTGTTCTAATTATGAAGTCGTTTTTTTTACATATAAAAAAAATTGTACGATATGAAATTGCAAATCTGTTTTTTTATTTCAGACAGTCATAGAATGTATCAGAAATTTATTATATTTTCTTCCTACAATCACTGAATTAGTATGACATATATAATAAATAATAATTAAATATTAAAATATATATTACATAATGATTTCGTATAAAAAGTTCAGAAATTTGATTGATATAAATCGTATAGCTTGTTTACGATTTACTTTTAAAAAGTTTTCTAAATTAACGATTAACGATTTAATTGGACAATGTTACAGAACAAAAAAAAAAATTCTGCTGAAAACGTATGAAATAAAAAATATGTCATAACAAAATAGACAAGTTATAAATAGACATTCGACGTTACAATCGAAGGAAAACTGGATTAAAATATATCGAATCGTATAAAATCAAAAAATAAAAACACAATCTTTTCTATCGGATATTAAATCGGTAGCTGAACCGGTTTAATTATGCAAATTCATCGCAAAGTTTATGACGAATCATCATGATATATATATATATAATGGAACCGAAACCTGATTAAATAGCGGTTACAGATCGGAATATTGATCGATCGTAACGAGCGACATCTGTTGTTTTTTTTATGCACGGCGTACATTTTATGCAGATCAATTATGTGCGTTCAGTCAAACGAAAAGTTCTTTGTTTTCCTGTTGTGGTTTTCCGGTATTTTTTTTTTGCATTATTTATGTATGCAATATGATTTCTTTTAGATCAGTTAGTTTGTTTGATTCGTATTTATGTTTTTTTTTATTACTATCGCTTTATAAGATGATGTGTGAATTCGGTTACGGTTCTGATTTTGTGTGATGCAGCATGAAGAAGAATTTCATATAAAGCGTGGTGAATTTTTGTTATTTCTTTGTTATAAAAATAAATTTGTTTTGATGAATTTTTTTTTTTTGATTATATCCGATTATTACTGGTTTAATATATATATATTTTTGTCGAATTCGCGAATCAAAAAAATATATTACTTTTTATTTAACATCCGCCGTATTCTTTTAATGTGGCACCCGATGATTTTTTATTTTTACTAAAATATAAAAGAGCGTTGAGAGTTTTTCAATTATATTAAGAAAATTAATAATATTTAAATTTTAAAAACATTATGTTTTATGTCAGTAGCCGGAAATTCCGGAAAACTGTAAAATTTAAATATCGTATTATTGATTTTACTACAAAAATCATATTTGAATGATGTAATAATTCGTTTAATGCGATCATTCATTGTAAAAATAAAAAAAATATGTGTATTTATAAAACCAGTAATATAAATATTCTTAATTCATCGAGATATTTATAAATGTTTGTATATTTTTTAAGACAATTAACGAGAATAAAATACTTCGTCTAAAAGTTGTCAACCTTCGTTTATCATGAAGATGGAGAGTTTTGAAATAGGTAAAAAATATTAAATATAATTATTTTGATCGATAACTTTACATTACGTACTCTTCTCTGTACTGAAATCTAAATATGTTGTTGATTATATTTATATAACTATTATTAGTAACGAGCTAAACAAATATAGATAAAAAAGCTCGCAACGAAAACATTGTTATATAATTAGTATTAGTTATATTTTATTTTGAAATTAAAAATAATTTATTAAATAATTTATTGAAATTAAAAATAATTTAAAGTAATTTGCATATTTAAAAAATTTTCAATTTTTAATGGAAAATATATGTATTAATATATTTTAACAATTTAGACTTTTATTCTAATTCAAGATAAGTTTAAAGTCGGAAAATGTTTAAAATATTTTTGTGAGACGTTTTGAATTATTTTTTTTTTAAATCTCTAATCATTTTAAGAAGGACCTTAGAATCTTTAAAACGTCCATCTAAAAGCACGTTAAAGCTTTACACGAAGATGATAATTGAATTTAAAAACAAAAAATTTTCAATCATCGATGCAAATTTTTTGAGTTAAATTTTTAATTCTTTTTTTAAAAAAAAGGGATCAAGGCTCTTTTTAATACCAGAATATGTTGTCGATTTTTTTCTCTTTTCACAATTAATATATGTTCCGTTCAAAAATTATAATTAATTACAAGAGCGTTACAATCGAATTGGCGTAAACGTTAAATTGTAAAATAGACCAAATAAAAAAGGACCAGCAATTTGTCCGATATTTATCAGAAGAAAAAAAAAATAGAAATAGAAATGGAATCGAAACGAACTCAGAACCAATCGAAAAATTGAGACCTCGTTTTACGTTTCAATAATAAATTTTTGTATAACGCGAAGGTTTCTTTTGAGAAAATTAACTATCGATGATTTTTTTTCTTTCTATTAAATTGCACAATTCTTTTGCGCAGGGCATATTTCGTCCGTTTCCTGTATAATTTTTAGCACTGATTAAATATATATATATATATATATATATATATATATATATATATATATATATATATATATATATATATATTGAATAACTTTCGCGTGTTTTCAAGATAATTATTATTAATATAATAAATATGTCTTGTCATTTTGCGGCCTCTAAAAATAAAAAACGCGTTGAGGTCGCGGGTATTTTTGTTTATATGGAACGTTGAACTTACGATTTTTTGAACGATTTTAAGATAATAATGTTTTTTTCTCGAAAATGTCGGTTTCTTGTGTCACTTTCACTTTTTTTTTGAGATCTCTCGAATTGTTTGCACTTTCTGCTTTAAAGAGACATCACAATAAATCAATATATTCTAATTGATGAATATTTATAGATGTTTGTTTAATTTTTTTTTATGTTTTTAAAGGACTTGTATGATCTAACACTTCCTTAAAATGCACGCCACTGGTGTATATATATATATATATATATATATATATATATATAAATAACACTGTGATCAAAAAGTAAGGTGAATTTGTTTATAAAATGAATTTTTTTATTTAGTAATCCCCGTCCGATAAAACGCACTTTTGCCAAAACTTTTTCCAGTCCTCGAAGCAGTCAGAATAGTCATTTTCCGGTATAACCTTCAAGATCTTCCTCGACTCGGTTTCTATCTCCTCAATCGTGTCAAAACGGCGTCCCCGCATTGGTCTTTTAAGTTTGCTGAATAGCCAGAAGTCGTACGGAGCCAAATCAGGCGAATACGGTGGTTGCGGATCGATACAAGTCGAGTTTTTGTCAAAAAAGTCGCAAATAATCAATGCAGTATGACATGGTGCATTATCGTGATGAAAGAACCAATAATTGTGATAATACGTGTAACTCGGAGATAATTAAACTTTTTGACAAACAGACGTTTGGCAAATGTTATAGACAGTCCTATTAATCTAGGAAAAACAATACAATTTATCTGCCTTCCTAATGCCCGGAAGTTTTAAATGACAATTTCATTTTACTTTTTGATCACAGTAGTATATTTAAAGCTGGTAAAATATTCAATAATAACGACTAAAAGTCTAGTTATAGGAATTCAGGTCGCTTGTGCAAAAATATAATCGAAAAACAGTGTTAATTAAAAATATCTGATCGGCAATCATAATTAATTACTTTGTATTGGACTTGATGTTGTCTGACTTAATATGATCAAAGATCTTTTACGAGTTTTCAAAAAAAAAAATTAGTTATAATCGTCGACGATTACGAAATTATACAATAAAATCCATTTTTAGAACATCAATAAACGCTGAGAAGTGTTAGAATTTATCGGTCAAGGTTAACAAAGTTAAACTTTAATAAAAATTGTAATGTAATTAAACGTGTAACAAGACAATTAAAACGAGTAAAATATTAATCAGGCGTAGTCAACTATTTTTCATACACCGTGTCGTGTTGGAAATTAGATAATTTTTATTTCAATAATTATTTTTGAATTCTATAAAATTCTTTTCTAGTAAAAAATTATATATATATATATATATATATATATATATATATATATATATATATAATGTATAAATCCTAAATTGGTTATATGTGATATATTTCGTTTATTTGTTATAAATACACTGTATTGGTGAGAAAAAAAAATTAAACGGTGTCATTATTCACCACGAATACATTCTGAAAATCGATCATTTTAAACCATTTTAAATTGTCACCGTTGTTAGTACGATGCATTATTTTCCATCTATAACATCGATCGCCTTATTCACCACGATACTTTACTTAAGGAAAAGGATATTTATTTTTTTTAGTAATTATTTCAATTATGATAATTAATCGTTACAACTTCCTTATAATGATTTACACTTGTATTATAACTATGATTATGTTTAAAAATGGTAACATTTGAAAAACTCGTTGCGATAATAGAGTGAAGCAGTTTAGCTATTTAGTTATCTACTTATCTATATCTCCTTAGAAACTGGATATAAGTTCATTCCTATTCATTATAGTGTTATTAAAATATTTACTATATATTGAACCTTGGCATTTTTTTTCATATATTTTTTCCATAAATAGAAATATTTTTAATTTTTTTAATAAAATTACTTTGTTTATTTAACATTTTTTTCTATTGTCTTATTTATATATAATATACTAAAATAATAGATAAATTAACGATATTAGAGTTTTTCTAAAGAGATTTGAATATAAATATATACATGAATTGAAATGTTCAATAATTATGAAGATCAGAATCTATTGAATCTATTTCTCTACGTTGTCAAATTAATCTTTAAATTAAAAAAAATATATCAATAATTGACCCTTTAGAAAATTTGTCACAATATCAATTTCCGTACTTTAACTGGAACATATATATATATATATATATATATATATATATATATATATATATATATATATATATATATATATATATATATATATATATATATATTACATTTATACGGTGTATTTATATAAAATAAAAATAGTTAATGAATATTCTTACGGAAAAACGATTTCATTTATAATATTTATAGGAAATCGAGAATATTATTGATTTATTTCATCGTTAATTTATTCTTATTTCAATTATTGACTGATTGAACGTTTTTATTTTTATTTTTATACGAAATGGCGATCGGAAACTGACCTAGAAATAACGAACGACGTTGTCTAATAATCGATCGAAAATAATTGTGACCTTCGCTAAGATCTTCCGATTTTTTTTTTACAGAGAGCAGTTTCTCTTTTATATTCCAATCTCGGTTTATTATAGTATATTTTTGTTTTTTGTTGTGTGTATGTGTGTGTGTGTGTGTATTTTTTTTCCTTTGAAAAGGCTTTGAAGTGTGATATCGTTGTCAGGAATGCTCGTTGATTTTCAAGGAAAATGCATTTGAGAAAATTCAAAGCTGGTTCTTTTATTATTTATTTATTTTTTTTCAATAGTAAATAAAGTAGGAAGTGTTTCAAAAATAATTTTTTCATATTAAAAAAAAAAAATCTTATATTCGTTATTCGTATTGAAAATATTGTGATGATGATGAAACGTTTTGCAAAGTGTGATCCTGCAAAATACTTTAAAATAAAATTGTAAATAGATCTGAATTAGTTATAGATAAAAAAAAATCCGCATATAGAAAAACGTGTTGTAATTTTATTGGATTTATAATAAATATGTCGTTTTCGTGCCAATTTTGTATGATTTTATTTACTTTTCGAAGAAGTCTAAACAGAAAATTGATCGTTGATTGATTTTTATTTGCGTATTTTATTAACTGTGGTCTTCAATTTTAAAACTAAAAATTATTTTACAAAAAAAAAAAAATATTTAAAAATATTTTTTTTTCATATAAAATATTGAAAAAAAATCGAACATCGCCAAATTTTATAATAGTAAAAAAAAATAACGCATAAAATATTCTAGAATAATAATAAAGTAAATATTCATGGTTTATATATATCGTATTATAATTTAGATATAATTAATATATTTATTATTTTAAAATTCGAGTTCAATAAACTTTTATCATTTTTGATTTAATAATAATCAATCGGGAGCCGAATCAAACGAATACGGAGGATTTCCAATCTTTCAAATGAATTATTTTTTATTTCAAATTAAGCATAATCTTTATATATTATTTTCAATTGCAATTAGGAATGAATAGTATTAATATTTTTTTCTACATAAAGATAATTGAAATCTAAAAAAAAATGTCCTTTTATTTCATATCGAGAACAAAAATAAATTTACCTTCCTCGTTACCTTCAATTATATCTTCATAAATAAAATAATGATTATAGATGCTTAGTTTTACTTATATTCTATTAATTAATTTTAATCTATTCGCAGCTATGATTTATGATAAATTTATAATATTTACTTTCATATATTTTACTGGTTTTCAGACAGCGATTGTCAAACTTTTTGATCACATCAAAGTTTTATGACAATCATATAAAATCGAACATTTTATATATACCATATATATATATATATATATATATATATATATATATATATATATATATATATATATATATATATATATATATAAGCAATAAATTCAATATTTTTTGACACAAAAATATTTACAAAAAAAAGAAATATCTATGAAAAAAAATTTTTTTTTGAGAAACCGCGTTTTAATAGTCGATTCATCTAAATGCATATTAATTAATATTACTATATACGTTATAGTTTTAATTATATAAATTATTTTCAATTCATCTGCATATATTGAATATTAATAATTGAAAACGTGTGACTTTGACATTCATATTTATTGATCAATTGAGCTATTTATTTATATGCATAATGTAATCAAAATTTATAATTTATGTGTTATTATAATTAATTATGATTATATTATATTATTATTATTTTTTTCATTAAAATCGGAAGTGAATTATTTTGTCTAATTTATAAAATTAAATCCACAGCATAATAATTAATTTTGATTTATCGAATAATTAAATTTATTCACTTACATCGATTTATTTAGAATATTATAGCATTATTTTATTGTTTATTCTATTATTTTTTTATTTTATAAATATAAATTTTTAATGTATTAATATATTTATGTTTAAAATATATTCGTAGAGCTGGCGACTCAATTTTCTAATAAAAAGTAAACTAGCGCCACTAATTTCAAAATAATAATTTATTATATTATATTAATATATTTATAAGCTATACAAAAAAATTAACGTATTTTTATATATAAATTATAATGTGATAAAAATTAAATAAATATATATTTTTTAATTAGATTAAAATTTTGCAAAGTTTGAGAAGCGGAACTTTGTAGTTCTTCAATATTTCAAGAGTATGTCGTAACATGCAATTTAATAATTTATACTGATATAAAATCGAGTGACTATTCAATTAAATTATAGACCAACTATAGTTGTGTTAATAGTTAAAACAACATATAAATAACAAATTCACCATATTAAAAAAAACATATTGCGACAAATTGACCGTATATACGGCAAGGTTCTCTACTTTCGTACGCAATATTATGATTAATTCAACGTGATCGATTATAAAGAGATAGATATTGAAAGATTTTTTTTGTTTTTAAAAATAATTTTATTTATAGAGACAATATTCAATATGGCTTAAAGTATTTAATAACTTGTTAAACATGTTTCTCAATATAAAAATAAAAAAGTATTAGTAATCAAACTAATATAAAACATAAAATTTCAAAATTGTCGTAATGAGATTCGTGTTTTTTTTTGTGAAAAAACAATCGTGTATCAATGTCTCAACCTCCGTATTCGCCAAACATGACACCGTGAGAGTAATAAAGAAATGAAATATAGTGATCCTTAAAGCGATATCATTTTACTAGTATATATGAGATCGAGGTGTAATGCTGAAAAAGCTTAAAGCTATCATAAAGATCGACTTTCAGAAGTATTTTGAAGTTTAATAACATTTTCTTTTTAATTTCTATTACTTTTTGAACATTACAATACTGTGATCAAAAAGTAAGGTGAAATTGTCATTTAAAACTCCCGGGCATTAGGAAGGCAGATAAATTATATTTTTTTCCTAGATTGCTAGGACTGTCTATAATATTTGCCAAGCGTCTGTTTGTCAAAAAGTTTAATTATCTCCGAGTTGCACGTATTATCACAACTCTTGGTTCCTTGAATTTTTGCGACTTTTTTGACAAAAACTCGACTCCTATCGATCCGCAACCACCGTATTCACCTGATTTGGCTCCGTACGACTTCTGGCTATTCATCAAATTCAAAAGGCCAATGCGGAGACGCCGTTTTGACACGATTCAGGAGATAAAAACCGAGTTGAAGAAGGTCTTGAAGGCTATACCGGAAAAAGACTATTCCGACTGTTTCGAAATCTGGAAAAAACGTTAGAAAAAGTGCGTTTTATTGAACGGAGATTACTTTGAAGGGGATGAAATTGATTTGGAAGAATAAATAAAAAATTTACATTTTATAAACAAATTCACCTTACTTTTTGATCGCAGTGATATTAGAGAACTGAAAATATTTTTTCAACCTCTTCACGTATGTTTTTCGAAACGATAAATAAATAAAATAAATAATTGTACATAAAAAAAAATCAGCATTAAAAGTGTTATTAAATCATTTATGCCGTTTAAATCTTTAGCTATTCATCGAATACAGTATTAAATAATTACACTCGTTAAATTATTTGTATTGTATTGAGCGGATATTCAATAATTGGTAATTATCTAATTCGCTATTAACCAATCACGGTTCGTATCCTGATTACATTTTTAACGATCATAGTTTTTGACTTCGTTTCAAGGACCGCCGAGATAATTTCGATTTTTATCAGGCCGCGGTCACAGCGAATCAACATGTTTCGCCAAATCGTGAAACTTAGCTTAAATCGATGCGATTCAGTCGCCTGTATTCAAAAAAAAAAATATTAGAAGGACACCGCATACACGAATCCGAAGAAAATGCATTCGGAATTATAATAGCAGAATTGTTATCTTAAAAAAAATGTATGATGAATAACAACAACGCATTTGGCTAGTCTTCAAGTTCATTTCAATTTTTGTGTCGCTATAAAATCTATATTTTATTTTTCTATAATATTCTATAAAAAAATCAATTTTATTTGATATATTTCATAATGAAAATCAGTTAAAATTTTCACATTATGATCGAGGAAGAAGTCTGTTATGATGAGGAAAAGGAAATTATTCTTTATATATATAATAATATAATGTAAAATATTTTATTACATTTTTTTTTGGTGAAAAATCTTGCTAATAATTAGTTTTCCGTTAGCGTCTTGAATGCTTCTTATTCAACGCTATATAATATAATATATTTTTCAGTATTAATATATTTATACTTAAAATTAAATTATTTTCAAATAGATTAAATTCTAAATAACGAAAATTGATCATGTTAAACATTTAGTATGCCCGTAAACGAGAAAAAAAATTGTAAATTGTAAAAAGTTAAAATTATAATTATTATGCGTGTCAGCATTGCGGACTCAAACACTTGCATTTTTAACCGCTCGATGAAGTTAAGTGCATTCATTCAGATATCATATATATATATATATATATATATATATATATATATATATATATATATATATATATATATACAATTATTCCAATTTTTTTTACTTATATATAAATATTCATATACATTAGCGAGGTTATCAACTGACATTTTGTACCAAATAATTGCATAATATAGTTTATTTCATATATAATATAATAAAACAATTGTGCAATATTCAACAGTGTATTTATTACGATTCGAATAATATAAAAAGTTGAACATTTCTGTTATAAGTTAATTATAATAAAAATATAGTATTTAAATAAATATATAGTATATATTTAATGATAAAAATGAAAAGCTATTAAAGTCCAATTGTGACAGTAGCGCCGTTGATTTATTTATTTGTATAATATATATATATATGTTATTGGCACAGCACGCAATATAATTAATAATAATAATATATACATAAATGGTTCTCGCTTATTATAATCTATTTTAATTTTTTTTTCGATAAACGTATTATAAAGCTTCGTGATTTGATTTTTTAATTAGTAATCGTTGCATATATTTTTTTTTCTAGATTAAAAGTTACGATCGTTTATCACGCATCGTCGTATATTAATGCATTTTTTCCACGCTGCGAAAAAAGATTATATATATATATATATATATATATATATATATATATATATATATATATATATAATCGAAAACGCAAGGCTAATAATGAGTGTTTTATGTGGAAAAATTAGGATCACTTACGCAAATGTTTCACGATTGTCGGCCATTTAAATGCGGTTCCATTCTCTTTTTGCGATGCATGTTTTACATTTGAATGCGATGTTGCAACGAAATGTACAATGCAATCCATCAAAGAAGATTAATCGCTTCCACGACGGAAAAGATTGTTTCGTTTTGCATTATTTTTATTATATATATATATATATTTTTTTTTTCTCTGTCGTCTTTTCTCGGGTGAAAATTTTCTGACTCGGGTTTCGCTCGCGGATTTTCCGCGCGCGTCGATGTCTCCCAGTACATATTCGTTTTCATTGTGCACTTTATGAACGTTTTCAAGTTGTTTTTAATTTTTTTATTTGCGAATTAATTTTTATTTTTTTTAAATGTGGATTTTTTTATTTTATTTAAATTTTAATTTATTTATATTGTGAAAAAAAAACGTATATAAAAAGTCGGATATCGATGGTTGAACTTGATTTTTTTTACCGTTGTGTATTTTTTTTTGTTTACAACTTTTTATATTTAAAAAATGAAAAATCGTAGAAAAATAAATATTTTAAATTTATTTATTAAAAATATTGTAAATTTTCGTATTAAATATAATATATAACAGGCACGACAAACGTGAGGCCCGCTTAGATGCGCTGTTTTTAATAACACATATAAAATTACTATATAAAAGTATTTTATTATATTTGTATATAGTTTCGTTTAATAATGTTGTAAAGTACAGTTTAAATAAATTAAAAGTGATATTTTGATTATAAAGCTTGCAACACTTTTAGTTGAAACTTTGACACGCCTGCTATATAATAATATCTACATGATCAATAATTTAAAATTTATATTACACTTATATAAATTTTATTTTCAAGGCTTATTTTTAATGTTGAACATGAAATTCTCTTCCTATTTTTAATCGTTGCATTTTGAGAACTATTTATTTATATAGTAAAAACAAATAATATTATGACTGGTTAATATATATATATATATATATATATATATATATATATATATATATATATATATGTATATATATATATATATATGTATATATATATATATATATATATATATATATATGTATATATATATATATATATATATATGTATGTATGTATGTATATATATATATATATATATATATATATATATTGTATGTATGTATATTTATGTGTGTGTGTGTGTGTGAGTGAAGAAAAAAATATTTTTACGTTACAGAAAATACATTAGAAAATATTTTACTAATACGTTTAAGAGAGGCCAAGGCCTCAATTGAATATAATGGAAGGTTTGTTTTAATTTTTTAATTACATTATTGACGAACACGCTACAATGATAAATTACAAGTTTAAGTAATAATGTTGAAAACAATATATATATATATATATATATATATATATATATATAACGGAGATTGGTCATAATCGTAAATTAACGGACGTAATCGTTGATGTAATTTCGCAGAGGGAGATTGTTTTATCGACAGGATATATATTTTATTGTGAAAAAAAAATAAACGATGGCCAACGCCGATAATCGCTTAGCATCTGTCGAAATATTCCGTTCGCAAGACATCAGTCAGTTTCGCGCAAATGGTTCGTATGTGCATCGAAAACGAAACGCTTATCGCTAATGAAAATCGACGATAGCGCCGAACCGAACGACGCCGATAACGTTTTCGGTTGTGAAAGTTTGAGAACGACTGGTCATTATTAAATAAAATTTTAAAAAATGTAAACCTAGACCCCGATTTATATATATATATATATATATATATATATATATATATATTTCGGGCGGAAATTGGAAAATTCGTCTGAACGTGGAAAAGCGTTTGATGCTTATCAAATGTAAAAAAAAATACATCGATAATAATACGTGTTTATGAATATTGGTCGTTTGTTTGTGTTGCATATTTTTTTGTTTTTTTTTTCATACTAATATATAAATTCACTGAAGTGAAATATAAAAAAAAAATATTAAGTTATCGTAAAAATATCTAATATAATATTTAAATTACGATGCGATATATTTAAATTAAAATAATATATGGATAATTAAAAGTAATATATGGATTGTAAGAAAGAAATGAATGATTAAAATAATATAGGATACTATATATTTTTTCATATATAAATATGATATTTCAAAACATTTTTTTTGTTTTGTTTTGAAAATGTAAAAAATATTAAAGATCTTGACCCATTTTTTTATGATCATCGGCACTGTTTTTTTTTATCAAAATACCAAAAAATAAATAATCATTTCATAAAAAATCTCAGAATGAATAATTTTAACATCATTGAAAAACAAATGAAGCAAAACAAAAAGTGAATTGTTTTTTTTTGTTTGTTTTAAAAAAAATTTCGGTATAAATCAGGGCTATGCAACTTTTTAAATTCATTAATTTCTAAAGTAATATTTTGTTTTAAATAATATAATAAAAATTGTTTAATATTTTAAAAATTTTGACTATAGAGAAAAAAATAGTTTTATTCAGAAAACAATGAATTCATTCTTAATTAGTCATTAAAAATTGAAATATTCGTCTTCGAATCTTTGAAAATTTACAAGCAGTTAATAATAAGAATTTCATTATTATTTTTTAAATAAATTAATTACTGTCTTTTTACAATAAATTAAAATAGATAATATATAATTTCTACACTATTTTTGATTATATACCATATATATATATATATATATATATATATATATATATATATATATATATATATATATAATTAAAAAAATATTTTTTTGTGGAAAAATTGAAAATACATATTTCAATGTTTGTCAAAATTTTAAATTTAAATTATTTTTATAAAAAAGTTATTTTTTATCAATAGACTATAAACAGAGAAACATTTAAATCTAGAAAAAAGAACCAAAAAATTCGATCATGACGAAGCATATTTTATACTATTTTTTTTCTATCCTTTAAAAATATGACACGCGATAAGTTTTCATTAAAAAAAATTGACTATTGAAAGGTGGCATTTCGAATATATATTTTTAGAAGCAAATAGTAAAAGTCAGTAATAATATAAAAAAATCGTTGATCAACTTTTCTATTATTATTGAAGAATCTATTGATCGATTTTTTTTTATATAGTAAAATTTGTCAAATTGAACACCTTCTCTGAATGAACACTGTCTATAAAATTCTACTGTTAAATTCAACATTTATATATTATTTATAGTTAAATTATATACTTCATAATATAGTTGTAATTTACAAATAGAAAAATATATTTATTTTTTATTTATATGTAATGTTTTGTTATATTAATGATTAATATAAACATTAATATAATTTTGTGCATTTCCTCAATATCATTCAAACATGCCTCGAGGGTAATTATTATTTTTTATAAAATAAGAGTAAGTCACTCAGTAGAATGTCAATGTCTTTTAATTAAAGATTAGCATATTTTTTTTATTCATTCACTCCACCTACATCAATATGTTATTGCTAATGTCGAACAAGTATTCGGTGTGCCGGACAAATCTTCCATATAAAATAAAAAAAAAGAATCTATTATTCATGCTATGGTTTAAAAAAATAATTTATTTAATACTAGAAAACTATTAAGTTATTAAGTAATATACTCTACTGTGATCAAAAAGTAAGATGAAATTGTCATTTAAAACTCCCGGGCATTAGGAAGGTAGGTAAATTGTACTTTTTTTCTAGATTGGTATGACTGTTTATAACATTTACCAAGCATCTGTTTGTCAAAAGGTTTAATTATCTCATGAGTTACATGTGTTTTTACAATTCTTGGCTCCTTCATCGCGATAATTTTTGCCAAAAATTCGACTCATATCGTTTCGCAACCACCGTATTCGCCTGATTTGGATCCGTGCGACATCTGGTTATTCAGAAAACTCAAAAGGCCAATGATCACCATGTTATATTTCGAATAAAATATTCTAAATTCATTATTCATTTTGTATGTAAGAATTATATCAATGAATTGTATTAAGAAATATGATTGCTTTATTAAATGATTTTTTTACAATATTTGAATTTAATTTTGTTTTATTTTATAAAATCGTATATATTTATTTAATTTAAAATAATTATATTAAATATAATCAAAAATATTTTTTAAATTTTTACCAGTGCCACCAAAATTTAATTTCACGAACCGCCACTGTTTTAATATCGCACATAATTTATAACACATGCTTATCGCGAAAGCGAATATTTATGCAAATACGCAATTTGAAACGAATAATTATAAGGAATAATCATTGAAAATTTTATTGCATAAATAGATTAAATAATATGTATTGACTTTCATAATTATAAACACATTATATAAGGATCATTATAATAAATTAATTATTAATTATTATTATAATTTCGAGAGAAAAATGTATCGAGAAGCGAAGTTGAAAAATAATCGCCCGTTTTTTTTTTCACAACGTAACTAGGAAATAATTCAATAGCATTACTTTTACACGATGCAAAAAAATAGTTTACGTTTTTAATTGCATTTTTTTACACGTGTTTATTTTTTTTTATTTTATTATCGTATTTTTATCTGCGTTAATCATATTTTAAGTTTGATTTTTTTTAATAATTTATATATATAAATTAAAAAAAAATAAAAATATTTATTTTTTAATTTAGAAAATTACAGATTTGCTTGTTTATTTAAATTTACGAAATATTGATTTTATTTTTCACGATGAAATTACTGATTAATAATAATAATAATAATAATAAATTATTGTTGTTTAATGATCATTATAAACAAAACATGACTCGATCTCATTATCTGTTGAACAAATTTCAAACAATTATATCATAAAAATAAACTATCAAATGTTGGACAAAATTCAACATATTTATAATAAAATTATAATGCTTTATTATCAGACATATGAATTAAAATGTAATTAATATTAATCATTATTATACGGAATACGATATCGTATCATATTTATTTATAATCGTAAAAAAAATAAATGCGTATTAAAATAAATTTTGATGCATAATTTATTATTTATAATATAAAAATAATGAGTTAAATCTAACTATTAGTTTTCAGGCGTATTCAACATTTTATATTCGAGAACAATTAATCGGTTAACTGATTGAAAATAATATTGACAATTTTTATTTTTATTTTTTTTATTGGAAAAAAATACAAATACAAGTTTAAAATTAAAATAAAATTTTCACTGTGTATTATTTTTCTTCAATGATTGTTCAATATCAACAATCACTACTGAACAGTCAATTAATCCAATGTTACTGTACAAAAAAGTTACGAAAACGGTTCTCAAATATTTCATCACTCTTATGAATTTATGTACAATTTTATTTATATCGTTTATCATCACAGAATATTTTCCCTTTCAATATGAAAATCGTATAGTAATAATAAATATATATTATATATAAATAAAATCAACATGTTTTTATTTTGATTTATTTTTTACCTGTTTAATCGTGCAGTTTTCATCCATTTCGAATTTAGGTATAAATGCTTTTACATATTGAGATTTACAAGAATATTTTAAGGTTTGGTTATTTATGTGCATTAATTTATCATTTTTCACAATGAATATTATAATATCTGTCTGAAATATATATATATATATTATTTATTAAACATTGATTTGTGATGCGTTATTATATATATCATCAATATTTGTAAAAAGGCGACTTTTCATAATTCGAATGGGGTCATGCTTGGCGAATATGGAGGTTGGGGCATCATTACAGTGTTGTTTTTTTTAATCAAAAATTTACAAATTGCATTAGTTTTTGAACACATCTCAGCGTTTTCAATAAGTAACCAGAATTTGGTTAGGATTTTAAACTATTTTGAATATTTAATTTAGTCTATAAATAAAATTCTTTCTCAAAAATTGAACATTTACATTTCTCTCTCTCACACACACACATGTATATATATATATATATATATATATATATATATATATATATATATATATATATATATATAATTCTTTAATTTAATTAATAAATTTTAATACAAGGAATCCACGGAACAAATTTTTTTTCAATCTTTCCGGGGTTTCTATTGATGAACAACATTTTGATTTCGATATAAAAATATGAAATTTTTTTTACTTTAGTCCAATTGGTGGTTTTAGGCACAATCGTATATCCTTGCAGTCCGAACACATTTTTATTTATCGTCATATTAATATCTACTATAAAAAAATGTTCTCTATCGCGATTTTTTGTTGTATTGCATTGTTTTATAATTTTAGGTTTAATTAAATATTGGCCCTAAAAAAATATTTTTTTTTAATTATATTCAAACCTGTTTAAAAATAGAAAAAAAATAGAATGTAGAGAAATTTACATATCCTGATTTAGGCAAATTTTCAAAAATCGATTTATTCATGTGCGAATCAACAAGAATCATATTTTCAAATACATTTTCACTGATAATAGGAACAAAAAGAAAAAATATTAAAATGCAAAAAAATCCCTCGAATTTCATGATTTATACGATTTTGTCGAAAAATAAAACTAAAACAAAACGATTTATTTTTCACGCATAAATTTCATGCATGCATCATATATAATTTATTTATAATTGTGTAATTATATTTATATAATTACACGTTGAACTATTCGTTCGCAATTTAAAAATTAATATATTTCACGTTTCCTGTCATCTTTTTTGAAAAATCTAAATTCTATCGAATTTTATTTCGAAACAAAAAAACGTATATACTCTTTTTTATAATTTCCTATTTAAATATTTTTTTAATCATTTATATTAAAATGATATAATAATAAGTTGAAAAATATAATTTAACTTAAAATAATATATTCCGTTTTTAATAAAATAAATATTGTCGTTTTGTTGTTTTTTTTTCGTAAATTAAAATATTTCATATTTCCGATTTCATCAAAAATCATGATAAAATAATGCAATGTAATTTTGATGCATCAATTTTCATTTTTTTAAACATTTTTAATTTTATTTGCAGTTTTTTATTATATATATATATTTAGATCGATTCAGAATAAAATCGTTCTAACACGGTATTATTTATAATATTTATTTGTGGAAAAAGTATTTAAAATAAATTTATATAAGAGCACGTTTAAATTATACAAAAAAAGTTTAATAGTTTTTGAAAAATTTCAAAGTATCATAGATATATAGTAAAACATTTGTGGTTTATTTTCGAAAAACTTGACTGCTTTTTTTTTGAAGATAATTTTCGAGAATTATAAAACTTTTATAGAGTTTTAAATAGTGCATAAAAAATATTGCTGTTAATTGTATCATAACTATTGTAATTAATTAGTGTTGTTTGATATATAAAATAGTAGTAAAAACAATTTAGGAATATTTGTTTTTCAATATTATAATACATTTTTATCCTATAATAATTACCATATGTTTTAAATATTCTTTTTAAATATTATAAATATGAATTATAAAATAATTATTTATTTAATGACTGTTAAATCGATATTTGCGAATATGTTAGATGAAGTAATTCATATCGATTTTAAAACACTCGATTTTATATATAAAGATCAACCCTCAAAAGGATACGTATGTATTATTATTTTATAAACTTATAAATAAATTATTTGTAATTATTTAATATAAATAAATTAAAAATTGATTTTGAATTATGGCCGTGAAAAGTATTGTTTGGTGCGCTGATGACTTGCGCGCGAATAAAATGTGACAGTTTGTCAAAATTAAATTGTAAATAGTGGAATATTTTATTGTTTTTACATGTTGATAAATTAAAAAATTCAATATATAAATGATGTATATTTTAAATTGTAACGTTATTTGTATTGATAAATGTCGACGGTCAACAAATAAAAATGATGACGGCGGCGGCGGCTGAATTCTCGCTTTTTACACACACACATATATATATATAAATATATTATTACGTTAAACGTTTATATTTTCATTTAAGGGACCTTTTTATATAAATGTAAAGATTGCAGAGCAATGTAACTCCAAAAGAATTGTAGACGTTGAACATTATATAGATGATCGCGGTTATATGATACAAAATGGAAAACAAATTTCATACGAAGGATATTCGTTGGTACCTAAATCATTTCGTTGGATAAAGGCAAGTGTTAAAATTTTACTATAAAAAAAAAAAAAATATTGATTTAATTCATTTAATGTTTTTATTTTTTCTCAGTTGGAATTGTTATTGATTATGATGGATAATAAAAAAATGGTTCTTCTTAAGAACACAACATTGGAAAAGCCGTGCAAAGTTGCATATGTTAAAATATTTATACCTAATTATAAAATTGATGACAATTGCGTAATATATAAAGTAAAATAAATAATATTTAAAATTTAATATAAAACAATACTATTAATACTAATTTATTTTATTTTAATTATAAAATATTTAATATTCATAACAAATTATTCTTTATTGAAAACATCTATTCTATAATATTTGTTTCCTTTTCTTTAAGAATATATTTTTATATATTTTATGTCTATTATCTAATCTTTCCAATTCAAATGTGAACAATTTCTATATAAGATGAATTATTAGTAATTGTTTTTATTAATCTACAGACATAAAGGTGTTTATTATAATTAATATAAACTTTTTAATTATATCTTCTAACTTCTTAAATTTCTTCTTTTTTTTGCAATGTATGAAATGTGATCTCGTTAGTTTTCTATTGTATTTCTTTCTCCTATTAAATATTAGAGAATATATATATATATTATTCCCCCCCTTCTCTCTCTCTCTCTCTCTATATATATATATATATATATATATATATATATATATATATATAATTAAATTATTCATTTTAAGGGTAATTATTCTATAACAATTTTTGATGCAAACAGAAGGCTTCAAAATTACATGAAGAAATTTTATTATCGCAGAATTATATTGGTGAGGACATTTTTCTCTGAAAATGGAGTTGTTAATTGTCTACTTCAAATATTTGATACGTTACCATCATTGAAAAGAGGAAAATAGAAAATCTAAGCAATCATTGATAATATTTATAAACATTAACATAAGAACATCCTGTAGCAATCCTTGCATTTTTTTTTCTTATAAAAAAATACAATTTAAATCATTAAAAATATGTATTGCTTCTGTACTGGTGGTCTAATAATTTTAAATAATATTTTAACATGTAATATATTATATACTTATTTAATAATCGATAAATTAATATTATTTTCATTAATTATATATTATGTAAAATAGTGATGGATGAATCAAATTTTGCAAAATATTTTCCATTTTAATAGAACGTGATTATTAATAAAAATAATAATTATTGTAATATATATTACATAAATTATTTGAAAATAAATATTATGTAAACCATTTTCGTGCCATTATTTTTATTGTAAAAATAATTTTTTATTACAATATTTTATGCTTTATGAAAAAAAAATACATTTTCATGTTTAATTTACCAAATAAAATGGTTTGATGTTTGTTATTATTAATATTTAACAATAAAATATTACTAATCCATTAATAAAAAAAAATAAATTTATAATACAATTTGCTAATTATAAATAAAAATTTAAGAAAAATAATTAGTATGTAATATTTCTTTATAGATAAAGCAGTTATTTTTAATAATATTTTGATTTCCATTTCCCGTTTGAATTAATTTTTCCATTCGAATGAACACATTTCCATTTTAACAACATAAAGAAAATCGTTGTTTTAAACATCTATTAAAATAATATTTTTTTAACTTATCTACAAATATTTTAAAGTAGTTCTTTTTCAAGTTCAATTTTTATTTATAGATTTTTTGCAAAAAAAAAACAAATTAATTCACGTTTTTATAAAAGGAAATAACGCGTGTTAACACGCAGATATTATTATATTTAGATTCTATATATTTTTATAATTTTATAAATCTCAATATAACACTTTAATAATAATTTATAATTGATACCAATTTAGAATATTTAATAGATATTGATAAATAATTTCAACAGATGGGGTTGCAATAGAGTTAACGTTTATGCTGATTTTTTCTTTGAAATATCTATTTTAAAAATTATTTACAGTATAAATAATATTTTTTTTTAATATTCAATTTACTTCAAAATATAGTTTTATTAATATTTTTGAATTTTATATAATAATATAACTATAAAAAAAAATAGGAAATAAATCGATTATTTTTTTTCTTTTAACATTATCCTTTAATAATTAAATAAAATAAAAAATAAAGAATAGAAAATAATATACTTTATTTGTGAAAAATATATATTTATTGAAAATTTTCATATTTTTTACGTTCGTGAAAAACTTATGAAAATATTTATTTACGACGTACGCACGTGCAATATAATTTCCTTAAAATATATGAAAAAAGTATTAAATGTTTTATTTTTAACGCTTAATTTAATGCTTTATTTTTAATGTAGAGTATGCCGATAGAAATATTTTATATAAATGAAAACCGCAATCAAAACGCCTATCAAATAAAATAATAAAATGTGATATCGAAATAAATAAAATAATAGATCGATCTATAAAATTAATACCTAATTTAATATGATATAAAATTTTTATTGTCCTTATAAAAATTTTAAGGTTTTATGAAATTTATTTTTAAAATAAAAATTGTGATGAATTGAAATATTTTTTTAATAATATTTTCTCATTAAAATTTTTTGTAGAATATTTTCATAAAATTCACGGAACACATTTTGAGAATCACAGATATAATGTAATACAATAAAAATAATGATAAATAGATTAGGTGAAGCAAAACGAAGCATTCACATTATAATTTAAATCGATTATTTTATTATACACTAGTATTACTATTTTTATCATTTTGAATAGTAATTTTATTATACGTGTTTTACTAAAATTATCAAATATTTTTTATGTATTACGAAATAAAAATATGTTTATTACGGAATATATATACTTTTTTATTTATTATCAATGAAAAATCTACATAAATTAAAGAGTTTTAAAATAAATATTTTAAGACACGAGTAAATTAGAAAAATAATTGATGGATTAAAAATTTTCTTCTAAATAAATATTTATACCGAAAAATATTGGGAATCTCAGATCTACACAATTACTGAAAATATTGATTTTATATTATATAATGTGATCGAAAAAAAATGTAATTCAAAACTGTATTATGACATATTGTATATAAAAGTTAAAATTACCCTCATTTGACCCTCAATAATTGTCAATTTTTATAATAAATAAAATGTAAAAATTGATTTTAAAAAATATAAAAATTATAATTGTGTTTAATTTTTTTTAATTATTACAGGAAAAAATGGATTATTTTATTTTAAAGTTAAAATAAACGTCAAAATCTTAAAGAAGTTTAGCAGAAACTAATTAAAAAATAATAATGAATGTGTCTTACTATTTTATATAAATAAATTATTTCCATATTTTTATTTATGTATGTAAGGTTTTTATTATATATATATATGACAAAGATTTCGTTTTTCTTTCAAATTAAAATACGGATCTAGATTATTTAACATTAATGATCAATGATTTTTAATGCAGTAAAAAATAATTTTAAGATGAAAAATACGCTAATAATATTTATAAAAATTGATTTAAATTTTAAAATACAATAAGAAATTTTTGTCAATGAAATTAAAATTATGATAATTAAAATAAGTCACAGCAATATATATATATATATATATATATATATATATATATATATATATAAAAGAATAGACACAAAAAATTTTGAGTTGTTTTATTTTAATTTTCTATAATAAACTGTGAAGTTACAAAATTGAAAAGAATTCGATATACGTATTGCTTTATGCATACTTTAGTGTTTTTTTTCCTTTTTTAATCGATGGTATAATATCAAAAACTAACAATCCACAATCAGTCACTCCATCTTTTGAAAATGATGTGTTTACAGTAATAATCCTCCAATACATATTATTCTTTACGAAAATGTGGGCTATTTTGTTTAAATCCTCAGTTGCTACAGTATAATTGCCCTGAAAGCAATTTAATATATATATATATATATATATATATATATATATATATGTGTATATGTATATATGGTATATATATATATATATATATATATATATATATATATACCATATATATATAATTAAAAAAAAGAAAACTGCTCTTTTTTCTATCGACTCACAAGTTTCATTCAAGTTTTTATCATATATAAAATTTTATGAGAGTATATATTATTTTTTTTCCAAATTTTGGTATCATATTAAAAAAAATAGATTTTTTTATTATATTTTACTTTTTTAGAATTATTTTTTTTTATAAAAATGTTCCAAATATAAAATAAAAATTTATCCAGAAATATAATTTTAATATATTAATTGTGAAAAATATAATTTACTTTATATATTACGCAGTTGTCATCCACCTTAAATGGGATAAATATTTTCATGTATGGAACTTTGCACGGTTTATCCAATGTTATATTTTGAACTAGATGAATATTATTTTTTTCTACGGCAATAATTAAGAATTCAAACTGAAAAATCAAATATATATATATATATATAATATTTAATTACCATTTTATTATATATTAAAAATCTAGATAATTATTCTACCTTTGTCCATTGATAATTATTAGGAATGATAATATTTCCACGGACAGAAATTATTTTTCCATGCTGTTCCATATGATTGTCTCCAGTTGAATAATTTTCGACGTCTATTTTTCTTGATGAGTTGCATGGTTCTGCCGCTAACATAACTAAATTATATGGTCCCTTAAAATGACTTTAATATTTAATTCAAAATTAAACAAAAAAAAAACACTACATAATTTATAATATTAGAAATTATAAAGTATATAATTATAAGGTATTCATCACTTTATATTACCTAATAGATCAATTATTATTATTCTAATATTACATATGTAAATTAATGAAAAATCAGCGAATTTGAAAAAAAAAATATACAACACTATTTTCATCGTTACTGATCATTTCAATTTATATCTATATTAATAATATTATATTTTTAACCATTAAATATAAGATAAATCAGTTTAAATATTATATACATACATATCCTTTTGGAGGCAAATTTTGGTTCATTATTTGCCATAGTTCAGGACTAATTTTGATCGCTTGTTCGAGTACATTATTAGCCAATATCGATTCAATATTAATTAAAAAAAGTAATAGCTTATAATTCATAATAATAATATCAGTAAATCATGTGCATAGAAAAAAGAAAGTTTTAAATTCTTCGGATTCGGTGTTAACTCCCAAAAATCAACTATAATAACTATATATATATATATATATATAAATAGAAAAGGCAATTTTAGAACTCTTTCTATGAGCCTATCAATATGTTACCTCTAATAAATATTTATGGTAAGTAATAATTTAATCTTAATCAATAAGTGTATTCAAATATTAATGTATGTAATATAATATCGTTCAATAATAAAATTACAATCCATCATATTTAAATTAATTCTACATTAATAAAATATTATGTCAATATAATATTTAGATAAATATTGTCCTCCAGATTGCTGGATCAATAAAATAATCCTTTATTTTATAATTCATTTTAAAGCTAATAATAATTTTATGCCAAACGCTAATGAAATAAAGAGGAAATAGAATTTTCCTTATCAATAGAAAATTACAAGTATAGTATATATGAAATTGAAACATGGATATAAATAATAGAAAAACTACATAACTTACAAAAAAAAATATAAAAAGTATTTTAATGGCTTAATACTAGATGTTATTTAATAAAATTTTAATTTTCTTTAAAGGGAGGAAGTTTGTTTCTTCCTCCCTTTCGGAATATTGCAGAAATGAATTAGGCAAGTTTCGTTGAACAACTTGGATGCACGACCAGTTGTAACTTTTTTGGCGTAATTTTTATCCACGAACTCTACAACTTTCTCCTATATTGCGAAAATCTTCTTTATAACTCTTGTAGAGATAATCTCCTAAATCTGTAGCTCCTCTTCATAACTGATTTTTCATTGAATCACCATATGCTGCTGCGAATGTAGATCGTGTAACTACTCGGTTGTCAGCTCTCGAGACTGTTCCTCAACGAGGTCGTTCACATCCCTCTCATCCACCTCCAGACCCATGGATTTTCCCAAAGAAACAAACTCTACCACTGAATACCACTGACACTTCGGATTCCAATCCTTCGAAGACTCTTTCAGCTACAGCTTCTTCCATGCAGAGGTTAAGATTGGGGTCGTGTGCGACTCCTCGTATCTTAAATCTTGCTCTCATCTCAAAGAAACATATATCGCTTGTTTGGTGGCTCGTACTTCAAAGCACTCGTATATCGAGGTACCACTGTACATATGTTTGACTTTTTGGTGAATAAATACTTGACCTTTCTTCGCCCTTTCTTTAGTAATTACAGGAATAAATGGATTATTTTATTTTAACGTTAAAATAAACGTGACAATCTTAGTTATGTTTATCAGAAACTAAATAAAAAATAATATTGAAAGTGTCATATTATTTTATATTAATAAAATACCTCCATGTTTTCATTTATGAATGCAAAGCTTTCATTATATAAATATGACAACGATTTCATTTTGATAAGAATTATACTCAAGCACAAAATAAAAATATTTTTCAATCTAATAAAAAGTAAACCATGTAAATACATATTTTACGACAAATATTTTAGAATTTTATGATAAAAGTTTACTAATGTGCTAATAATATTTATGAAAATGTATTTAACATTTAAATACATTAAAAAAATTATTCAATTGAAATTTTATATATAATTTTTCAATTTATTTATTTATTTAGTGCGAAAATTGTTTCATATACCATTAGATCATTTCATATTCAATTATCTAATGAAATTCGCTATAATTTTAGAACATCAAATTACAATTTAAACGAAAAAATGATAGACATGAAATTAACATTGTGATATTGTTGAACCGGAAACAAATAAAAATACTAACTAACATTGCTATTTTATTTTAATTATATTCAGTCACAGTAAAAGGTAAAAAAGAAAAGAAGAGAGACAAATAACTATGAGTTGTTTTATTCCACTTTTCTATATTCCACAGTGATGTACATAATCGAAAAGAAATCGATGCGCATATTGTTTAATGCAGTTTATCAGGTCTTCTTTTTTTTTTAATCGATGGTAACACATCTAAAACTAACAATCCACAATCAGTCACTCCATATTTAGAAAATGATGTGTTTACAACAACAATCCTCCAATACATGCTACTCTTAATGTAAATGTGGGCTATTTTGTTTAAATCATCAGCTGTTAGAGTATAGTTACCCTGAAATCAATTATATATATATATATATATATATATATATATATATATATATATATATATATATATATATATATATATATATATTCATCATATCTAAAATTTTATGAGAGTACATATTATTTTTTTCCAAATTTTAGTATCATATTAAAAAAAAAAGATTTTTCTATTACATAACCTTTTTTATAAAAATGTACCAAATATAAAATAAAAATTTATCCAAAAATATAATTTTAATATATTAATTGTGAAAAATATAATTTACTTTATATATTACGCAGTTGTCATCCACCTTAAATGGGATAAATATTTTCACGTATGGAACTTTGCATGGTTTCTCCAATGTTACATTTTTAATTAAACGAATATTATTTTTTTCTACCGCAACAGCTAATAATTCCAACTGGAAAACCATATATATATATATATATATATATATATATATATATATATATATATATATATATATATATATATATATGTATAATTGTTTAAAAATTATATTATTAACAATATTAAATTACTAATTTATTATATATTTAAAATCCAGATAATTAATCTACCTTTGTCCATTGATAATTATTAGGAATGATAACATTTCCACGGACAGAAATTACTTTTCCATGCTGTTCCATATGATTATTATCTCCAATTAAATGATTTTTAACGTCGATTTTTCTTGATGAGTTGCATGGTTCTGCCGCTAACATAACTAAATTATATGGTCCCTTAAAATGACTTTAATATTTAATTCAAAATTAAACAAAAAAAAAAAAACATTACATAATTTATAATATTAGAAATTATAAAGTATATAATTATAAGGTATTCATCACTTTATATTACCTAATAGATCAATTATTATTATTCTAATATTACATATGTAAATTAATGAAAAATCAGCGAATTTGAAAAAAAAATATACAACACTATTTTCATCGTTACTGATCATTTTAATTTATATCTATATTAATAATATTATACTTTTAACCATTAAATATAAGATAAATCAGTTTAAATATTATATACATACATATCCTTTTGGAGGCAAATTTTGGTTCATTATTTGCCATAGTTCAGGACTAATTTTGATCGCTTGTTCGAGTAAATTATTAGCCAATATCGATTCAATAATAATTAAAATAAGTAATAGCTTATAATTCATAATAATAATATCAGTAAATCATGTGCATAGAAAAAAGAAAGTTTTAAATTCTTCGGATTCGGTGTTAACTCGCAAAAATATACTATAATAACTATATATATATATATATATATATATATATATATATATATATATATATATATATATATATATATATATATATATATATATATATATATATATATAATAATTAGAAAAGGCAATTTTAGAACTCTTTCTATGAGCCTATCAATATGTTACCTCTAATAAATATTTATGGTAAGTAATAATTTAATCTTAATCAATAAGTGTATTCAAATATTAATGTATGTAATATAATATCGTTCAATAATAAAATTACAATCCATCATATTTAAATTAATTCTACATTAATAAAATATTATGTCAATATAATATTTAGATAAATATTGTCCTCCAGATCGTGGGATCAATAATATAATACTCTATATTATTATTCATTTAAAAGCCAATAATAATTTCATGTCAAACGCTGATGAAATAAAGTGGAAATAGAATTTTACTCATCAACAGAAAATTACATATAAAGTATATATGAAATTGAAACATGAATATAGATAATAGAAAAACTGCATAATTTACAATAATAATAATGAGATGTAAAAAAATATAAAAAGTATTTCAATGGTTTAAAACGAGACTCGGTATTATTTCTAGTGCAATCCTATTTTATACAATACGAACAAATTAAACTGATTTTTTTTAGGAATAATAAAAAATATTTCGTATAAATAATAATTCATTGTTATTATATAATATTATAATAAAACGGTTCAAAATCACTCGTCTTTAACATGTTTTAAAATATTAAACTTTCTATATATATATGTATAAGTTTAAAGTCGAATTTCATGATATTATATTATATAAATATATTTAAAAGTAATGGAACTAATATATTTAATATAATATTGAAAAAAAAACTCAATATATTGTATTTCATTTAGTCCAGGAAGATTTTTTCGATTTCTTTGTTTTTTTCAAGTGCCAAATCTTTGATATTTTGGACGCGGCCCTCGTCGCCGGACGCCGACGGTCGTCCGGATTGCGGTTCGTCTTCGGCGCGCTTTCGGCCCGTTTTGAACTCGTTGTACCATTTATAGACGTTTTTTCGCGTCATAGTCTGATCGCCGAACGCCTTCCGCAACATTTTCAACGTGTCCGCGCGAGAGTATTCGTTCCGCAAACAGAATTTGATGCACGTTTTCTGATGAACAAAATCGCCCATAGTAAAAAAATTGAAAAATTGCTCCTAACTCGGAAACAATTGAACGTTCTGATAAATTGACGTTTGACAAATGTTATAAACAGTTCTACCAACCTAGGAAAAAATTAACTGCCTTTCTATTTTCACCTTACTATTTGATCACAGTAGTATATATATATATATATATATATATATATATATATATATATATTCGTTAAAAATACCTTTGATTTATTAAGTTTGTTTAGCTACCCTAATACTCTTATTTCAGAGAAACGTTTACAACAAAATATTCCGAGATATTCATCGTTTACCTCTTCCAGCAAACGAGCCGTTTGAGTATCATTTTCTGATGAAAATCAATGAATATATTGATAACGGAACGGTGAGAAATCATCGAGATAATTTTGTAAAACCGGGCTTACAAGAAGTCGTGAATCGGATAAAAAAAATTCATGGGACAATATCGATTGCGTTTCCGATGCACCGCGAACGGGCTACTATAAACAAGAAGTATTAATTTAACGATAGCTATATTGTAAAACGTGAGAGATTTGGACCGACGATTCAACGGGAAACGGATTTGGAAAAAAATCAAAACGGAAATCGGAATTTGATAATTTATGACAATGTTCCAGTAAAAGGCGACATGATTGTAATTGAATAAATTTAAATGTCCGTATTCTCTATAAATAAAATAAATAAATATATATAAATATACTTTCATTTTTGCCCTCCCCCGAAAATAAGCCCTAGACATATTTAGGACCAAAAAAAGAAAGTAAGACAGTGTCTTATTTTCGGAAAAAGACAGTAAATATGAATTGGCAACAGTGTTTGTAATGTTACGCGATGTCTGTGATTGGTATCGCTGTTCGACCGGTTGACGGCGAGGCGTTCGAGTCGGGTCGTGCGCGGTCGGGGGCGCTGCGATCGCGAGCTCGCGTTTGACGTTTGCTGGGCGGTCGTCGGGTCGTCGGGTCGTCGGGTCACCGGATCGCCCGATCGTCCGACGAAGAATGGCGGTGTGGGCGCGTCTCGCGTCTCTGGCCGAGGCCGGTTTGCGCGTTCCGCCGCTCTTCGTCGTCGACGAGTTGCTCAAGCTGAGCCTCGGTTTGCCGATGCCGTCGGCGGACGCGGAAGTCTCCGCGACGACGACTCCGCCCCTCGGCGACAATCTCACTATCTCGTCGGCCGCATCTCCCGCCAACGACGTCTTCTATTATGACGCAGATTTCGTCAAGGCCTTCCTGTACACCTTTGCCAAATTTCTCATGTGCTGTTGCGGTGAGACACTTAGCATATTTATTCAATACTATTGCCCTATTTCGCTTTAACTTCAAAATTTGATTTACAGTCGCGCGGACGATTATCTCTTAAATTTCCTTTTTATTTACGATCCATATCTTACAGAATTTACTCATTTTTCGTTCAATTCTAGAAAAAACGGACGTCGACGAACTGCAGTATAATTAAATCACACGTATAAACGTTATAGATTTTTAACTCTTTTGGCCTAAAAAACTTTGACCCGCAATAATTAGTATGTAAGTTTTTCGATATCGTCTAAACGGCTTATATCGCTGTATTATTTAATAGTTTGCGTTTTACGTTCGTTTTTAAAACATTTTAATGTCGAAAAATATATGATTCGCGTATATTGTATAAACGTTGATTACGCGTTAATATTAAAATTAAAACTATTCGTATAAAAGAAGAATTTGGTTCTTTTAAAAATAAAACATCTCGTTTCGTACTATGTACAAAAACTTTTAAATCCGTATTCGGAAATTTAAGGCACCGGCCTATTGATAGCTGGAGTTTTCAAAGGTGACTTGATTATGTTATTTACTCGGCCTTGTAATTTTAACATTTAATGTATATTAATATGTCAAATTTTATCGTTTCCAAAGAAAAACAGTTATTAACTGATTTCGATTAAATTTATGCGATTTCTAATTTGTTAATTATTTTGCTATCAAAAATAAAAAATATTTTTATTATTGATATTGAAATGTTATTCAACATAATAGGGCAAAGTATAATTTTTTATAATTTTGTTATCTGCACGATTATCACAAAATAGTATAATTTTTTAAGATGTCAACATTTTCTTTAAATGATCGGTTCGATTGGTCATTTATATTACTTTTTACTATTATATTGAAAAGGGAAAGCGACAGAAAACAATTCTTGATATTATTTTTATATAGAAAGAAGAATAGTTTAAATAAAAACACCGAGATTAGATTCATCTTTTTTTTTTTGTGAATCTGTGAATATAAATATTTTCTTTATTTAGTAATTATTTGGTATAATTACACAATTTTATTTAACTTGCTATTACTACGTGTCTTAATTGTTTTTGAGTTATATATTCAATTTTTACAACGATAAAATGATTAATATGTTTGTATTTTTTTTTTTTTGATAAAATAAAAATAAAATTACAGTATTACTCCTAATTACATTTCAACTTAAGAAATTAATTTGTTCTGATTGAAATTTCTTATCTTAAAACCCAATTCTCCATTATAACTAATATGCTTCAATGTACTTTCTTTCCAATATACCGTTCCATAATGTCAGCATTAAGAAATATGTTTTAAGAAAGTGATTATAAAAACGGCATTGTATGTTACTACAGTATTATGTTTATATCTAAAAGTCAAAATATAATATAGAAAGAGTTTATAAAACGTAAAGTTACATATTTATAACCCCATAACAAGCATCTTATTGTTATTTAACAGCCATAAGTGTACATTCGCGAATTATGTTTTTAAAATTATATTGTTACCTTTGAGAAATAAAATATTTAATATAATTTATGTTATTTGCGTAAAATAAAATATGTGTTTTGGTTTATCAAATTAAAATGCTTTGATTTTTTACATTGTAACTTGTTTTAAGGTAGACGATTTCGTTATATTTTAATCAAAACAAGGTAAATTGATATTAAAAATTTTGTTGTCGATTATAATCGTGAGAACCATTTCATTGAGTTGACCAAAAATTTTATGAAATTTTTATATATTTTTGGTGAAAATTAAATATTTATTTGCTTTTGTTGTTTTTTCCATTGTAGGATTTTTAGGTAGTTATTTTCCATCAAATACATAACACAATAATAATAATAAATCATCAAATAACAGAATTTTTTGTACAATTGTCATTTTTCAAATTTAAATACAATATTTGTATAAAGATTATTACGATTTAGAACAAATAAGTTCTTTTTTTTTATTGAAAATTATGATTAATTTCCTTTTTACATTTTGTCATATTATTTTTACTCCACAAAAATTAGTTTATTCTTATATAAAATTTATTTAAAAAAAAATCAAAACAGATTTATGAATTAACATTTAAATTATGAACTGCTTATATACTTGCCCAAGTTTCTCAAAAAATATTTTCAAATTATTATTATTATTTTATTCTTATTTCTCATTAATTTAAAGAGAAACTACACTTTGACAGTAACCTGTCAACCCGTTGATAATAACAGATAATATTTTTGTTTTATCACTTTAAGATAACTAACGGCCACACACACACACGTATTTATAGTATATATATATATATATATATATATATATATATATATATATATATATATATATTATAAAATTCATCGACGTTACTAATTTAAAAGATAAATTTAAAAAAAGTTGAATTTTGTGACGTAGTAAATTTTTAACCCGTTAATCGGTGCGTTTCGAATTTAACATACTCGTTTTGGACAAAAAATAAATTCAATTCTAAACAACTATTTACTTCATCTGTTGCTTAAAAATACAACGAAATGTTGAAAAATATAATTTATTGTCATTTTTTTATTGTAATAAATACTCTAATATCATAATATATATATATATATATATATATATATATATATATATATATATATATATATATATAAAACTAAAAATAAGAGATTATTAAATAAGACACTCAAACATACATGCACTTCTTAGTGAACTGTTACAGTATTACAATATTTATATGTTTTTGTATTCATCTTGTACATAGTTAAATATATATTCAAAATTATATGTAAATTACATTGCACGTATTGATGTCTATAATCAAAAACAGGTATACGTTAAATAAACCTTGAATTTCTTACATTTCGCTGATATCTCTTAAGAAAATAAACAAGGAAAATTTTTCAATGTCTTGTTGTTTTTCTATATTGACATAAAACTCTGTAAACCAATATGATTTTCAAATCATTATATTTCCTCTATTTTAAACGTTATATTTGTTTATTATATAAAATTCTAGACTTCTGTTAGTCATATCAATTTGCCAATATATTTTGAGCAAATTTTTAAAAATACATATCGTATTAATTGTTACAATACAATAACACAAACTGACAATCGCTATACTGTAAGTTGTACTTAAGAGTTAAACAAAATAATCAAGACAAATTAAACAACAGTTAAATTCAAATAATACATTTATTATGAGTTTTCTTTAAATTAATTAAAAATCTTACTTATGTTTTATAATCTATCTATTAAAAAAATATAGATATATGCCATATTAGTTATTTGTCAGGGGTGCAAAAATTAACAGTTACCATTCCAGTTATAATTATAAGTGTTATGTTAGTACTCTGAATAACAATAATTAAATTAATGTATTAAATCTGAGTATCGTCAACTTTGTAACCCAACCTAGTAATCTAATATATATATATATATATATATATATATATATATATATATATATATATATATATATATATATATATATATATTTGTTTTCTGCCAACTACATTAATGAATATTGTATTTACTGTTATTATCTGATACATGTCAAATACATATAAAAAAAATAGAAAAATTTTGATGTATTTGTTTTTATTTGATTGAATTGAGATTTCTTTGAAACTATTAATTAATAATTAAAGTATTCTTTACGTTTAATATATATTTTTTACCTATCTAAACGATGAGAACATTGAATTATCAAATAATTTTAAAATAAAATTTAGTTATTTATAAGTAAAAAAAAAAATATGGTAATTCCATTATCCATATTTGTATATTTAAAATTTACTAGGTTATTACAGTGTTTGTTAATGTTTTTTATTTATTTTTTTGTTTCAGGCTGCCTCTTCGCATTGTCAATGTTTGTTTTAAGGATGAAACACTTAATTATTATGTATATGTATTTGGCATCCAATGGCATTATTTTTGTATCATATTGGGCAAACTCGTCCACGATGAAACAAGTGTTGGCAATGTCTGCAGCATCGAAAACTGAAAACTCAATAAGTACAAGCATATTGGAAGATGTTTTAAATCTAAACATAACTCGGCTGGTCGACCCTGAAGGACCCGGTCTCATTATAATTCAGAATTACGTTTTACAATTTATATTAGCGAGTATATTTTATATGATTAATTTGGGTCCTCGACATTGGTTATTACAATACTCACTACCTTGGAGTTTTACAATTCCATCTCTTATTGCGGCTTTGCCGTTTCCAAATGCAGTATTACTTCATGCACCCGTGTTTGCAGCTCTATTGCCATTATTTGTCGTAAAATTTGTTCTTTGGTCCTCAGCACTATCGGTCGTGCATATCGTTTATTCAAGTTATCAACAAGCTAAAAATTTCGCTGGCAATTTTGGACTATCGGCTTTGGTCGAAATGGAATGGCTAAGATTAAACGTGCCCAGTGTTTTAAGATTGTTTTGGATTATCAGAGTGATTGAACATGCAGGCATATTATTGATGGATAATTTTGAACTATCTGATGAAAGCTTTAAAGTCAGCACGTTATTAGCTTTTCAAACGCTTGCTTCGATGGCGAAATCGTTATTAATTTCTGGTTGCGAAACGATAACTGCAGTGCTTGGGATGACATCAGTAATATCATTTTTTTGTCACTACATTGGAAATTTCTTCCAATGGGTGTTGATGACCGATGAAGAAGAGGATAGACACATTGGAACAGTCTCCGCTATATTATTTTATATTCTTGCTTTGCAAACGGGTCTCACGTCGTTAAATCCAGAGAAAAGATTCGTGCGTCTATGTAGAAATTTTTGTTTGCTTTTTGCCGCACTTTTACACTTCGTTCATAACATTGTTAATCCAATGTTAATGTCATTGAGTGCATCACATAATCCTAATACTCACAGACACGTAAGAGCCTTATGTGTTTGTGCGTTTCTAGTCATTTTTCCTGTAGCTTTGCTTTATTATTTGTGGTCCAACCACACAATATCTACTTGGCTGTTAGCCGTCAGCGCATTTAGTATAGAAGTTATTGTAAAAGTTTTTGTTAGTTTGATGATATATTCGTTATTTTTAATAGATGCATATCGTACTACATTTTGGGAAAAATTAGATGATTATGTTTATTACATTCGCGCCTTTGGTAATACAATAGAATTCTGTTTTGGGATATTCCTTTTCTTTAACGGCGCTTGGATTTTACTATTTGAATCAGGCGGTGCCATTAGAGCTTTGATGATGTGCATACATGCCTACTTCAATATATGGTGCGAGGCGAGAGCTGGCTGGTCGGTCTTTATGAAACGACGTTCAGCAGTAAATAAAATCAATTCTCTGCCAGAAGCCTCTTCTGCGCAATTGGAAATGTTGGATGATGTATGCGCTATTTGTTATCAAGAGATGAACTCTGCTAAAATCACAAGGTGTAATCACTATTTCCATGGAGTATGTCTTAGAAAATGGTTATATGTACAAGACAGATGCCCACTATGTCATGATATAATGTATAAATTGGAAAACGATGCCAAAGACACCGGCAGCGAATCTGGCTCTGAAGCGGAAAACATCAACAATGAAAATATAATAGAAGAGGATCAAGCCATGAGACTGGGCGAAAATGTGAGATGATCTTATTTACATAATGGGAATTATTAGTGATTTTAATTGTACCATAATTTATAAATTATTTTCTTTTCTATATTATAAATTATAATCATTGGTTTCCATTGAATATTCATTCATTTGACGCTTAAATGGATAATTTGTGCTATTATTTATGCTTTCTTTTATACTATTTTATTTCTTTTACTGCTTATAGAAGTTATTTTATTAGCTTTATGCTTTGGCAACGGGTTACCCATATATTTGGTTTTTCAGATTATTATGCGGCAGTGGTAAACTTTTTGATTTTTCGGATCTTGTGGCAGTGTCAGTGCAGAGTGCTTATTGAGTTCCACGTTTCATCTCAATAATGATAATAATAATAATAAAATAAAGTGATATAATGTAAAAATATTATATATAAAATCTAAATTTACACTAATCGTACTTTTAAAAAGTAACTAATAGGTTAATGAGAATTAACTTCAATTGTGATAATATTGATTTTATTATTGTGTTTCCATTGTAACATAGTAATCACAAAAACCAAACAGCGGTGTTATAATATATAATATAGATAAATTTTTTTTATCATATCTTTCTGCATGAAAGACTTTTTGTATATTTAATTATATTTTGTTATTTTTTTTCCTAGTTAAACAATTGATGCCTTTTTTATTATATCATTTATTCTTATACAAGCAAATGTACATTTGTAGTGTAATTACTACTTAAATATATGTATGAATGTGTATTGTTATTAACAAATTTTACAACTTTTGTATTATTATTATAATAATTGATTATTTATGTATGTATAAATTCAAGAAAAATAACAGTTTTCAAGATACCGAAAAAAAATGCAGTACTAAAATTGTTAAAAACAATTATAATAATATGGTAACCTAATGCATGTGATAATTGGCATTGTATGTTAATTATTATAAATAATCAATTATTAATATATGCCTCATACATATATTTTTTTTGTTAATTTTACCTTTTATTGTGAATTTTGTTAATGTGTAAGAATTGTTAATTTTTAAACTTATATTGATTCCACTTAAAACTGTTATTTGTTATACATTTTTTTAAAATATATAAATACTATTTTTCATCGATCTCTGTTCTTTATAAAAAAAAAGAAAATATATGTGTACATTTATACATTTTCATTTTTGATATTTCTTATGACAAAACAATATAAATATATGTATATATATATATATATATATATATATATATATATATATATATATATATATATATATATATATTCAAGTTTTTTTTATACAACATAAAAACAGTGGCATAAATGATATACACTGAACAGAGAATCGAAATGTACGTCTAGCGATTTATTATCACGAATACAATATGATAATAAACAAGCTCAAGAATATTAACGTTTATATGTTTTTTTTTCATTTTTCACGTATACTTTCTATTAAATTGACATGTATGTTATTTTAAATCTGATATATATATATATATATATATATATATATATATATATATATATATATATATATATTATGATGATATTGGTACAATAACGCTTATTTGTGATTTGACACAGGAGGATATTCATATAGGAAGGTGACATCATGAGTTACCACACTGATTGACACCGATTGTAGGACGCCACTGATTAGAACGTAATCTTTAAAAATTACATTTATATTTTGTTTTTATTATCCATAAACTATTTTTACTGTATAATAGATATTTTTTTTACAATACTTAATAATTATGGTACAGATGTTATTTTTAATTTTGCTTACACGCAATATTATTATGATGTAATGTTATGTAGCAATTTTTAGTTATTAAATTATTAATACAGCTGTGTATTTATATAAAAAGGGGGGCGGGAGAGAGAGAGAGCTCTAACAGATCTTAGCATAATTTATTTAAAAAAAATGTTTATTATGTTGTATACTTTTCTAGAAATCATAATTAAAATTCACCCCTAAAGACTATATCCCGAGTGCGCAATTATAATCAAATAAGTTGTTTTTTTTTTCAGATATTAAATTAAAGATTAAACGAGACTTTAATTTTGTCAATTCCTTAAATTACTACTATTATTATTTTAGTTAGATGTAAAATAATATCACTGAATTTATGTACTAATAATGGTTAGAGAAATTGACTTTGAGAAAGGACCATACGATTGCTCATAATGTGCACTGTAAGTTTAATACTGTTAAATATTTATTGTACACAATGCTGGTTAATATGATGATTGGTCGGTTAAAGTGTATTAACTTTATTATTGAAATAGTTTCATTTATATTTATTATATTCAATGTGTCCTGATTAACCAGGATTCACCGTAAACATGTTATCCTCGGCTTGTGAAGGCTGCATAGTCAGATCGTATTGTTTTATTGATAAAATAGCGCAATTTATTTTAACATATATATATACTGTTCAAATTTTAAAGATTATAACTGTAGAAATGTAATACGAAACTTTTGGTTTCGTTGTGACAGTATTTCCCAAATTGTCTTAAATCTAACACAGATTTTTCTTTTTTTTAATTTGATAAATTTTTAAATTTAGACAAAAATATTTTCTTCTAAAGCACATTATATACACTTTTAACCAAGTCTTTTTCTTTTAACAATTTGGGAATTGCTGCATATTGAATTATGTAATAAGTGTTATATATATATATATATATATATATATATGTATATATATATATATATATATATTGTATCTTGATAAATTGGTGCTGTAATTTATTATAATTATATTTTTGATTATTCTTTAAATGATTAAATTTATTTTTCATACTACGATTAAAATTGATAACGAGTCGAGGAAAATCTGTATATAAATGTGTAAAATTTTCAGGTATTGTGCGATTTTTTAGGTATTTATAATTGGTTTTATAATAGGTACTCAGTATTTTTCATTATTTATTTTTTAAACAACAGATAAAGAAATGTTAAAAAAATCTTAATATTCATTATGTTTGTATATAGAATATAACATGTAATATTATATCGTTGTTTATAATTCAGAACAAATTAAAATATAATATTTAATTAAACACTAAATCTTTATAATTGGACAACAAATAATAATTAGATACCCTGCAATTTGTTGTTGTGCGCACTACGGTTGTACGATCGGCTCTTTCAAAGTTCGCTTTTACAATTTCATAATAGCGTCCATCACTGAAATATAAAAAAAATGTAATTGACACATTGAGTATGTTCCAAAAAAATCAGTAATATATGTGTGTCAGTCGCGTGATATCAACTTATAAATGTCAACATAAAGAAAAGCGACATCTCTTGGTGATTATGTTCCGTAGTGGGAATTGACAATATTGAAAAAAAAGTAAAGTATCGAAATCATATCTTCAGATTATAACAGCAGATGTCACTTATCTAAATATAGATATTAAAAGAAATCTTATATTTTTTCACGATTACCTCAATACTAAGCTTTTCAACTTCAGACATTTGACTCTAAGTATATCTATAGCTTTCTGACTTTTATCAGAAAATCTTAGATTGTCCGGATCCCATCTCAGCTCCAAGCGTTCTAACGACGGACAATTGTTAGCTATCCCGTCCATTAGCTGTGGTGAAAATTTTAAATAATGTTAAATTACTACATCAGAACATACTCGCAAAAATAATTAATTTTATTATATTTTTATTATTTTCATATATAATATTTCTATGGTTCTCGCATTTGTACAATACTAGGGTTGTAAATCTTTATTGCATACGTTATTGAAATCAATATGTAGAAAAAAAAACAGATCTTTCAACCCCTTTTGACATTTACGTATAAAATCAATGAGAGATAAATGCATAATAAAAATAATAATATACGACAAAATTTGTAGTTTAAAAGTCTGTTTAAATAATTTACATTGACGACTGCTTGTTAAGGGATTAATATTTATATTATGCTTTTATAGATTTACAACCCTTGTTATAATATAACATCTCTATTATAAAATTTATACATATTCTAAATAAAAACGTTTTCAATTAATTTTATTAATCTATTGTGAAATTTCAATTCATTTTAAATAAACTATGTAATTTTAAATACATTCGTCGACTTGTTTTCATAATAATTTGTATTTTTATCTAAGAAAAAGGTTTTAAATTATACCATTATTGTTTACTAAAATAATTTTGACGATATGTGATACTTTAGATTCTGTTTTTTTTTTACTATTTATATTTTTACTTTGTATATACTTTCAAATACAGGCAATCCTCTGTTTACGAATTAGTGCTAAGATATTATTTATTGTACTTTATATAATAAAAATACTTGTAAGGACCAAGAAAAAAATATAAATAAGTCATAAATTATATAAGATTATGGGATCGAGTGTGTTCTGGTAACAAAAAGTGTTGATTTTACACTTAAATCACTCTTAAATCATTGTATATATTATCGAAATATATGTTAATATTAAAAACGTTCATGTTAATATTTCGAATTACCTGATCAATGTGAATGTTTACACCTAATCTTTCCTGAGTTCCCATTACGAGAATCCTTAAAAAAAAAAAAAAAATATATATATATATATATATATATATATATATATATGATTATTTTCCTTTCATTTTGTAGAATAATAATATATAATGTAATATTTTGTATATTTTTTTTAATAATCACCTGGAATTTGTTAGAAGTTGAAGTACGCTCTGCCATAATTGATCGGTGATGTGAGGCATACCGCTCAATACTAAGCCCCAAAGTTGTTGACCGTATCGTGATAAAAATTTATGAAGTGCCTCATCGGTGAGGTTATCCGAACTGTCCAGATCAAGAGCTACAAGATTTCTAAATATAAATAGAAAAATACATATATAAATTTGTGAAAATTTAAAATTGAAACATTAAAAAAAAAGTTTTTTTTTAGCTTGCCTCGCATTTCCAGATTCTAAGAAACTTTTCAAGACCGAATCGTTGAAGCCATTTAATTGACCGGCGCTCAAGAATCTCAAATTCGGTATTCTTGTCAGCATATCAATAAGACATTCCGTACTTAAGTCGGTAGCTGTTATATCCAGTTCTTGTATGGATGACTTTTCCCATTCCACTTGCATTACGTATTCCGAAAGCAGATCTGGTGATTTTTTTTTTATTTAATTATATTATATAATTTATTTGTTTATTTCATGATAAATTATATGAAATTATTATACTTAAACGCACTTGTTCCGCACATGAGTAAGCATTTCAAACGTCTAGATCTTTGAAACAGAGTTTTCATGGTGGATCCGGTGACTTTGCTGCAATAATTTACTGCGAGACATTCCAGCTAAAAGTATTAAATTTAATATTAATATTTTTTTTTTATAAAAAATAAAATTTAAATAAATTTATTCTAACCTGTATACAATTTGAGCTAAATGCGTCAATATGTGAATCGTCCACAAAATTGATTCCGTAAAGATTGATGACCCTCAAATTTGGAGTTGCTGATTTTAATTTATGAACGTTGATGACTTCATATATTTCTTCTTCCTCCTCTTCAACTTTTTCATATGTTCCTAAGATTGATTTCTAGCTATAGTAATAATATATTATTATTTATTTTTAATATTTATCATAAAAATATACACACCAATCAAATGTAATATTTCCAAACCGTTGATGAAATTATAAATTTTTCTCATGAAACCTTCCATGAAAATGACCTCAGATAGACAAATACACATGTATTTTAATTTTGTTGGAAACGCTTGCATTTCAGAGAAGTCATGAAGCTGCATAGCTAATATTATAAGAAACGGTTTTATAATAATAAAAAAATCATATTTCACATAAAATTACAAGTTTCTTTAATTTCACTTTTAAATAATCACTTTTATAACTATATTACATATATAAATAAACAGGTTAATATTGCTTACATACACACATTTATAAAAAAAAACAAATACCTGTACTGAAATCCAACAGCATATGTGTCAAATTTGGACATTTATTTGCCAACTCGTGTAGCACTGTATGAGTGATGAGCTCAATTGGCAGCTCGATGTATCGAAGAGATGGGCCAAAACGTATCGAAATTAGAGCCAGTAAAGATTCCAAAGATCCTGAGGAATTTCGTCAGCACAGAAAAAAAAATGATAGAATAGATGCATATTTCTGAACGTTGCTGAATAACTCGACATACCGACGTGTAATCCAGAGATTTCAGGTCTCAAACTGACGTGCTTCCACAATCTTGTATCGTAGGCGATCAGTCTCCATTTTTTGCATACCCTGGCCATCTGACATATTTCACGGTGTGATAAATAGCTGAATATGTTCAATAATACTTTATCTGGCAATTTTTCTATTGTCTAAAAATCAAATTATTGATTAACTATCGTTGTTTATTAAATATTATTAAAAAAAAAAACTAAAATTTGATTTAATTGTTTCACTATTATACTTTATATTTTCAAACGTTTATAATATACTTTTTTTCAAATTAATTTTATTGTATTATTAATAGAATAAATGTGAATCATTATTTGTTAATGTAAAAAATAGTGTTGAACTTTAAATTTCAGTTGATGTTAACACAGTTAAGTTTTATTAATTAGGTTAGAAGATATTATATTTTTAGACAGAGACATGATACAATAAAAGTTAAAATTTTCTATTCTAAATTCAACTAGTTATATTTTTATTAAATAAAAAAATAGTATACACTATGACATAATTGTGAATTAATTCTTGATAATGAATTTCATAAAATTATATATAAACATAAATAATATATATATATATATATATATAAAGAAAATAAATTTATTATTGTAAAGTAATTGATGCTTTTTTCCTTACTGTGTTGGCAAAGGGACTTTTCATAACACCATCGACGAGGTATACTTGAGAAGCCTCGAGGGCCAGCTGATCCCAGACATCCATGATTTATGATTCAAAAATTAAAAATAATGCAAATCTATCCGTAATATTAAAGGATTTTGTGAAATTCTCAAAGGATATTCGAGATTTTCGATGTGGCGCGTTAATGAAATTGTGGAAACTGGAAGTATCTCAGGCTATTTTGGTACTACAGGGCAATGGCTAGTCTATCGGTGCTCAACACTGAAAACAAACCATCATCACTTCCATTTTCCTCGATACGTTCGTATATATATTTTTTATACAGTATTTTTTTTCCTATTATAAAATTTTTAATTAATATATTAAAAATATACACTAGAATGCCAATTCATTCATAGGAAATAACTTATATGTTAAATTCTTGTGATATTATTTACATGTATAAATTCAAAAACGTTCTGAAATATTCAGATTAAAAATTTCCTTCAAGTTGATAAAAAAATATTATAATTGATTTTATGAAAGTACATATAAAATATTTGTTAATAACTGAATGAATTTTACATAAAAACAATTGTTCAATTCAAGTTTTATCCATTTGTACAAATTGATGGTAAAATCGGTTAATATTTTCTCACCACGTTAGATTTGTACACGGGTTTCTTTTCTTCCTCATCCGGATCTAGGATCAGTTTGAAAGTGCGATTTTCATCAGTCGACGGTTTCCAAGAACCGCCGCCTTTTTTAATACCCATTTTTTTTTTAGTTCAAATTGAATAAGTGCTGTAATTGGGGTGCTGTCAGTTCAGACGACTGATCAATTGATACTGATCCAAACGTTAATATTTGTCAGAATGTCAATGTCACAATTGAATTATAATTACGGCTTCGGTGCAGCGCTTTCTAATTGCATTAATTAGTCATTGTATTTCAGCCAAAATTCTGAAGATCGATAATGACGGTTTACTTTTTATTAAAATCTGTATTTTTTTCTTATAAATTTTATAATATTAAATTTGATAATTTGTTTGGAGTTTTGCATTTTGTTAATATTGTTAAAAATAATAATACTGATAGTTTACTATCCCTGCAATATTTAACAGCATATAGCTCTGAATGCATAATTGATTCAAAAATAGTTCATTTAAAAAATACATATTTATAGATTTAGAATAGAAGTAATAAAAAATTTCAAAAGACTGAGTTTAAAATGGCTGAAATTTCTTTACTATTAATAAATAATAATTTAAAAAAAATGCAGAAACGTTTTTGATCAAAATTTTTCTTTCTTTAAAATATAAAAAAAGGATAATAAAGGAATTTATTTCAAAATTATAAAAAAAAACTATAATAACCTTAAAAAAGTTTAAATTTAATTTATATTATTCATATGTATATATTTTTGATTTTTTTTTTACTCGCTTAGAAATTCAAATATTTTTTTATGAATTGATTGAATAATGTTAAAAGTAGACTAAAATCAAGTTATAATTTGATTGTATCGAAATTTCGAACCGAGCACAAGATCAAGTATAAAAATAAATACTAGAGACTTGAGAACGAATTTGACTTGTGTTTTCACCAAAAATCAAATATTTTGAAAATGTAGAAAAATTAAAATTGCAAAGTGCGTAATTATAAAAAAAAACTATGTTTTACTATTATATTTACTACTTTGAATGATAATTTTAGATTAATTTACGTTTTTTATAAATTGGCATATAATTAGATATAAAAATCAATTTATATCAAAATTAAAAATTATTGAAATCGATATTTTAAATAATCGTCGAAATAATATGTAATTAATTTTTGAGTAAATTAATATTTATAAATTTAAAATTTACTGATAGATGTCACTATACAAAAATATTATATTAAAAAATTAAATAAATCGGTTAGTATCTTTACTATTTTAGTTTACAGAAAATTTTATAGATGTCACAGTTATTTATTTATTTTTTTGAAAATAATATATTTTTTATTTTGTTATTTATAAGTGCATATTATCATGGATTACACAAAAATTTATGTTTCGCATTCTTTAATTCATATCCACATTGTTAATTTACAATATTTTATTACGAATATAAATAAAGTATGAACACAGATAAATGTTTTCACTGTAAACATATTTTCTAATATATATATATATATATATATATATATTTCAACACAACATACATACAAATATTTAACACATTCACAGATCGTAATCATTGCAAAAATATGCGGATATTCTTTGTCGTTTGTCTGTAGTCGGCTCGAATAGTTTTCAGAACAATAAACGTCTGAAAATAACCGCTATTTCATTATAACGACCGAATCGAATCGCAATATTAGATAGAAAACCCCTTTGGTTATCTATGATCGTTTTTCATTATGTTTTATTTTTTTTTTTCATTCGCGTATTTAGATTTATAACACTTCCATCTAACACCTGTTCTGTTATTCATCGAAAATTTCAAAACGCACCGAACGAAACATCTCAAATCGTCTTTTAATTAGATTTTAATTTAAAATAGATCTACACGGATCGCAGCATTATTTCACGTGGAAAATCTTATATTTGATATATGAAAATTAAACGAAGAAAATGTTCGTTTTTATTCGATAATTATTAACCAACTATATAAAAATGTAGAATTGAAACGTATGATAATTAAATGTGAAACAACAAAGAAGAATTGAATTAATTAATATATTTTTAAATAAGATTATAAACAATATTTTTATATAAATTTTTATGTAAACAAATATTATAAAAACAAACATTTAAATTATTATTTTTTAATTTTATCGTTTTTTAATGACATAAATGAAAAAAATATGTATATTTTTTTCTGAATTTTCATGAATCAACTTTTTTTTAATCTGAATGAGTGTTTATTGAGAATAATCTAATGATCTTATTTTTGAAGGATTATTCATTGCCTAAATTGAAATCCAGTTATGTTACTAGGATGCATGAAAGATTTGTATTATTTTGATTAAAAATGTTAATGAATACAACAAATGTTTTAATATGATGACAAAAAGAAAAGAATATTAATAACTCATCTTATTATTACGCACATTATAATATTTTATATTTATTTATAAATATTAGTTTATGTTAAAAGATATCAAAAAATGTGTATTTAGTATTTTTATAATTGAAATAGTATTTAAAATAAAAAAATAATAATGCAATATAAATGGAATCATAAATATTTAATATATAATTAAATAAATTAAAAAAAAAATCGATTTTAAATATTTTTTTTAATAAATACAAACGTATAAATTTAATTTAATATTTTTGATATAAATATAAATATATAATATTTCATTGAAATGAAGTTAAAAAGAAATTCAAATATGTTATTAAAATAAAAAGATATATAATAAGTATTGCATTTATCATTTGGAAGATATTGAAAAAATTTATATTACATATGTGGATCGTGTAATTAAAAATTAATATTAACTATTTAAGAAACGATTCATATAAACATGTGTAGATGTGAATTGTAAATTAAAATTTACTAGTTAGTTAATAATGTAATTACATAGTTTTAATGTAATATTATATATATATATACATATATACCATATATATATATATATATATATATATATATATATATATATATATATATATATATATATATATATATATATATATATATATATATATATATATATATATATATATATATATATATATATATATACGTACAACTCTATTCTTTCTTCTGAAGCTGCTGTTGATGTCGTCCCTGGAGATGGCCGTGGCTGCCATGTCGACATTGAGTATTCCCCATGAATCCATAATGGCCGATTACACGATCACAACACCGATGTCAATAGTGATATCACTCGTATCTTAACACTTTTAACACGGATCTATCAAGCGGGAACACTTGGCACGTCCGTCACGCCGAAAACTATTTCAAGTGTGAACGAAAGACAGACAGACAGGCAACACGGTTTCTGCTCATCAAACGTATTTCGTTTCTTTTCCTTTTCTTTTTTGTTTTTTTTTTTTTAATTTTCTTCTCGTGTATATCATGATGAAAACTCGCTTTATTATATACGGTTCGACGTCAAGATTGACAGCGGAATTATCTGATCTTCTTCGCGTATAACGAAACGAACGTGTAGTTTTTCAGTTTGGACAGATCGTTAATGGATTCTTCAAAACGCGGAACTGTATATAATATGCTTAAAAATCATATTGTAAATAAAAATAAAAATGTTCAAAACAGTGTTTTTCAATAAACTCTATCCTAGTTAATAATTTACACCGATGTAACGAAACTTTTTATGATATATTTTTAATTAAAATTTATATAATATATACCATCATTGTTGAGAAACATCAATCGAGAATATTTTTCAGAATTAAAAATTTTAGAAAATCATTAAATAATAAAATTAAAAATACATCCAAAAAACAATATGACAATAAATGGAAAATAATTTATATATATAATATATTATTTAAATTATATTTCTAATAACATTAGATATTTTGTATTTATTCATTTATTTAACATGTGCGTTACCATTAGACCACAACAGGCGCGTGAATAGATATCAAATATAACATTGCATATAGTGCAAAAGTGAATATTTTAAATTCTTTAATATGCAATATATATTTACGCTATGTAAAATTATTTTTTTACTAATACATATATAACATTAAAATTCCAATATATTTTTATAAATTGATATATATATATATATATTTTATATTATATTTATCGCAAAAGTAAAATATGTAAACTAGATAAATTAATATTTGCGGTTATGGTCGAGTGGTGAGCGGAAGCAAAGCGGAAACGCGAAACGGCGCGAAAATATGAAAATTATCAAGAGGTTCTAGTGTGTTTGGGGCCGCATGCGATAGGGCCGCAACGGTAAAAAAAAATCCCGGGTGAGTGACTAGCTTCGGAATAAATGCTAATTACTCCACATTCAAATTGGCAGACCAAAATAAGTGCAGCATTTTGTGTCCCCGGGGAAGGAGACTCGCACAATGGGACGAGCGATACTTAAATCTGGCCCATTGCGAGACACACACACACACACACACACATACACGCACACACGCACACAAACACACACTTCCGGTTGACAGGATGCTTTTCGAGCTTTTGACCGAGTTGGAAACTCGATACGATACGATACAATTTTGATTTTTTGATGGTAATGTAGACAATTGAGTTCTACAAGGATGCATTGCGATGTTACAAAATGAAAATGTTAAATATTACAAAATATTTTTTTTATAATAAAATAAATGAGTATTATTATTCTTTGTCTGATAATAAATATAACTTTTTATAAATGTTTGAACTGTAAGTACTATAAATATTGGGTGTCTGTTAATACTTATGAGGACTAATTGTTGCAATATATAAATTTGGAGACTATAAAATCAACTAGTTAAAGATTAATAAATATGAATTAAATGTAGAATATATATATATATATATATATATATATATATATATATATATATATATATATATATATATATATATATATCGAATGTAAGTTGAGAAACCATGGATCTGAATATTTGCATTGAAGACATTAAAGAGAGGTCAGAAGTGTCTTATGCACATGGCACAGCTGCTTTTATATTACATAAAATTAGATGTGATTAGTTGATGTTATAATACAATGTCACGATCAATTGTTTATTATAATATATATATATATATATATATATATATATATATATATATATATATATTATTCTTTAATAATAGTAAATAAAATGAAACGCAATAAATTAAATTGTTGACATTATAGTATATTTATCATGAGAGATGAATAGAAATTGAGTAGAAAATTTCTAATTAGGCACCGAAGATGGGTCATGGCACACTTGGCCAAGTCCACAACACCTCCGAACGTTAACAATCGACAATTCGCTATTCAAAATTAAAAAAAAAGGAAACAACAAAATAACAAAACAAACCGAACAAAAAAAAAACAAAACAAACAAACAAAGAAAGCGAAACGTGTTCGATTGGAACGATGTCAAAAATTCGGCGGTTGCTCTCACTCATTTGTAGACTCATATATCATGAGTCTGTTACAATATAAGTTAAACTCCTGTCCGCTGTCGTTGCTTGTTATTTATTAATGCACTTTGAGTCACTTATCGCTTCATTTGAGATATGATATTTCATTTCAAATGTGATACAAGACTACATCTGCACTTGTTATGTGATAAAAAACGTGATCAAAATTCACGTTACTGTTGTAGCATAGAGCAGTGCAAGGTTATTATATATTATATAGATACGTTAATCTTTGTAGTAATATGTTTTATTTTGAACTATTGATATTGAACTAATAGCTCAATTTCGCAGATAGTAGAAAAAAATAAATTAATTTATAGAGTACATGGAAATAGTAAATCTATTGATTTGAGTAATTGGAATGAAATTACAAGGATCAGGTGCTGTGGTTAGTCATATATGGAGCTAAGTAAAGAGTAAAGGAGAAAGAGTTTAAATTTATCCATTTTATTTGTTTTCACTATAATTAAAATGATAACCGTTATAGTATTCAATATAAATTTCTGATCTTTCTAGTAACGTGAGTTCAGAAAGATTTGATAAAGTATTACACGTTTATTATGAGAAAGTCGCCATTTTTAAAATTGAAGAAAATCAAAATTCTTAACTATGATGAAAATGGCAGGAAGAAATGTCTCTAAAATATCAAAAAAAATGATTATCTTTTAATTAAATGTACAATATATATATATATATATATATATATATATATATATATTTATTTTCATATTATTTTTATTTTATAGAAATAAGGTTTTAACTTTTACTCAATTATAATTCAATATTTATATTTGTTTTTATCAATTATACTACATTTCTTCCAAAAATTGTAACAAATTATATATAAACATAAGTTGAAGTTTTTTTCTTTAATATGATAATATTTCAAATTTTAAAATGTTTTAGATTAATAGTAAGAAAATCGATTAATAGAAATTACAATCGTTCTATATTTGCTATCAAATACTGTCAAAAAATATGAACATTATTTGTGAAGAAAAGGAAAAGCTGAATAAAAATTATGAATAATAAGGTTTATCATTTTTATGAAATCCATCAGAAATTTTCATATAAAAATTTCAATGATGTTAATTACATTTTATTGAATTATTTGTAAAATATAATAGTTTGTATAGTACAGTTATTATCAATAGGATGAATAATATTTATAGAAAATTTCGGTTAAATATTATTACCATATTAAATATAAAAATGATAAGAAACATTATATTGATAATATTTATGAAGATAACATTGTCCTCAAATAAATGGTATTTTTCACTGTAACAATAATTCTTCCTGATGCTATGATATTTTATATATAAATATTTGATATATTAATATAACTCTTATTATTTATTACTGTCATTATTCGCTGTTTGCAAAGTGTGTTACTATATATAAATAAGAATTAAAGATTTTTTATAATTTAGGCCCGTTTTAAAATAAAATATTGGTGTTGTATTTAAATTTTATGTAATATTTATAAAAATAATAATGTAGTTAAATTACAGTTTTAATATCGCTTATATATTATTTTTAAATAAACTTGTATATTTTAAAATTATATTACAGATTAAAATCCATAATCTGCTATCTATCATTATAAAATCAAACAATGCTTATTCATTAAAGATATTATCTACAGTTATAATTGTTAGATTTTTTATGAAAATTTCATTTTATAATTAATCATTCACAAATTAATATAATATATGTCATTTAAAATTTTTTATTATGTTTTTAAAATAATTAATATTTTTATTTTATATAGAAATAAAAATGTATAGAAAAATATTTTTTAGTTATATTTATATATTATTTATTAATGAAAAAATATTTTTCTAAAATATATATATATATATATATATATATATATATATATATATATATATATATATATATATATATATGCTAAATATTTTTAACGTGTCGTACAATGAAAGCGTGTTGATTTGCGGAGTGCGTTATTTGGTGACGGGTTAATTTTTGTCGCATGATGTAAACATATCTGTCGTCTGTCAGTCGCGCGCGATTACTCGGTCTCAGGGTAGGCTAGTATCGCGTCTTTGATATAAATATTTTTTTAAAATTTACATTTCCCGTTCACAAACGACTCCCGTTCCATATGTAAGTCCCGAATTATCATACAATGTTCCAATACGCCACATTTGTTATACTAAATTGCGCTATATATATATATATATATAACGATTTGCGTCGTCTTTTTGCCGTTTTTACGCTTCGATTCTTTTTCACGACGCGAGACGAAATATATATATATATATGTATATAAAAATGACATTAGCAATGTGTTTCCGTATTGAGAAATTTTTATAAGAATTTTAAATGAAAAAAAACGACATAGTATTACATGTTTTTTTCGCGAAAGTGCGCATAAAAGTTCGACATTCGCGCCATTTACGGGACAAAATTACATTTATATTTCAACATTTAACAAAGACTTTTATGGCCATTGTCGAATATTTATTTTTTTTCTTCCCTGTATTTTTATTTTAAAACTTTTAATTAAAACAGTTAATTTTATATTTCTTTAAATTTCATCTAAGCGTTTTGAGCAACTAATAAAAAATCTATTATATATATATATATATATATATATATATATATATATATATATATATATATTTAAAAAATATGGTTGGTTTTTAAAAGGGATGTAAGAAAAAAAATTGAAATTCATTGATTAAAAAGTAGTAGAACAATAAAACAATACATAGTTTTTAGTATAAATTTTAAAAATATTGAACTACTATTAATTTTTTACAATAAAATATATTACTATTATTTTAAATAAAGCATATGTAAATTACTATTATTTTCTATAATAATAATTTACATATGCCTTATCGATGGAAAATGCTCCATCATTATTCTTATTCTTATTCATCGTCCGCTTTTATCATATTTAATTTATATTATTGCGCATTAAATTTTTCTTTTACTTTTTTTCCGCCTGCAATTTTAATTGTAATATATTTCATTATGGATAATTTATATAAAATCCACGTTAACTATCACTTTCTAAAAAATAATCAATATAATAATTATGATGAATTATAATGATAAAAAAATAATTAATATTATTTCGATTATCATATTTTTTTATAAATTTTCATATCGCTATATTTTTGTTTTACTATGTATTATATTGTAACTTGGATACAACACTGTTATGTTTATTACTTATGTAATATTGTAAATTATTTATATATGCACTTTCGACAGTCACAAAAGCAAGTATTGGCTCTTCATATATATGTATATATATATTTCGTTCATAATATAAAGAAATATTCGATTTATTTGTATTTATTCTACAGAATGTTGAAGTGGTTTATTAGATATTTTTTTTTAAGTAATACTTCACATTGTCAATATTGATACGATTAAATATTTTCTTTCTTTGTTTGGCGAAAGAAGCAATTTTGTGAATCATAGATAAGATACTCGTCGAAAAGAATATTAAAATCGATCGTTCCTAGAGTTCATTCAAGTTTCGTTCTTCAGATTCGATCGTGGTTTGCTGAAATATAGACGTGTGTGAAATATAGTTATGTTTTTGTTTCAACACATTAATGATGATAAACTATTTAATTAGTTATCAAGTTAAATACATACATGTTATTAATGTGTTGAATTTATATGTATATATATATATATATATATATATATATATATATATATATATATATATATATATATATATATATATATATATATATATTAATTATTATCTAAATTTGTTTTCGATTTTGATTTCAGAAACAGTGTTTTGTGATACAAAGTGCAAAATCCAAAGCGATGCTCAATAGTGAAAAAGATTAATAATATAATTTGAAATGGCCAACGGTACCAATGATGTGATTAGTCATATATATGAGGAAGTGGTAAAAATATTGCCGGACTATGTTCTGACTTTTACCGATGATTTTGTCTATCATCCATGGTTGTTCGCTTTCATCGGATCAACTTTGGTCGGATTGAGCGGAATATTTCCACTTCTCATCATACCGATCGATGACAGCAAATCCGTGGAAACTAACAGTGAGTGAAAATTTCATATTATTTTAAATATGTATATGATTATTTAATATTCGATTAAACGTATTAAGTGATAATATGTAAAATGTTGCGTTTATTAAATTTATTTAATGAAAGATAAAATGAAATTATTTCTCCGTATCTTTTTTTTTATTTAATACTTATAATTCATATTATCTTATGTAGGTGTTGAGTTTTAAGCTTTAACAAAATTATTTTTTATACCATATGGCAGCGGTTTTTTTAAAATATGTTAATTTTGTTATGTATTCAATATTACAAGTTGAAGAATTTCAATGTTGATTTAAAACTTTAGTATAATATATTGATAATGATTATGAAAATACGATTCCTTTATTAGTTTTGAAACCGTAGTTAATTTATATTGATTTATGATTTAGAAGTATTTAGCTATATATATATTTAGCAATATTTATTTTAATTCACATTTATTATTATATATAATATTATTTATATTCAGCAAATTTTTATATAATTTTTCAATATTTTCACCGCGTAATATCCGTTGTTTTTGAACAGTTGCAACGTAATGAAAGATGAAGGTGATTCAACTATTTCATTGCCATTTCATTTATGATATCAGAAATGATTTTTACATCGAATTCATAGTACTTATATATAAAATATAAACCGTATGTGTTTTATTGTAGATTTTACAGTCGGTTTATTTTGTTTATCATTAATATTTTAGTCCACTTCCAAGTATGGAAGCAAACTATTTATATATGTTGAAATGATTCGTATAAATATTTTCAAGTTGTATATATTATATATATATATATATATATATATATATATATATATATAAATATATATATATATATATATATATATATATATATATATATATATATATATAAATATATATATTATATAAATACTTGAACTGCTTCAATGCCAAAATTAATGTATGCACATATATGATTCCTATCAGCAACATATCAGTTAACGACATTGTTGCGTTACTTACAATAAATATAATTTACAATGTACGACTGATGACCTTTGATCTTGAAAATTACACAATATCTATCTCGTTGATTACTCTAAGAAGTTCGGTTTGGAGCTGCTTCATTTTTTACTTATCGCCCCCCCCCCCCGTTTTAATTTATAATTCTGGTGACGCTTTTATAAAAGCAGAACAATATTTTTATTTGAATTCAAATTTCACTTTCACTTCGCTTTGTGCGATTTTATTTTTATAAATTCGGCGCCAGTATGGATCGTTTTATTTGAGCATTTTGTACGTTTATAAATTAATAAAATGTTTCTTATTTTATTACAAATTAAAATTGCCAAAGTTCTACTTGTGTAAGTATTTCTAAAGAATTGAAAAATATTTTATCTTTTTAATTATTTATTGATTGAATTTCAACAAAGTCAACATTTTCAATATCGTTTCATCGTATGAATGTTTTTATTGTACTTTTTTTTTATTGCATTATTGTTTCAGTTTTCATTTTAAGTAATTAATTCTTAGATTAACCAGTTTTGATGGAGAAATGTTGTTATGTAAAATCGTTTTCTTTGTTTGAATCGCAAAACGGTGAACACGTTTTTTTTTTGCAATTCATCGTCATTTTGAAGTTATATATATAATACCTTGAAATTGTACCAAGCATTATTACTTATTATTTTTCTCCTCCCACATCGTAATTTTTATGTAAATTTTTAATTGAAAAAAATATTTATGAAAGTATTTATTTCTGATATTTTTAATTTTTACTCAAATTTTTATTAATGAAATTGATAATTCATTATTTTTTTCTATTATGTAAGAATGGCTTTGTTTATAATATATAATATTTATAACGATATAGTATGACCAAATTTTAAATCTATTATGTAATAATTTGATATATTGATTATATCATATCTAACGTTATTATTAATTTATCTACATGCAAATATTGTAATCAAAATGGATTTAAAATAAATCATTTAAATTTAACATATATAAATAACTTTTTATTTAATTGAAATATTCTACTTAATATACAACAAATTACGTTTCTTTTTTAAATTAAAAAGAGTATTATTATTATATATATATATATATATATATATATATATATATATATATATATATATATATATATATATATATATATATATATATATATATATATATATATATATATAAATATATATATATATATATATATATATATATATATATATATATATGGTTATTTTGATTCTAATAATTATGTGCTAATATTTAAATTATTATTATTATTATTTATAACTTTTAATAGTAATTAATACTATTTATATATATAATATACGATTATTTTTTTTTATGCATATCGAGTTTATTTCATCATTACACAGATCCACGTACAGATAAGAACGACAAGATATTGTTGATTTTTTTTCATTATTTATTGATACTTCATATCTTGAAAGTGCTCGTACTTATCATCATATCGGCGAACGTGCGCCGATGAAGATCCAGAGATTGATTTGAAGACACACTATCGTTAAGGTTATTATTAATAAGCGCCAATTGAACTTAAAAAAAAATAACGATTTGTCTTGATTAGAGTTACAGAATATTGATATATTATATATTAAATCTGACATCTCTATCGGTTTTTTTTATTAATTTAATATTTCTTCATATATTATAAAATTAATATTTTTTTAATAGATGTTTAGTATATAGTAAAAATCTTTTTTTTTTATTTATGAAACGAATTAGTGTTTTTAGAATATGTAGTACTATATATAGTGTTAATTTTTATTCATAGGATGTTGAACGATTTAAATTGAAGCTGTCTGAGTGAGAAAATTTAATAATTTACCCCGCATTTATATATATACAGCACGGTTAGAAAGTAGTTTAATAATATATCATAGAAAAATCTTAAACAATGATATAATTATTTTCTAAAGCTACCACATATTGTGATTACTGATGAATTATTAAATTTTATATATTTGAATGGACAAAATATTTTTCTATATATAATAATAGAATATATATGAGAATTTTAATCTATCTGGATCATATCTTTCTATTAAAAATAGATCCACATACGTATGTATTTTAATATTTTTATATATATATATATACATATTAATAAAAAAATTTAGATTAAACAATAATTTTATAATTATATATAATTGTAAATGGTCAGAATTAAAATATAACTTCACTGTTTTTGTATGACAATGAACGTTCGTAAAATACAAATATAAATTTAATGATTATTCCTTGAAGCCATTATATATATATATATATATATATATATATATATATATATATATATATATATATATATATATACACACACACACACACATAGGAGTTATCAGGAAAATTGAGTTTCACATTAATTTATTTCACCACACCTGAGTCTTTTCGTAATGATATTTTCCATCTATAAATATACACACACACGGAAGTTATTATTACATTTATCGGCGACGTAATTTAATCGACGATTTTAACATGTAGTCCGTCTTATCGTGACTTAATTGTGTTTCGTGATTTGATTTTGATTAATTTTCAATTTGACGATATTATAATGTATCGTTTTTTGATATAATATTCAATATTATTTGATATAACATCAATATTAGAAATAATGTTATTATTTGTTAATTTGACTTATTTTTCTTCTTTTAAAAGATAACGTTCTTCAAGTATTTTGGAAATATTCCTAAATATCATTACAAAATATATTATAGTAATTATAATAAACTTTAATTAATATTACGTGTGTCATATTTTATTTAAATGTGTTATTTATGAACTATAATTATAATCACATTCGTATAGTGATTAAAAAAAAAATATTTATAATTTTGTGTTGCTGTTTGAATCACTGGTGATCACATAATCAGCATTTATTTTTAAATCTGTATAAATTATTTAATTCTCTTTTATACACATGCTTATTCAGATAATATATATTATAATTTAAAAAATATAAATATATATTTATATTCAGTTCATTGTCAATCAGTATATATTTTTACACTTCTCCCTTATGATAATTTATGGTGGTTATTCTATTTTTTTTATGATTTTCCATTCATGTGAACGTCTCATCTATTTATACTTTAATATATTTTATTATATATTATGCATGTAGACATTAAGTTTTTCAAACGTTTTTGTTAATAATTATCATTTTTTGATTATATTTCTTGCTTTTTAGTAATTAATTTATTATTTTTAATGCTTTTAGTTATTATTATATTTATTATTATTTATTTATTATTATTTACAAGAGATATGCGTATTCGTGGTAAAAATGACATATGGATATTTTATTGTTAAACGTAAATATATGTTTTGATAATTATTCATATTTTACTATATATAGTTAATATTATTATTGATGATAATTTAATTATCATGTGATGACTATTGTCTTTGACTTATTTTTATAATCTTCTTTTTTATAGCATGCGGTGGATTGCTGTGGTTTATTTATTATGTAGTAATTTAATTCATTTACAAAATAAAAAAAAAGTGAAATCTTCATTGACGCATGTTATTTATTACGATTATAATATTAGTTTAAAATAATTATCGACTTCAATAATAAAAAAAAGAAACAAAAAAAAACATTTATGATTCCATTTACATCAGTAATTTGGATTTTAGAAGAGAGTCTTTATGTGCTAAAAATAAAAATATAAATTAGCACTCCAATAAGTCCAAAATTAAAAAAAAATGATCGAAAAGCTAAAATGTATTAAAATATTAAAACGTTGATTAATAATTACGATTTTGTCCTTATTTATTAAAATGTACATGTAAATATATGTATTAGCCAAAAAAAATGTTTTTATAAATATCCCATAATTATCTTTGTTTTGGATGCTAAATATATGTCATCTGCCAAACTATCCAAAGTCAACATTATCATCAAAATTAATATATATATATATATATATATATATATATATATATATATATATATATATATATATATATATATATATATATATATATATATGACTAATTTTTTCTGTTTGCTATATTAATTAATATTTAATATTCCATTAGAGGTCAATTTGAATAATATTATATTTGAATTGATCAAAAATCACACATTATTAAATATTAAAGATTTTATATTTTTATAATTTAGAGAATTATAAATTGATTTAATTTATACTTTATTATGTCGATGTTGCATTTTTTAGTATAGTTTGAGAAGCTCTCTTTTAAATTATACAGACCAGTGAATATACTTCTTATCATCATGAAACACTCGTCTACTTTTCAAATAATGCGATTTGTCAACATTTCATCGTATAATTTATAAAGTATGCTAGTAAATATAATTAATCTATTAAATAAATTGTTTAAAAATACATGAACGTTTATAAAATGATGGAAATAATTTTAATATAACTGAAGTATTAAGATTCAAATTCAACAATATTACATCCTAATCGATAATTGTTATGCATTTTATTTAAAATGAAGATATTTTGTTATATAGTTTAAAATTTTATATAATATGAATCATAATTCAACAACCTAAATTGATAATAACTATTTATCGTTATTTTCTCGCAGTACAATCGCCTACTTTGAAAGTGCTCTTGAGTTTTGCAGTGGGTTGTTTATTGGCCGATGTCTTTCTTCACTTACTTCCAGAAGCGTGGTTGCATAATAATGGTGAATAAATAACGTTCACATATTTTATATAAAATTATACTCGATAATATAAATACTTTATAACAATTTTCGTAATATATTTAATTTACAGATAAAGAGCACGCGTCTATGAAATGCGGCTTATGGGTGTTGTTCGGTCTGCTTTTATTCATAATAATAGAAAAAGTATTCGCCGAATCGACCGACGATGACAATGATGAAGAAGAAAAAAGCGAACAGCAATCGGAAAAAACGCCGCAATTGGATATAGAAGAAATTCACAAGTTGATAGAGGAAGAGAAGAAGAATAGAGAAGAAACATTACCGCCGAATCAAAATGGCGGCGCAATCATGCCGGATGCTGACAGTGCAGAAAATAGCGGCGTTCAAGAGAGATGTCTATTTAATAATAATACGGTTAATTATGGTGTAACTTGCGGAATGGCAGATGGTAAATCCAATGTATGCGGCGGTGTTATAACACGTAACGGAATGCGCGGACGCTGTTTGAAAGGAAGATGGTTCGAAAGATTGAGAGAATCGAAACTTAAGGAGAGCAAGAATAAGGAAAATGAAAAAGATCATAAATCTAAACATGTCAGTTGATATTATTATTATTTTTTTTTACAGTACTTTTTATATATAATTTTGGTCTGATTTTTATTTTAAATTAAATTGTAATTATAGATTGCCGGTTATTTAAATCTGTTGGCTAATTCGATAGACAATTTCACGCATGGTCTTGCGGTAGGTGGATCTTTTCTCGTTTCTTTCAGAGTGGGAATGTTATCAACTTTTGCCATATTAGGTAAGTTTTCTACTATTACATTATATTTCTTATATTGTATTGCTTTAGAAATTTTGAATATGTCAATATTTTTATAAATAAATATATCGTAGTTGTAATTACGATTATGACAATGCCATTTACTACCGTATTATCCATTTATTTATAATGGACTTTGATTGTGGTGAGTTCACTGTCATGAATGCTCGAGACATCAGATTATTGCCATTATGATGGTGTAATAATAGAGCGTTAATCGTAATTCTTGTTTAATATTATTATTTTTTTACTATTTACGACATATAATTATACTATTTAGTCAATTGACAATTATATTTATAAAGTTGTTAAAATAATTGCAAATATGTATTTTGGAAATAATAAAAATAAAAAAATATATAAGTTAGTAAAGAACGCGATCATATAAATAGGTTCAAATTGTAAGTTATTTTTTCATATTTTTTTTAAATGAACTTGATTAATTTATTAAATTAACAAATTTAAAGAATAGTTAAATATTTTTTTTTATTTCAGTTCATGAAATTCCACATGAAGTAGGAGATTTCGCTATTTTATTAAGAAGTGGATTTACACGATGGGAGGCCGCAAAAGCACAATTGGTATATATATATATATATATATATATATATATATATATATATATATATATATATATATATTAAAATACAAATGTTTATTTTTCTATTTTATAATTTTTTTTTTGATATTTTAGGCCACTGCGACTGGTGGTTTAATTGGAGCTTTAGCCGCTGTGATGTTTAGTGGTGCTAAAAACACATTAGGTATCTCAATATATATATATTTTTTTTATATTATATCATGTTTATAATTTACTACTGTAATCAAAAAGTAAGGTGAAACTGTTATTTAAAACTCCCGTCTTTAGAAAGGCGGGTAAATTGTATTTTTTTTCTTAGGTTGGTAAGACTATAACATTTGCCAAGCGTCTTGTTTGTTTTATGTTTGTTTTCTGTCTGTTTGCAACCACCGTATTCGCCTGATTTGGCTATTCAGCAAACTCAAAAAGCCAATGCAAGGACACCGTTCTGACACGATTGAAAAAATAAAAACTGAATCGATGAAGGTCTTGAAGGCTATACTGGAAAAAGACTATTCCGACTGTTTCGAAATCTGGAAAAAACGTTGGCAAAAGTGCGTTTTAGCGGACAGGGATAACTTTAAAGGGGATGAAATAGATTTGGAAGAATAAATAAAGAATTTACAATTTATAAACAAATTCACTTTACTTTTTGATCACAATGTTATATAATTTGTTAATGCCTGTTAACAATTTTTACAATAAAGTATTATAATATTATTATTAAAAATCATAAACTTAAAAAAATCATTATTTTCTTGTAGTATTATCGTTATATTATTATTTAATTATTTTTAAACATTTTTTCAGAGGCAAAAACTTCGTGGATTCTTCCTTTTACAGCCGGTGGATTTTTACACATTGCACTTATAACAGTGTTGCCCGATCTTCTCAAAGAGGAAAATCCAGTCGAGTCGTTCAAACAGCTGTCGGCTTTACTATTTGGAATTTTCGTAATGGGAACTTTAACATATTATTTAGATTAGACGTTATGTAAATTTGATACATGTGATAAATGAAAAATGTTACAAATAATATCGCGAGAATGCCAATTTTTCACGTTGCATCCTATAAGCGTAATTTATATGAGATTATATATATATATATATATATATATATATATATATATATATATATATATATATTTATATTAACAATACATAAAACATACACATATATAAATATCATTGTGATTTTATTCAAATACTCGACACAGAATTGTACATAAAAATGTATATATTTGTAATGTATTTGAAACACAATTTGTATATTGAATTTTTTTAGTTTATTTTTTTTATTTTTTATTTTTTGGTTTAACAGCATTTTAAATCATTGTACAATGTGTACAATCGTTAACTTTGAATTATATCAATATTTTATTGATAATTATTAATTGCATTTCAAATCAGAACGTGATGTAAAAAAATATGGACAGTTTTCAACTTTAGAATTAATTTGTTTTATATAAGAAAATATTGTATAGTATTTTTTTATAATCTTCAAATTAGAATCCAGTTTTTTTTAATGTCAAATTTTCAAGTAAAGTTAAACTCGTTGTTTTCTTAATATTAAATGATAAATATTATGATATTTATTAATTTTTACATAGTTTTGGGCGTACATTTATAATGCAATATTATAATTCTTAAAAAAAATCAATGTTATTACAGTTTTTTTTCATATTTTTTGAATGATAAGTTGATAACTGTTTTTCATAAGTTGATAACTGTCTATATATCAAATATAGAACATTCCAAAATTTCTGTTTGAAGTCTTGTTTTTTTATGTAAGTATTTAGTGAACCCTCAGTCAAAATAGTAAATAGATGTTATGTAATGAAATATAGATTTAATTCTAAAGAGATCCCTTATAATTAACTCAATGACATTTTAGTTTATTTTTGACTTGGAATTTTTAAAATTATTCAAAATTTATTTGATCACTAAATGAAATGTTGAAAAATATATTTAAACGAGGGTTCGTTATGAAAAAAAAATCTTTATAACATTACAATATTATATTAATAATGTCACAAATTAACGAAACGTCTGAACAAATAACATCTTTATTATTATGATATTTATATATATTTTGATATTTTCAAATTTATTGATTTATAAAATGTGTTACTAGTTTGTAAGATATTTCAGAATATAGTATTAATAGAGTCCTGTAACATTTTTAACATGTATACAGCCAGTGACTTAAAATTAGCTATTTTTTAATATATATATATATATATATATATATATATATATATATATATATATATATATATATATATATATATATATATATTTAGTGCCATACATTAACTATGATGTTTTGGAATTTAATATTCTTCGTTTGATCGTCACAATTTTTATCATACTTAATGAGTATATATATATATATATATATATATATATATATATATATATATATATATATATATATATATATATATATATATATATATGTCAAATTTATGAAACGATTGTTTTCAATATAGAATCGAAATCGAATATATAGAACAAAGTATGTATTTTTCACAATATAAAATTTTATTTAAGTCGCGTCACGATTAGAAAGTTTTTTTATCGATATATTTCTGTTACCAAATATAATATAGAAATAAATATATATATATTTTTTTAAATTACTTGAAATATTGTACTAATTGTTTATTTCATATTGTATGAGAAGTTTATGAAGTCGATTCCAAGATCAGATCACCTTTAATATTTTTTTTTTTTAGTATATATTTACAATATTTGTAATAAAAATATTTACTTTCACTAGCGAGTGGACATTTCTTGGAATCAATTGAACGATAATTAATGTGTAAATACAATATAATTTTGATTTATTTTTTTAACGTTACATACGACAAATTTATTATATATTATATAATTAAAAAAAAATATGTACCACAATTGAGTTTGAAAATATAGTAGTTGCATGTTTTTTGTCTTATTTATTTATTATTTGCAACAATATCCTTTATATTTCAAAGTTTGCATATATAAATATAATTATTATTTATATATATAACATGTGTTGAATTTTTTTTTAAAGTGTTTTATTAAATATGTACTATATATATTTTTTTTTGTATCACGACATCTATTTGGTACTTTGGAAATAATTTAGAGAAGGAAATGCATTTTTCCATCATCACACCACTGCCGTCAGGTACAAAATGCTAACGAGCCCACACAACAACAGGTTAGAAGTAAACGGAACGAGTTAGTCGCTAGCCTTCCGTTGGTTTTGTAGCTCGTTTTGTTCGCGTCGTTCGCTGTTGAATATATATATATTTTTTTTTGTCGAATTCTGTCATCGTCCGATGGATGAGCTTTGATTCGTCACCGATCATCGAAGTCTTCCGCGTCTTCTTTCCTTCAGGTATGAAGCGATAGTCGCATTCGTCGAAGGCTTCGTTTCGGCGGCACGTTGGTAATTTTTAATCGAGATTGCGGTCGAACGTCGAGTTTTTCGCGTTGTAATAAAATTGTGGCATTCTAGAGACGCGTTCGACTTCCGTCGCTCTTCATCATCACGAATACCATTGAAATCATTTAATTCAATATTAAATCGTTCATATATTTATACGTTATTATTATTATTTTTTAAACATTAAAGATTTGGTGAAAGTCAACAAGCAACATTGATTATATATATATATATATATATATATATATATATATATATATATATATATATATATATATATATATATATATATATATATATATATATATATATGTAAAAATAGTATATTTGTAACTCTATATTTTATCCGTATTTAACGTCGTAATCCTTATGAGCTTTTTATATATAAATGTCATAAGTGAAAAAAAATGTGCGTTACCACTTTGTTGTTGCAAATATATATTACACTATTTATTTGAATTATTTTTTAATATGTTTGAATTTTTGGAACTGTTTAAATATATATTTATTTTTTCTATATATTATATATTATACACAAATATATACATATACACGCACACACTCATGTATATATATATATATATATATATATTTTTTTTTTTTGAAAAATGCATTGTTTTACTTCAAGTTCAGATTCTCGCTGTGAAATTCGCGTGAGAATATTTTTGAGAATTTCGCATAAAATTACAGAATCACACGTTTATAGTATAATATATAAATATACAAATTTAGGAATATTTGATGCGAAATTAAAATGTATTTTTAGCTTAACCGGTTGGAGTCCAGTTATATTATAATAATAATTAAAAAAATAAACATTTTTATGGTAATATGTCCATATAATGACCGTTATTGACGTCCATGTGTCAATCTGTCACAGTGTAATGTTTTTCTACATACACACACACACACACACACACACACATATATATATATATATATATATTGCATTCAGGCAACAGAATATTATATATTTAATAATGTTTTAATTTTTATGTAATTTATTAAAATATAATTTTTATTATGTAATTAAAAAAAAATTTAAATATTTTTTTTATATCATTAACTTTCAAAATATATTGAAATATTGTTAATTAATATATATATATATATATATATATATATATATAAATATTCTGATATATATTATACAAAATATTGAAATTAATGGAATATCCACAGCGTTACACGCACACAGACATTCGTATTGACAATTTTCAAGTCGAATAGAACCAATCATTGGTAGGAATCGAACGGTATTGGAACGCATCTGTTATGCGGACGACATATATAAATGTACCATTCGGAAAACGGTTCTTATTGCGTCATCGCTATTATTTTCATCATCGTCATCATCATCGCCATCGTAGTCAAGATCACGATTAATAAATTCTTCTCAATCTGCTACCAATAAATAAGCTTTTTTTTTCATACTTTCTTATTGTGTCATTCTTGACTGTTGAACATTTTTTCTATTCTACAAGCGAAAACGAATCTTTTAAAAATATATACATATATATATATATTTAAACTTTAAAAAGAAACATCATTAGAGTATCTATGATATAAAAAAAATTATTAAAATATTTTAATATTATATAAAAATTTTCAATTTATCAATTATTTATTATGAAAATCATCATAATTTTTATTTAGATTTTTGAATAATTTTTTATCTGAAAAAAAAATGATTAAAAATTATGATAATGCATTAATATAATAACATGAATATATGAAAGTTATGTATGAAATAAATTAACACAATGAAAATTGAACGAAGGGCCTACATTTATATATATATATATATATATATATATATATATATATATATATATATATATATATATATATGTATATATATATATATATATATATATATATATATATATATGCATTATGAAAGTAATTATGGAATAATGAAAGTACAAAAATTATGTATTACGTATGCGGATATGAGCTTGAAATTGATTTATCGTTCAAGGTTCACGAAATGAGTGGGTTTCGTTCCTAAATTATGAACGCGTTGATATCTCTTTTCAGATGTTTGTTTTTTTTTTCTTAGCCTTAAATTAAACATTGATAAATTAATATCGTTTTAATTTATGAATAAATAAATTTAGATTTTTTTTTTAAATTTGTAACACAACGTTTACGCTAAATATCAATGAAGTGTAAATTGAATGAAATATTCGTTAAATTATTTTTATAATGTGATTTTATTTTATTAAGATTAATTTTCATGTCGTCATTATATTTATATATATATATGATATATTTTTAAATCATAAAATGTTCTCGTACCACATATCAAATATTCAATTTTACCATCAATTGAGGTCGTACCGAGTCATGAGCATTACATCCGAAGTGAGTCTACTTTCACTCGTAGCACGACGAATATGAAAAGAATATATATATATATATATATATATATATATATATATATATATATATATATATATATATATATATATATATATATATATATATAAGAAAAAAACTAGAGATAATTGTGCGATGAACTAAAATTGTCCAAAAAAAAAGACGAAGAAAAATTTTAAATATATATATAATGATGTCAACAAAAAAAAATTGTAGAACGAATGGTCTCAAATTTTATATTACGATTCATATCTAATTTTATTTGAAAAAAATATCAATAATAAATATTACAATTTAATTTTGTAATATTATTTTATTAAATAATATTTTGGTTTATATATATATATATATATATACAGATATAATGTATGAATTTGGGTCAATCTGTATTATTTCATTAACTAAAATTGTGATATATTTTTACGATTAATATTATTTATATTTTTATGTTAAATCTCTTGCATTGTCTAATTTTTTTTAATATTTTGTGTATTTTTTTAAATTGAAGAAAATATCAATAAATTATATTTTAAAAATATATTAAAATACAAGATCTGTTTTAGAACCGTATATATATATATATATATATATATATATATATATATATATATATTATATTATATATGAAAAAAAATATAGAATGAATCAACTATCGAATTTCATATTTTAAAATGAGATTATTTTAAGGTCATTCTTCTTATAAACAGCAGAAATAATAAAATTACCTATAATTCTATTGAACGTTTCGTTTCGAATTTTAAATTCAATGGATTATCGCAATTATTTTGAAACTTTAAGAACGTTAAGTCGAAATTGACGAGCAAAAAAAATAAAAATAAAAAAAAAACCAACAACAAATAAATAATAATAAAGTGTCGATTTTGAAATAATATAATCCGAGCGCGAAATATTGTAAAAGTTGTGGAACCATTCGTATAAACAGTATGCGGTGACCTAAAATCGGCGTCACTTTTTGCATAATATTATCACAGTATCGCAACTGAGATTATTACTGAAGCGAATAATCGTCTTTTTATCTGAAAAAAAAAATAAATAAAAATAACGGCAGTGAAGTGATTATTAATATATATATATATATATATATATATATATATATATATATATATATATATATATATATATATATATATATTTAATTTTATCTGTGGAAGAAAAATATAAAATATTTTATATATTGAAGCTTTGTACTCCATTTTTAGTCAAAATTGTGACTGATAATAATAACATGGTCAACTTTAGTATTTTTATTATTCACTTTTAAATTTTTTATATATAATTTTTTTTTCATTTATTAAAGCATTAAACATTAATAATTATAGCAAAATAATAGTATTTGAAAGTCTCTTATAATATCCTGTATAATGAATTAAAAATCAGAAGGTGCCAATTTTGGGTAAAAAGGCGGATGTACAATAATATAATTTTAGATTATTTTATTAAAATTATTTGTAATTTCAAGAGTTAATATTTGAATATATACTTAAAATTATATTTAGATTAGAGGTTTTTTTTAAAAATTAATATTTTTAATAGAATATTTATTACCTATTGTACGTCTAATCAGATATATATTTTTTATTGAAATTAATTTTATTTTTATGAGACAATTATGAACTTTAGATATTTTAAATATCGCTCAAATTCATCGACATATTTTTTATTTTTCATTTTACAATGTTTCCTGAAAATAATTTTAGATTATTATCTATTTTATTAAACGGCAAATTAATAACGTTTTTAACTATTGTACAATGAATTTTTATTTTTAAACAAAGACCCGGTAAAATTTAATTACTTTTTATATGAGAAATGATTGATTATTATTTTTTTTTGTTGTTTTTTTTTTGTCGATTTACTGTAAATCTGTAATACAAAATATTATAAATTTTATATAAAAAAAATATATCTGCAATTCTTTGGATCTAAAATCAAAATTTGGATTATATTTCACAAACGTGATTATTTGAATGTGCTGGATGAGGTTTTGTTTTATATATGAGGCGATCAGCGCTTCTAAAACTGTCCGTCGTTTTGCTATTGCGAAAGCGAATTATGATTGTTCTTAAGAGTCGCATAAAAAAAAAATAAAACTTCCTGCATTTTTAGAAAGTGGAATTTTCAGCGATGCGATTATAAAATTTTTCGTCATCTTTCTCATAATCGGATCCGTGATCGACAATGGAATGCTTTGTTATATATTTTTTTATTTTTTTCGCTTCAAAGCCTATTTATTTCCATTATTTATGTTATCAATTTTATATCTAAGCTATATTTTTTTCCCTTTCATTTTATAATATTTAAATTGACTTAATTATTTTTTTTATAACTCAATAAAAAAAACGTTTTGGAAACATTAATGTTGAGTATTTAAAATTTCCATTTTTGAATGTAGAGCTGATGACTCGATTTCATCATATTTTTATTTATATTTGAGCAAGCGTGGATTCCGCACAAGTAGATCCTTTGTACGAATTCGTATTTCGTTATTATTGTAATAAAAGACATTTATTTTACTATAAGTGAGCTAAATTTTGATCTTTGTTATATATTTATTATTAATTAAACTAAAAATTATTTATTCCGTTTATGGTATATATATATATATATATATATATATATATATATATATATATATATATATATATATATATTAAATTTATTTATTATTCATATTATCATATTATCGACTTGATGCTTTATAATTTTGAATAAATTTATTATATCTACAGCGTGATAAATATTTATGAATCAGATTAACGATATGTAAATTATATATATGATGTGTATGTAATATATTATAAAATTATTAAATAAATTATATAGCATTATTGTTATATATATATTTTTATGATTTAAAATATATCAAATTCTTTCTTTTATATGTTAATATGAACAATCTCAAAAGTGAGGCTATAGCCTCGATTATTTGCAATATGACGAAATTATACCGAGAAAAATATTAAATTTTATATATAAATATTTGAAAATAATATGTTCAGAATTATTTCAGCACGATTTTAAACACATTTAAGTCATGCTAATTCACACGAAAATGATAATTGAATTTCGATATGGAATTTTCTGATTATTATAAGTGTAAAGGCTCGTCCAGATGTGATGTATTTTTTTTTTCAAAACACTAACTGATTTAATTTTTAAGAAAAGACTTTGTGTCATAACTTTTTGTATTATTCTTTAGTGCATATTAAACATTTTATTGATCAATTATTTTTTTTTTGTATAAAAATTTTGAAGAATGAAAATAATGCGAATTTGTAAAATGTTTAATTTGAACGTGAAATATTTATATGCATTATACATTATTATATAATTATAATAATTTATAAATATTTTGTTTTTTAATAAACGATATATGAAAAATTAACTTAGATCCAAAAAGTCTATTGCGCCATCAATTAATATATGTATTGAGGCTTATTGTTTGAATTTTCGCTATTTTCAATCCATTTTCGTTTCCGTTCAACGAAAATGGCCAAACATGCAAAGAAAAAAAAAAGAAAATAGAAAATGAAAAGGCGTAAATAATTATGACGATTGTATATTTTTTCGATTTTGTTCGAAGGGCCGCAGTTTTCGAACGCGGAAGAGAATAAGTTTTGATCGATTAAAAGTTTTTCACGCGCTTTTGGTTTTCTGTGTCGCGATTTCCTTAATGGTTAATTCGACGTGCAAATAAATTAAACGAAATATAGCAGTAAAATTGACTCATTATTATTATTATTATTATTATTTTATTCATTTTTCGGATTTTAAAAAGTGTAAATAAACTCAGTTTACGATTCGAGTAAATTTTTACGTTACGCAAAAAAATACTTATTAGAAAAAAGATATATTTTATTTTTTTTTATATGTATTGATTATTTTGATTTTAAACAATTTATAATAATTTAGAATAATATTAATATTGGAAATGTAAAGTAATAAAAAATTAACGATTTTTTCATTTTTGCAAATGAAGACAGCTTGAGAAACACTGCTCCATGTTAAAACGATTTTTATAGTAGTATTCAAAAGTGATATTTTTTTTGTATTTTATATGTGGTATTTAATATATAAAAATGATCCTCTATTAAATATTTGAATATTTGTAAATTTTTAATGTAATAAAAATATAAAATATTTATAATTCAGTATAGAACTAATAAATTTTACTTTCTTCTATTATTTATTTTTAGTTATATTTATCTATTATTATTATTATTATAAAATCAGTATGTCAGTTTGTTCAATAGTAACGCTCATTTTTTTTTATTTTTATATGTATAATTATTTTACTTCGTAATTATTTAATGCGAAATCGTTAACAGCGACAGTCGAAAATATTAAACATATTTTATTTTTATCGACGTTTTTATTTAAAATAGAAAATTCTCACGAAGGGAAAAATTGTCTTTTAAAAATCTTCGAAGCGAATCGCGGTTTTATATTTCACGATAATAAACAATCGCAGTAGTTTGTTACCGTTGAACGACAATGACCGTCGGTTCTTTATTTATTCTGCTACGTTTTGTGATCTTTTTTTTTTTATTAGTCGCGCCATTTTTATGAAATTTGTCGAAAATACCGAATAACAAGAACAAAAAATAAAACATTGGCCTTTTAAGTTTGATGAATGGCCAGAAGTCGTACGGAGCCACATCAGGCGAATACGGTGGTTGCGGAACGATATGAGTCGAGTTTTTGTCAAAAAAAAAATCGCAAAGAATCAATGCAGTATGACACGGTGCATTATTGTACAACTCGGAGATAATTAAACTTTTTTGACCAACAGACGCTTGGCAAATGTTATAGACAGTCCTACCAACCTAGGAAAAAAATAAAATTTACCTCACTTCACCTTACAATTTCACCTTATTATTTGATCACAGTAGTATATATATATATATATATATATATATATATATATATATATATATATATATATATTACTATATATATATATATATATATATATATATATATATATATTTCCTATTCTTAGAATGGTCTAAATGCAGCTTTATATATAAATTAAGGTTATTTTTGTTATTATTATTATTATGTAATATAAATATGAGGAAACATAAATCACGTAATTGTTTTACACTTCGCAGAGTCGACATATATTTTTTTATAGTAATAATTGTACGTTGGTTTTTTTTTTTTTGAGACATTTCCTATTTTTCATTCGTATGTTTATTTTAGCGAAAAATTGCTAGATCCTGTTCATGATTGTTATTATAATGAGAAAATAAGGAAAAAAGTGAAAATTATCTATAATTTATAAAATTGGGGTGTATTTTTTCATCATTGTGAAATAGTTTTTTTTTTACAATATATATTTTTTAATATAAGGTATATTTTTTAACTTAAAATGTATAAAGTAATTTATTATAGTATATATATTTGCATTTTATGATTTTTTTTTGGTATTTTATGATTGATTTAATTATAGAAAATATATATTGGATATTCTAAGATTAAAATATAAATATTTAATATCTTGATATATTTCAAATAAATATGATACTGAAAAAAAAATGTCTTTTGTGATGATAAATTTATATTATATAATAGAATAAATATATTTTTATTGACTTCAAAGATAAAAAAAAATAATTGTCAGGTGAGGCCAAGGTTTTCATTCTTGATTCGATTATATAATATGATTTGACGAATATACAGGTGCGATTTTCGTGTTCATCGTCCATGACCAGTCATGGAGAGATACATTCGAGGAGTCTCCACGCTGGTCATTCTCGAAACCAAGGTCGTCGCGGTGTATGATTTTTGAAGAAATTGTCCATCTTTGTTCGTCAGTCGTCTTGTATGAATCGCCTTCTTTGTTCTTCACAAGACCAACCTTGATGGCATCAGGTCATCCACTGGATATTCGAACAATTATCCACGGTGGGATAGTCGTCGAAATTGGAAAAAATAACGTTACACACATACACACACACACACACACACACACACATAAAATGTATACATTAGTCACTTCCTTTAGTCGTGAATATATTTTAATTAATTTCATACAATCTTATTTATGAAGACGATAGACTCGAGTGCAAAACATCATATATTGGAATTAATCGCGACAATAATACAATGTTTATTTATTATTTATTTATTTTTTTTAATTTATCATAATTATTCATGTTCGATATGCCGTGTCGTTTTTATTTTTTATATTACATTGTTTTACGATTCCGATGAATTGAATCGATGCACGTTTCATATGTGAACAGAAGAAGACAATGGTCGAAAATTCGACGGTCTGCAGCGCATTGTTGCAATTTTTCTCACATTTTGAAGATCTCTAATGGACGAGCGCCGATCGATTGTTGCATTCGTTGTCTTCTAATATTTATTATGCTCGTAATTATTAATATTAATAAAATAAAGCTTTCTCTCGCTTTTTTTTTTCGCATTGTGCAATATATAAATAATTTTGCAATATTTATATTACATAAATATTAATCTCACACAACTGACAGATGCTTTTTATTCAAATATTTTATTAAAAAAAATCTTAAAATATCTAGAATTAAAATTAAAATTTATTAAAAAGATAATTAAAAAATGATTTTTTGAATACATGACCTGTTAATAAATAGTTTATTATATATTATTAATAATTATTTAATATATTAATATATAAATTAAATTCTCAACAGAGTTATAATGGAATGTTATTATTTTAAATTTTCATTAAAAAAAAAATTGAAAAATATAAATATTTTTAATAGACATAATTTCTAAAAAAAAGATATGAATAAAATTAAAATTATTAAAAATATTCATGCGTGCATAATAATTTAATCTTAATTTATTCATTAAAAACTGGGCGTAAACATTGAAACTTTCATTTTCCTACGATTATAAAAGGTTCTATTGCGTTTTTTCTTTTCTTCTTCTTCTACTTATTTTTACATTAATTTATTACAACTATTTATGCACTTTCACGATGTCTACTTTGCATATCGGCTTATTGTTAATGAAAATAAAAAAAAAACTACTGTCGTGTCACATCGTAATATTATTTTAATTTCGAATTACAAGTCTGTTACATTTCAAATTAATGAATATTTTCACAATTTAATTAATTATGTCGCTTTTTTGCAATTTTCATGTATTTTTTTTATCTTTAATGTGTTTATTTTTTTTTAAATTTTGATAATATTCAAAACGGAGAACGTTACACGTTTAATTATTATATATATATATATATATATATATATATATATATATATATATATATATGTATGTATATTGATGCAGTGACTCACTATGTTCACCCATGCATATCACCCTTTTTAAAGTATGCATATAAAATACACACCTGTCTACTTATTTACAATGTGTTTGTGGTTAAATGTTTGTTGATGATTGATATTTTATAAAAATAATATATAATAAGTATAATGTGAAATAAAATACATTATAATGGTTGATATTAGAAGAATTTTTGTTAAAGAATGAAAGAAGCTATTGTACTTTAAGGAAAATAATAATTAATTAATAACAAGAAATCGATTGAATTAATGATGTTCAAAATAACTAAAATAATCAAATCAATATATTCTTACTATATTTTAATTCTAATATAATTTTTTATATTCTTCATAAATCTTGAAGATCTGTTGAAGAATAGTAGTAATCAGGATAGATCTTTTTTGGACACAAGAGTCTGAAAGATTCATATTGTTAATTATGAAAATATCTGACAATGAAATAAATGTAAAAATAACGCATTAAATATAAAGTGAAAACTATGATAAGAACATATAAATGTATATAATAATAATGCACGCATTGTTTAACAGAAGCAATATTGTGTCTGTAAAAGCGTCGCTTAATATCTATAAAATAAATCTAGGCAGGTGAAAGAGAGTCGATCGTTTTCTTCTCTCCCGATAATTGTACCGTTTTCTTTCCATCGTCGTATAATTGTGATATGGAAGAAGAAGAAAAAAAAAAAGAAAAGACATAGAAAAATAATAGTAAATTTCGATCGATAGTTACGAAACAATGGCCGAACGCATTATCTTAAACTCATCAAAAACACTCGTGAGACATTTTCATATTTTCATGTGAAACACTAATTGCCCGTTGAAAACATTGAGATTGAAATATAACATATATATATATATATATATATATATATATATATATACATATTAATAATGATTGTTCTTCTTGTATCAACAATCAAAAATGACGACGTATTAATAGGAATATAGATAATGCCAATTTTTTTTCTAAAAAAACGAGGTCGAATCATTTTGAAGGTTATGTTTATTTTATTGGAGATCTATTGAAGATTTTGCATTCTATCTTTGATTTTTTATCTATCGTTTTAATCTTTCATATCTATTTGTGAGTATATACTATGATAGTATAGATTGTATAGAATAAAGCTAAAAAAAGAAACTATGTACTATATACTAGAATAGATTGCATATAATAAAGATAAAAAGCAGAAACAATATTATTGCATAAAATGGTAATCAACACAATGAAGATAAATTCAAAAGTTCCAAAATCTAATTTTAATTGAGCTTAAAATTTTAAAGAAATATCTTTATACATATATATATATATATATATATATATATATATATATATATATATATATATATATATATATATATTTCATGAATTTCCATTTTAACTTTTTATTTAGACATCATCTAAGTAGATAATATCTAGTTCAGTAATTTCTTATGTCTAGAAAGTATATTCCATGTTATAATTAACAACTTTTAATTTTGACAACGGTGTCAATTTCAGAAATTTAATCATTATATTATAATCATATGTAATTTATAATAATCATAAGTTGTATTTCAAGTTCTACATATGCTATAATAATCAATACAAGTTTTCATAATAAGGTCAAACACAAATACTATTTATGAAATTACGAAAAATACGATTGATTACTCCAATTGTCGTCATAACGAATAAGCATTCTTGATATGGAAGCATTTAACTGATGTGTACAAAGTGTCTTGTTTTAAAACCGGTTTCTTATGACTGCATCATAGATTAATATCACTTCCAATTACATCAAGATCTTGAAAAAAAAATGGAGCAGTTTTTTCTTCCATCGCAATATTCTTCTAAACGATCTCTTTATTGCTTTAAAAAAAAAGAGGAAATGTGTGCCGATTTTACTGCACAATTTCTACTTATTGATGATTATCATTATCACTGATATTTTCATTAAATATTAGAACATCTTTATATCAATTAATATTATTTAAAGATCTTCAGACTCTAAATAAAGACTTTTAGTGATTCTTATATAGAGATTTTTAGAAAATATATAATAATCAGTTAAGACTCTACAAATACTAAAAATTTTTAATGTAAAATATCTGTATTATTTTTAATTTTTACTATTTATTTGACTATTATATAAATAATATTTACATTAATTTAGTATACATGATTATTAAATTCATGTAAAAAAATATATTTCTGTTTTTCTTGTCATTGAAAAGATTTATAAATATATAATGATCTATACTCGTCATAGAAACCGTGTATTTTAATTGCGGCGTACAAAGGGTGTAAGCGCAACTAATTGTTGTCTGAAATGTATCAAGCATGAGAATTGTTTTATATCAATGACAAAGTTGAAAATATTCTTCAAGTTGATATAAGAGCGAAAGTAAATTTTTGCACTTTCGCCGTTTCATAACAATGTTCATGAAAAAAATATTACACAAAAGGTATATTTGTAATATATTATATAAAAAAAATAATTTAATAAAAAAAAATGAAAATTTCTAAAAAGAAACTCAGATCTATAAGGACGTTTAGAATCGATCATTCATCATCATGTTCTCACAATATTTTTAATAATTTTTTTTTTCATCGGCAAATTAGATAATATAGTCGATTAACGGACCGAAAGTATATCGGTTTTTCGCACGCAATTATGCCGATTTTCGATAATTACCGGTATTTTTTTTCGATCTATTGTTCATATAAATGTGAATATCGAACCGAGACTCGTCGTCGTTAATTATTCGTTCAATTAATTACGACCTTTTCTTTCTTATTATTATTGTATTGATGCTATTATATTTAATAATTCTCGACGCAAAATCGATTCTATTATTTATATTATTTTTTTTTTTGCAGAATATCTTCGCTCTATGATGATGGGAAAGAAGAGGAGATGGAATAGAAAGGGATTTTTCACAGACGTTCAAAAACTTCTATAATGATATCACTCGTTCGCGAGCCGTCGTGACATCAGCAAGTGTTTTCACATTATCATCATTATCATTATCACAATACGTGAAAAATAACGTCAGCAGTGTGAAAAGGGTGCATGTGTCCGTGTTTTAGAAAGTGTCAACGGGATCGAAAGTTCAAATTTGTGAACGTGACGAATAAATATTAAAAAAAAAAGACTAGAAAGTTTACGATTCTTCCGTGCTCACTGGGAACAAATAGGCATATTTGAATAGACATCACAAGTGGATTTTTTTTTAAATAAAAGGTGAGAAATTTTACCGTGACTCGTTTAATCTACGAACGTATCGAAATATTTATGTGAAAAAGACTGTTTTTATTGAAAGTTTTTTTTTTGCAAAAAAAAACTCTTTCTTCTTTATTGACATTTTGAGATAATGCGATTACAATGTTTCATGTGTCAGATTGGAATCTGAATTTCACATGTCACTTGTATTACTTTTTCTTTCGTATTCATTTTTCTAGTGAAATATTACTGTTTTTATTTTTTTTAAATTTTAGTGAAGATGTCTTTCAGATGTTTCATAAAACATTTAAAACACTAATAATAATAATATGTGATCATTTATAATATATTCAAAACATCAAAAATTATATATCTTTAATGTTGAATAATTTTTCAATTATTCAATATAATGAAAATATTAATATTAAAAAAAAATATTATTTTTTATAAATGAAAATAAAGCACAAACACTATCACATATTAAATCAATGACTTAAATTTATTTAATATTTTACAAATCTTAAAAATACATTTAATATATATTTCCTGAAATAGTTAATTTTTTTTTTGCTATAAAATATATATGTTTGTATAACAAAAATGAATAAATAAAAAATACCAAATAAATTTATGTTGTGATAGTCTTTTTAGGTCAATAATCTTTTGTTTATATTCTTTGCGGAAACCGAGTCGTTAGCTCTATGACCATTTCTTAAAATCGATGTGAAAAATATTGTATATTTTACTTTTTTTTTATCAAACATATTTAATAATATATTATAATTTCTATATAGTTTTATGATTTATCTAAAATTTATATTATATTTTTTAAATTTAAATCATTATTTTTAGTAAGAAAATTAAAATAATATCTAAAAGCACTATTTAACGTTGATAATTTAATTTAATTTTTATGATAATTTAACGTTGAGAATATTAATAAAAATGCATTACTTTTATTATGAAATTATATAAATTAAATTTTATATAAAAAAAATGATTATCAATTAATATAAACTAAAAATATTTTTGAGATTTTTTTATTTTATTAGTAAAGATTGTAAAATAATATGACCACAAAGTGTGAACGTTTTCTATAATTATATTACAATTAAGTAAATGCGACAGTTGTTATGGATTGAAATTAACCAGAAAGATCAAAATCTTTAATCGTGAGATGCAAATGAAAATGAAAGTTTAATTTTAGATAAATTAGTCCATAAAGTTGGCAAGATAGCGACAAATATGACTTTAGAAATCTCAACAATACTATAATATAAATGAGCTTTCTAAATTTATAATAATTAGAAGTGAAAATGATTACGTATTCTTATCGTTTTTTTTATTTCTATATATATATATATTTTTTTTTTCATTCTAGATAAATATTCACGTATGATTGTGTTCAAAAGTACACTTCTTGAATTAATAAGTTGGTGTTATGATTATCATGTCATTTGTATGCTGATGATGAATGATTAATACAATATATTATATTTATAATAGAAATAATTGATATTTTCATATATGAAGCTATTTTCATAATTTTATTAATAATACTTCTATGTTTCTTTAAACTATTGATATATTTATTTATTATAGTTGCTCTTAAAAATTTTACACTAGATTTTTTTCGTTTATTTTAAATATCTGTTTTTTTTTTATTTATTCTAAAATCAATATTTTTTTATAATGGTCATAATTTTGGAATATTTTATAACTGAAAAATCTTATTATATATATATTATACATTAGTTTTTAAATGTATAAAAGTTTTATTATGGACGAATATTGTTTTGAAATTCTTTTCTATTTTTATGATTATAACATCCATACTGATCATAGTTTAAAATGGTTAAATATCATCTTTGATATGTTTATAAACATTTATATACTTAAATATACATTCATTATAATATTTACATAAGTTTTTAGCTGTTTAATAAGATTACAATTATTTAATACAGTATATTGAATGTTATATTCTGTACGTTTTGAAGATTGATAATTATAGGCATTGCTCAACAGAATATTTTTAATGTAAATGGCATTTTTTTTTTACATATTTAGTATTAATTGTTAAACGAGAATAAAACGTGTTATTCGCAAATCAATTTCCCACCGAAGAAGCCTTGTGTTGTTGTTTTTTTTTAGACGTGTACAACATATTTGGTTTTCAAAGTTGTCTTATTTAAAATTCAATAGACCGTTGTTTTTGCAGATTTACCATATTGACGAATGCACTCTTAACAATGTACAAAATCGATGAACTTCCTTATTTGAGTATTTTTTTTTTAGTTTGTGTGTGTGTGTGTGTGAAAAACCTGAAGTTTCTCACAGAATTTCTTTGAATTTGCATTATTGAACAAACAGCTGTATGGCGATGTCAAATTTACTGTATTTTCAAGTTTGGCGGTCGTTTACAAAAAAATCCATAATTATATATAATTTTATGAATATATTAACGCAAAAGAGAATGTCAAAAGCTATCATAATTGAGACCAGAGGTTTACAAAGAAAAAAAATATATAGTTCAGATTATGATCATTGTTTATCTTTTGCATTTGAATTGATGATTTCAGTTACAAAATGAAGTTGAATCTATTCAGAAGATGTATGATCTTCGCGACATTCTTCGGATGCTGTCTGAGTGGAGCATTATTAGCCGGAGCACTCGGCACACCCAGATGGACCGAAGCAGCAGCCACCAGAACGCCGACGGCATCAAGTCAGGGCCGTTTACATTTCGGTCTATTTCACGGTACCAAAGATTTAAATGTTGCATACGGATGGCGCACTCAACATTTTAGCGGTGATTAATAATACAAAAATTGATTAAATTTTTAGTGACATTAAATTTATAATAAATGTTGTATTTTTTTTTTTTTAAATTATTTTTACACAGTACCAACTCTGGTAAGATCGGAAACGGAATTGCTTCATCCGGCTGCTTGGCTTGCCACTATTGCATGTGTGGGCGCAGGATTGGCTTTTGCTGCTCTAGGAGCATTTTTTGCAGCTGTAAATACAGCAACGACGCCATCTTCAAAATTAGCCGCAATTCCTGGACTATATCTATGGAATACATTAGCCTGTTATTATCTATTATATAATACAAATATTAATTTATTATCAAAAAATGTTCTTATATATATATATATATATATATATATATATATATATATATATATATATATATATATATATATTCTTATATTGTTCACAGTGCTAGTAGATTTAGCAGCTGTCGGATTGTGGATATTTGAATATTATACAAAAATACAATACAACGTTCTGACCAAGGAGGATCAAGCCAATAAATGGTCATCGGAAGGCATGGCCGATTTCGGACGTTCTTTTTGGTATTTGACACGTTTTCAATTCTATTTTATATTGTACGTCGATCAAATAATTCATTATTAGAAATTAAATTATAGGTTTGTAGTGGGTGCGGCTATTGTGTCCGCATTGAACATCATAAGTATTATGATTGCCATGGCCGATGACCGTGATCGGGATCCAATTGCGCCGATGATCGAAGAAAAAACCAACGGAGCCATAATGCTATATTGAATATTTATCGCTGTATTATTTATTATTGTTTTTGTTCTACCATCAATTGCAAAATCATTCAATAATTATAGTTCTGACATCGAAGCAATCGAAACTGCAGTGCCATTAGTTAAGGTTATATATATATATATATTTTTTTTTCTAAGATATTGTTGATTAAACCGTTGATTATTTATTTTTATTTGACGGATAAATTATTATTATTATTGTTGTTGTAATGACATTACTGTAATTCACTGACAATATCGGTTATAAAACTATATACTATGAAGAGAGATTGATAAGAAATTATATGGTCTGCGGATGTATGATATTCTTGAATTATACTAGTTGTAATTATTTTTTATTAATTCCTGTTATTTATGTTCTATAATATAATGTGTAGACTATTTAGTTCTGTTATAAAATGTGCGAGTGTGCGTGTGTGCATAATATTAAAAAAAATACTTTACATTATTAATACTTGAAACATTTTTTATTTTAAAAATATTGTAACAATAATTCTACATACAATTATTATTATTTTTTATTTGATTATATTAAATATTTTTAAATTTCTTCTTACATAGTATAACATATTTATATTAAATGAGAACGTTATGTCACACGAAAGCACACACCATATTTGATACGATATGAAGATATTATATTAAATATCTTATTACTATTAGTAAATATTAATCCATATATTAATTTTCATTTTATTTAAAATATTATAATAATACTCTAAGATATATATTTTTTTAAATATAAATATCAAATGTATTAATTAATAATTTAAAAATACTTGTCCAAGTCTGTATATATAGTCAAATCGTAATAATATTTTTTTTGCATGTAAACTCAATTTTTAACATTTATAAAGATTTAAATATATATATATATATATATATATATATATATATATATATATATATATATATATATATATATATATATATATATATATATATATATAACTGCCAATGTTGTTTTAAGTAAATTCGAGAATTATTTTAGTAAAAGAACTGAATAATGCGTGATTTAGATTAATCATTTTAGTTTATAGTGATTGATTTATGAAAATTACCTTTTTTTTAAAAAAAAAATCTAGTTTATAAATAGTAGTACAAGATTTTAGAAATATGGAATGTTTGAACGTTTTCAAGTTCGACTAGACGAATATTAGAAATCGATTGAATTTATCGAATAAGTTATTTATTAGTATAAAATAAATTAATATTAATGTTTATATATATATATATATATATATATATATATATATATATATATATGGTATATATATATATATATATATATATATATATATATATATATATATATATAAATATATATATGTATGCCGTTTATGTATATGACAATTATTTTACTTATTGAATACTCAAAACTATGTAAATTTACACAATTTGCATAGAATATATATATATATATATATATATATATATATATATATATATATATATATATATATATATATATAAATAAATATATATATATATATATATATATAAATAAATATATATATATATATATATATATATATAAATATATATATATATATATATATATATATATATATATATATATATATATATATATTATATAATGAATATCATGGCAATGTTTGTATGTTAATTTTGTGAATAAATTTTACAAATTTTATATCATTGTTATTTTATGATTAAAGATTTTTTGAAACCCTATTTTCTGAGATGGAATTGAATAGATTATAATTATATTTTAAATTAATTGGAGAACGATGGAAAATATGTTTAATATTTGCAATTTCTTTTCTCTAGAAAATTTTTTTTTTGAATTCTTCTCAAATTAATTTTCGTTCAGCTATTTTATAATATTTTTTTCAATTTAAAACTTAACCATTTCCACTCGAGTTTAAATTCTCATCCTTAAAATTCTTAACCCTTTGCACTCGACGTGTTTTGGAGCGTTTTTGATGATTTTTTTTTAGTCATAATTTAAAACTATTATATATATACAAGTTAATGAATAAAGCTTTTATATATCTGATGTTTAGTGATTTTATATAGAATATATGAATTTATTAAATATATAAATTTCTAAACTTTAAAAAAAATATTATCAAAAATTTTCTTAAAAAACAATATATTGAGGTATACTGAATTATAAAATCATTTAATAGTTTCATTCTTATAAAGATTAAAAATTTTAACTTTAATAATCCTTCTGACAAGATTGACAAGTTTGAACTAAACACAGTTTCAAAGTTTCAATGCCAAAAATGCAATCCAGTTTGTGATTATGGACTATTTGAAAGGTTTCATAATATTGTAAAGAAATTAATATGAATAGTCATTAATATAAGTGATGAAAGAACGACATCTATCGAGTGTAAATGGTTAAATTGCTATTATTTTTATTTAAAGGAATTTTAATTAAATATTATTTAAAATATATTTATACATATGGCAACATATGTATAAATATATAATAAAATATATAAAATATATTTTATTATATATTTATACATATGGCAACATTTTACAATTGATACGAGCGCGTTGTAAACCATTTTTTTAAACCAAAACTTTTGAGATACGGCAATCGTACACATGTTCCGTGTAATAATAACATATTTTTCACTCATCCTATATAGCGTCACGAATGTGTGCTATTCTACCGACAGATGGGGGGGCGGCGGCCGTGAGGGACGGACGGAAACTCGTCAAAACTTTAACTCGTTCCGAAGTTAACCTTCTAGAGGGGATAGATCAGAAGTTATTTTATTAAAAGTTCCATAATAAATTTTATCAAGTGCTGAATGCGAAGAACTTCCATCGGAGAAGACGAAAAATGTGATGCTTGTCGTGATGTGAAACGTTTCACCGACGTCACTTTGGTAACGTGTTGCTTTTTTTTTTAATAGAGTGTGAGGACACACATATTATACATAACACAAACACACACACATTATATATAATATTTTTATTTTATGAATTCAAATTATATCTTAAGCAATTTTATTAATTTATAATTAAATGTTGATTAAAAAAAATCAAAAAATTGAATACCTCTGATCGATAATATTATTATATTTACAATTTATATAATATAAAATATATTTAATATATTTTTTTTATGAATTTGTATTATTTTTTATATTTGTCGAAATTAAAAATATATTATATAAAATATGCCTTACCAAATAATACAATTGAAATCAATGATTTATCAAATAAAATTAATTGAAAAATATTTTTAAAATGCGTCATTATTTATATATTATTAAAACTATTTTTTTTATCGCTTATTTAATAAATAATCTAATTATATATAAGGGTACGGTAACTTAAGCGAATTAATTTAGTGGATGAAAGGGTCAGTTGATATATATAAAAAAAATCTATACAGGTGTTTTCAACGTACGATTAATTAAATATTCTTCAATAAAATTATGTAAAAATAATATTATAAAATTCGGAAATATATTTTAATATATAAATTAAATGATGAAATAATTCATATAATTGATTACACGAATTACATTTTTTTAATATGTATGTAATGTGAAAATTGCATCTAAAAAATAGTTTATTCGTCGTTTTTAGCCGACAACGGGTTATAAAAAGTGATATATTTACCGTTATTTAATGAAATTGCGTTCGACAGGCTCTGGATAAAAAGGGAACAAACCTTTTCCGACAACAAAAATAACCGTGGTAAATTACAAAGGCACTCAGGTGCGATGGTTTGAGGACAAACGTAAAGGTTGTCGGTGGTCGCCGTTGTTGTTTTTGTTGTTGTTGTTGTTGTTGTGTTGTTGTTGTTGTGTTGTTGTTGAGGTGAGTTTTCATCTTTTAGTAACCTTCGGGTCAAGAGTGTGACTCCGTGGAAGCCTTCGGTGCTCGAGTGCGTCTCCCGTTCTCCTCACAGACATTTCCCGGTTTTTCCATCGGTTTTCCGTTTTTCCCATTTGCAACGGGAAAACATATCAAAGTCTTTCCGCTTCATCCTCACACCATTCTCAACTTTATTACAATACGAAAACAATTTTTATACTTTTTTTTTTCACTTTATTTTGTTTTATTTTTCTCATCTCTATTCAATGACGCTTCACGTTTGCAGGTTTTCGTCCTTGTTATTAAATTGTGAAAGGCTTTATAGGTTTTTATTATTATTTTTCAGTGTTACCATCCCGCTGTATAAATTTATTTTATACTATGATATAAATATATTTAAAATTACTTTTTTTTAATAAAAAAAAACCTGTAACAATAACATTTATAATATAATTAAATTGTATATATAGATGGCGCTGTTCTAATTTTATTAAAATAAAATTTATTTTTTCTCAATATAATTATTAAATATGCTACCAGACTATTTAAAAGTTTTGTTAATATATCAATATTTCATTGATATAATATTAGATTTTTTAAATTTACAACAATACATTTTTTTTTCATTCACAATACATAGTAATATTTATTTTGCATTAATTTAATTTTGAAACAATATTTACATATTTTTATTATTATAAACCGCTTATTATTTAAGGTTCGATTATTCATTTAAATTATCATTTTTATAAATCCATTTTTTCAATTATTATTGTATATTTCCATATATAATATATAACATAAATTTTACGCTGACTTTAATAAATATTTTAAATTACTGTATAAAGTAATATTATATTAATATATTTTTTTTCACGTAGTACAATTTGATATGAAATGTTATTTTGTTTCTTATTATTATTATTATTAAAAATGAAATTTTTAATACTGATGGTGTACAATTTCAGCGACGTTCTTCGCATTTCAGCAAATGGAAACTTCATTATGAGTGCACTTCGCCATCGACTTTTCCACTTTATATTCAACAAGTGAATATATATATATATATATATATATATATATATATATATATATATATATATATATATATATATATATATATATATATACAGGGTAAGAAAACACTCCCTCATCCGATGAACACTCGGCTCTTTATAGTGCCATTCAAGTTTTCATAGTACTTTTCAGACTCTCGTCTACCTTTGACATTATTGTTCGATAAAAATAGATATATATATATATATATATATATATATATATATATATATATATATTGTTTGTGAATTTACATGTTTTATAATATATTGAATATGATAAAGGATGCATTGAAAAAATTGTATTTAATTGTTATATATATATATTTTTATTAATATTTCATCAATTAGATTGTTACTCGTTTATTCATTAGTGTTGGATGAATTTGAGAATTTAAGTTTATTCCTATTTTTTTTTAATAAATTAATTAAAATCACTATTCTTAAAATATATATATATATATATATATATATATATATATATATATATATATATATATATATATATATATATATATATATATATATATATATATATATATATATTATATATATAGATTATTTCATACTTTTCGCTCGGTATTAATTTAGAATATATGTATAACGTAGTCTGAATTGCAGATTTTTTTCAGCGTTTATTACGTTTATGATGGGAAAAAAAATTTTCATCACAGTTAGAAACGAATAAATGAATATTAAATATTATCGGAGTCGTAATAAAATGTCGTCGTTTTAGCGTTTATTTTATCGAATTTTTTTTTTGCTCTCATATTATTTTTTTTCCTCGATGGTGATATGTACTTTAGAAGAAAGGTATTATTTTAACGTTAAAAAAGTGATCAAGATACGGCTTTATTATTTTTAAAATTCGCCTTTTCATTATTGAAGATGATAGATAGCTTAATTAGAATATTTATTACAAGTAAATATTGTCTATTGTTATGAATTTTGAAATGGGTATGTAGTTTTAAATCATTTTATTCAAAAATTTAGTAATAATTAATAACAATGCAAAACATTGATAAAGGATGTATTTATATTAAATAAAAAATATAATATATATCAGATTTTGAATAATTACTATTGAAGGTATGCGCTGCAACAACTCCATCTGTGAGAATTTGTAAACTTTAACAATGCTGATTTCCCTTCAGATGTTTATAATTTTATTTATTTTTTGTAAGTAAAATTTGATTATAATAAAAAAACAATAATTTATATTAATTGTGTATCAAATATTGCTTATATTAATATTAAAAAAAATATATAATTCATTGTGAAAAGTTGTCGAAAGTCGAAAGATAAAAATATAATTAAAATTATTAATTACGAAGGCGGGAAAATTTTGTTACGAAACCACCTTTTTCCCAATCTCGTTTCTCATTAATATGTAATCGTTAAATCGAATTAAAAACGAAAACGAGATTTGAACACGTACTAAAAAAAAAATAATACATACACACGTCGACGTCTGAATTTGCGAAATCCGTTTGATTTCATAAACGCTGAAAAAAGCGAAAAAAAGGAAACGAAAAAAAAGACAGAACGAGGGGGGAAACGGGGTAGGGGCACGGAAAAAAGCTGAATTTCAAATTTTCTTTGAAGTTGAGGCTAATTCGAAGAATTTTCCATGCAATGGAATTGCTTATGGCTCCCAAGTTTCTTTATTTCCCTCTTTACTTCTTCCTTTGTTCGTTTTAATTTTTTCATGATTTTACTTTCCCGTGTCCCATTTTTTTTTGTCTATTTCAGCCCCCGTTTCACGTTTTGTATTAAAACGTGCATTTTTAAAGTGTCGCGTATGAAAAAAAAATGTAAATAAATGAGTTATTTTTTATTTCGATCGAAAATCATATAAAATTCAATATTATTTTAGTCTTCATATATATATATATATATATATATATATATATATATATATATATATATATATATATAAGTAGTCGCGAATTGGTGACATTATTCACCATGATTCTAAATTATTATTTTTTCACAGGTTTATTAGCGTAATTAATTAGAATAACGAATCATTAATTAAAATATATAATTTTAAATATTGTTCTGTGACATCATATTAAATTAGATCATTATGTAAAAGTTAAAAAAAATTAAATATGACTGGGTTATGAATACTTGACATAATTTTTTGTGATATTTTACGATTCCAAAAATATGATATATACACGTCGTTCTAAGTGTGCCCCAAAATATGATGTTAAACATTAAACGAGTTATATAAATAGTTACTTTGGGTCTCGCATAAACAATTTTATGGGTCGTTAATTTGATATTTATCCGAAAGGGTTGTTTGTATTATTGACTAATTCAATTCATTTATAATGTAAATATGAGTTTATATTGAAATAAAAAAAAAAACATCAACAATGAGTTCAACAAGTCGTATTATATATAAATATATTTTTTTATTATTATTATTGATGTAAAACGAAACGGAAAAGAGCGAAAAAATATTGCACTTTTCCGCTAAAATATCGTCCGATTACTACCGCTTAGTGATGGCACGTGCACATTACGCACGCATTAAACAATATTTTTCGACACGGCGACAATAAAAGCGGCGGTTACGTTTCTTCAGACGATAAAATTCAAAATGTTTCCGCCGTATTCGGTGACGCGGTGACGTCGTTTTGACGCACGAAACGGTCGTAAAATATTTAAAACACGACCATGTATATTAGATGTGTTATCGAGCGTTTTGCGCGCGTTAAATATTTATCGACGGTTCGCTTTTTATAAGAAGATTAAGGTTTCGATTGATATCGCGTTCGTCGCCGTAAATATTGGACGATATTTGAACGATGGACGTTTCTCAAATGCTGATTCGAAAACGTGTCCATTTGACATTTGACAATGATACGAATTTATTAACATTTAGGATGCCGCTTGCGAAAGAAAATTCACTGTGATCAAAATGTAAAGTGAAATTGTCATTTAAAACTCCCGGATATTAGGAATGCAGATAAATAGTATTTTTTTTTTCCTAGGTTGATAGGAAATGTCTATAATATTTGTCAAAAGGTTTAATTATCTCTTAGTTACACGTGTTTTTACAACTCTTAGTTCACCATAATAATGCATCATGTCATACTGTTTTGGTTCTTCGCGACTCATATCTTTCCGCAACCACCGTATTCGCCTGATGTGGCTCCGTGCGAGTTTTGGCTATTCATCAAACTCAAAAGGCCACTCAAAATATAAAAAAATGAATTAACAATTTAGACATAAATGTATCAGTAAGGATTGTATTAAAATATATAATATTTTTAATAAGAGATTAATTTATAATATTTAAAATGTGATGCGTGTGAATATTTAGACATTTTCTTTAGTTGACATATAAAATTGAATAATATTATATTCGGCAAGCTAAGGGTTAAAACCATTACAAAATTGATGCGTCCTTTATTTTTTTAGAAATAAAAAAAATCAAGAAATCATATTAAAATTAATAAAAATATCCCTTTTTAATATATATATATATATATATATATATATATATATATATATATATATATATATATATATATATAACTTTCTAACTAATGAATCGATTATACAAACATTGATAATAATCGAAAAGAAAGTCAATTTTCCATTAAAAATAAATCTAAATTGACGAATACACACATACACACACACACACACACACATATATATATATATATATATATATATATATATATATATATATATCTAATGTCTCACCATTTTACCGGAACCACCGCGTTCTATATTAGACGAATAAATATTTAATTATCATCGCTTTCAATAATCGATCGATATTTAACAATTTTCTTTTTTTTTCGTGTTTCGAAATAAATATATTAAACACGTACAAATTTTATTTGCAAACGTAATGCGGAAAAAAAAGGAAAGAAAATGCGAAAGAAAACCGTACGTTTGTCCGCTAATTAATTTCGTACGATTTTATTAGGGGGCACCGTGCCCTCTTATCCGTTTACCGAAATAAAATAAAAATAAAACGCGGCAGAATAAATGGGGTGGGGAAGGGTTAGATTCGGAAAAATCTACCCCGTTTTCCGATACATTAGCCTAATTTGAAGTGTTTCGATCGTGCGATACGTTTATCTTTCGCTCGGATATGCTCGAATCTATTCTACGATGCTTTTTCTTTCTTTCTTTTTCTATTTTTTTCTTCCATTTTTTTTTCATTTAGTTCTTACCAAACGAATCGAAACAATAAAAATCGTGTGCATTTTTTTTTATCAAGTTTTACTTTATTTTAAAAAATAAATCAACGGTCGTATTTATTCAGTTTTGAGACTCGTTATGCATTATTTAATAATGTTTTCATATCTGTTATAAAATTTCAGAATATTTTCATATTGTAATTTATTTTACAATAATAGAAAAAAAAACGTCTTAAAATATTTATAATATGTTAGAATTTTAACGTAAATAAATTAATAAAAAAATATTATTTTTGGATTATTGATGGTGTTTTTTAATGACAATGTTTCTTTTAAAAATGTTTTTTTTGAAACTCAAAAAAACACGCATTATCAATATTATAATTTTTCTAATGGATCTGATGTATGATTTTGTATTTTTGTTATATATATATATATATATATATATATATATATATATATATATATATATATATATATATATATATATATATATATATATATATATATATATATATATATATATATATATATATAATCAAAAACACTCAAATATTAAAATTTTATTATATTTGGTGTCATTTAAATATTTTTGAAAAAATGTCGAATTAATTTTTAGATTTTTAAATAATGAACTGAATTAATAATTTATTAATTCTTGACAATATATGAAGCAATAAAATATTAATGAAAAAAAATATATAGAAAATCAATTGAAACTTATGCAACTATGATAAATGGAAAATGTTTTTTTTTAATCAAAAATTTATATAAAATCAATGAGTTTTGGTTGTGACGTATAAATTATTTTTGTTAATGTAAATAAATATTAAAAAAATAATACATTAAAAAATTCAAAATATGCATATCAGAAAAATATTGATTTATTTATCTTTTTTTTTTAATTTTTGAAATTATATATTTATATATTTATATATATATATATATATATATATATATATATATATATATATATATATATATATATATATATATAATCGATAAATTTATTTCGATAACTTGAATCTTCGTCGGATAGCTATTGAATGTTTAACGAAAAATAAGGCTTCGTAGGAACCCTTCAATATTTCGCATAACGAAGCGGAAGGGTATATTTTGAATTTTTTATTCGGTAAAATTTCTCATCCCCAAAGCCCCTCATGATGGGGGAGGAGGGGGAGGGAATGTTGTTTTCGCTTCCGAATAAATCGGAAAATACTCGAATGTCTCGCATTCGTTACATCGATCGTCATAATAATTGATCAAAAGATTTGTTGAATTATTAATTTGTACGATCGATACGTATTTCAACGGATTTAAATAGAAATATTTGTTTAATTGGCGATATTCAATATAAATTTCGTTCGTAACTATCATAATTGTCGTAAAATGGGAAAAAATAGATATTTAAAAAAATATCAAGCATTATATGAATAAATATATAATAATACATTAATATATATGTGCGTTTTATAAATTTTTATATGTTAAAGATTATAGTCTTTTATGTATTTATCATGAATTCTAGTAAAATCGTAATGTTTTATATTATTGTATATCAAGGATATATTTTTTTTTTCTAAAAATATTTTACATTTTTTTTAATTAATTCAAAAAAATACTTTAACCGTTTCTATATAATAAAATTGATTCAAATTTTTAAAATTCTGAATTTTACATTTTTTAATTAATTTTAATTACATAATATTAACCCTGTTTTATAATCCTTATTTATTACTTTAGCGATCTGCGATTGTATTACGAAAATTTATTTTATGTAATAATATGTGTATGTGGACGTAAATTAGGTTTATGAGAATCGACATTTACTACGCTTCTAAGGTAAAAGGCTTTGAGGGTTAAAAATTGTACTTAATCCACGGAAAATCCCGTGAAATCCACGAGGATTTTGAAGGTAAAGCGTCGGGAATGTTTAATTAAATAATTCAAAATATTCATTCAACACCTGTTACTTGTCCTTCATGAAAAGCGAAACTTCCAAGTTTCATAATCGATGAAATTTTATTTTGTCGCTGAAAAACGGCAAGTTGAAAAATAAAAATTCATTTTTTTTGATAATCAATAGATGAATTTCGAAACATTCTTAATGTACATGTCAAAAATTCGACTTTTATCGTTCCACAACCACCGTATTTGCCCAATTTGGCTCCATGCGATTTCTGGCTATTCAGTATACTCGAAAGGTTAACGCGGAGATACCGTTATGACACGATTGAGGAGATAAAAACCGAATTTCGATTTTTTGTTTTGGTCTTGAAGGTTTTACTTTACTTTGAAGGGGATAAAATTGATTTGGAAGAATAAATGAAGAATTTACATTTTATAAACAAATTCACCTTACTTTTTAATCACAGTGCTATATATATATATATATATATATATATATATATATATATATATACATATAAGATAAAAGATGAGCTTGGAAAAATATACATATATATATATATATATATATATGTATATTTTTCCAAGCTCATCTTTTATCTTAGTCCTTATTAAGCCTCTTAATCTTTCTTCGCAAAACGTCTTTTTGAATATTATCAAATTTCGTCGAATTTTCCGTTCGAATCGAATCACGTTAAAACGGTACAGGCTTAAAATTATTTATAAGAAAAATAACGCCGTATCGATTTGTATTACGCGGCGTTATATTTTAATTTTCCGCTTTGGCGAAGTGCAAAAAAATAATATATATATATATATATTAATTTATGATGTATGATATATTATTTTTACTTCAATGTTCTTTTGCGTGTGAAAAAATATTTTTATTTTCAGTTGAAAAAAACATTTTTTTTTCTACTTATATATTATAAAAGTAACTTCATAATGGAAAGCACGCTTTTAAATATCATAGCAGAAAATGCTTTTATTCTATTAAGATGAGTATTTTCTTTGGACGGCGTATTTAAGTTTATAAAAAAATAAACTGTTATAATCAAATAAAACCTTAAAAAAAAGAAAAAAAATAAATAATAATATTATTAAAAAATATAAGGTATTCATGCAGTTTAGTGATTTTAATGGCTTTACATTATTTAGTTAAATAATTATAAGTCTAAGTAAAAATTTAATTTTTATTTTATAATTAAATAAAAAAAAATATTTTTTAATATAAATAAAAAAAGGAAATAACATATATCGGATTATATATACATAGTCAGATGCATATATTGACGAAAAAAATGAATGCTGAAAATCGAAGTCTTTTTCAGCAAAGTTATGACATTTTTTGAATAAATATGCGAATCACAACAAAATAATACTCATTTTGATAATGATGCGTAGCAATTTATTCACACAAAAAAAACACACACACACACACACGCACACATTCAAGTATATTAAATTCGTCTCGTTTCTTTTTCTTTTTTATTTTATTTTATTTTTTTTATTTATTTACTTGAGGGATTTTCCCCGCGTGTTTTCCGAGTTTTTCCTTTTATTTTCATTCAACTTTTCTTATGTACGAAAATGCGCAAACAAAATTTCCATATGAATAAGAAATATCAGGTTCATTTTGGTTACGACGACGCCATGTAACAACTTCAAAAAAAAAAAAACTGAATTTATTTCTGTAAATATGAAAGAAAGCCCAATAAACAATTGTTTCGCATGAAGAAAATCGAAAATTTCACGAGACGCCATTTGAAAAACACTGATGTAAAATAATATACTATATATATTTTTATATATATATATATATATATATATATATATATATCGATGTTTACGATTTGATTATTCAATTTTGAAAAGGCAAACAATGATTTTCCACTATTGTCACTGAAAAAAACGCAACATCAAATTTAATTTATTTATAGTATAAAATCATTTTAAATATACGCAATTTATTAAAATAACAAAAAAAAATAATATTTAATACTCGAACTTATTTTAGAAATATTTTCAAAAAAACGATTAAATATGAAAATTTCTCTTCGTATATTTTTCATATATTTATTTATTTTTCAGTAGAGAATTTTTGGTATTCTTTCTTTATTTTTTAAAGTCGATTATTGATGGAAAATGAAATATTTTACAATTTTTTTTTATTTCTAAAATGTTGACATTCAGATATATATATATATATATATATATATATATATATATATATATATAGTTTTTTTATATATAAATAGCGAATATCGAATTATTTGCTCCCGATATAAAACAAGTTTTGTTCGTGTTTTACGGTGAAAATTTTCATTGTCGAATTTATTTTCCTCCGCCTGTATATGGGAGAGGGGAGGGGGTGAGAGGTGGAGTTTTTTGGAGGAAAAAATAGCGAGTTATCTCGTTAACGATTTTTCCCGAAGTTTCAAATTAAACGATTAAATTATATCGCTCGTTTGACATTTGTAGTAAATTTGTACGAGTGGTGCTCGTCCTTAATTTTTTTTTCATTCTTATCGGCTTTTTTTTTCGAATATTATATCTTAATATTTATATATATATATATATATATATATATATATATATATATATATATTATTTTTTTTAATACATTCATTTTTTTATTTATACGAAATATTCATATTTTTATATATGAATTATTTTACACGAGACGAAAATTAAAATAATATTATTTTTTGCGATTTTTCCGATAACGAAATAATCCATTATATATATATATATATATATATATATATATATATATATATAAACCGACGCAAATATGTTTATTTGTTCAACGCCATTGTTGGGATACAGGGTGTTCAAAAAAAGATTCGAAATAAAACAAAACAAATACACATATCATGTACGTATAATATATATATATATATATATATATATATATATATATATATTAAAATTTATTTCATAACAAATAATAATAATCAATAACAATTTTTCTCCATATATATTTCATTCATGTACATTAAATAAATATTTTTTTATTTTAACACACATCGTCTCGCTTTAATAATGCAAGTCATCGTTTCAATTTGTCACATAATATATAATATAATACGTCAGTGGCGTCACTAGGACTGCATATTGTTTATCTAACATGTTGTCTAAATAAAAAAATTAATATATTAAAAAAATATTTTTATACTGAATAAATATAAAATAAACAATGGTACAATTTTAAATCTTGATTCAGCATTAATATTATATTATAATTACGATTTTTATTTTTAATATAAAAAAATACAATATCTCATTTATTTTTTATAAAATTATATTTAATAAAATATAAATTAAAAAAAACATTTTTTTATATACTACTGTGATATATTTTACTATATCAATTTTTATATACTATGTGATATATTTTTATATATTTTTTTTGCTAAAACCTCGATTCATATCGTTCCGCAACCACAGTATTCGCCTGATTTGGTTCCGTGCGATTTCTGGCTATTCAGCAAACTTAAAAGGCTAATGCGGGGACGCCATTTTGACACGATTATACCGAAAAAATACTATTCAAACTGTTTCGAGGACTGGAGATTTTGTCAAAAATTTCAGATTACGTTTTGATCACAATGTTATATATTACATAAAGATAAAAATATTAGTCGTCGGCTGACAGGATTCGCATTCTCTGCGACGCCACTGATGCTGATATATATATATATATATATATATATATATATATATATATATATATATATATATATATATATAATTTAATGTTACATTAATCTAAAGATAAATAAGTGTGTATGTAATAGGTATACATCTAAATTTCACAAAAATTACATATCCAATAATTGATTGTTTAAAACACCGTGTAATTCAGTTACAGTACAATGATGATGGATCATATCAGAACGATACATCACCGTCACATTAATAAAATACACACACATGTATATATATATATATATATATATATATATATATATATATATATATATATATATATATATATATAATATAATACAGATATATATTTACAAATTTTATTCTTATATTGTAACGATAATGATATGGTTTAATTCACATAAATTCTATGATTGTTTGGAATGATTTTTTTTTAATTAAATATATTTTTTTACGGATATTATTATATATTTATTAATATAATATGTATTTATATATTATTAATATATATATATATTTTTATTGTTTCTCACGTTGGTCCTTCTTTCTCTTTTTTTTCTGTAATTCATTTAAAATGCGTGTAAATAACAATACGACGTCTATTTATAATGTACATAAAAATATATCATATATATATATATTTTTTTTTTTTTTCCATTAAAAAGTCAATAATAATAAATAATATTTATATTTTATGAATGATGGAGGCGGCGAGGGGGTTCAATATAACGACGACATATCGATATTTATTTTTATATTTATTTCATTAGACACAAATAATAATTATTATTTTTTTAATTTATTATATTGTGAAATAGTACAGCGGTTCTCAAACTTTTCACACTGTGGACGTTTAATTTTTATCGATCAGAAGTTTTGAACATTTTTTTTATTATGCGTCATCATTACATTGAATGTTTACAATTATATTAATTTAATATATATATTTTTTGTAATTTAATCTCTAAGCTCACACGTATTTAAATATGATATAATATTTATATATTGAATATTTTTTCGTGACATATATTTAATAAGTGTATTATAATATTTAATATATATTTAAATTACGACGTGGTGTTAATATTACATTTTTTCTGTATTTATAATATATATATATATATATATATATATCGGTTATAATTTAGTGGAATTTAATTTTGGCACATAAAATATTTTTTTTATTTCATTCTATACAATTATATTCTAGTTTAAAATATTATATATACCATTACACATAATCATTTAATATAGATTAATTTTTAAAACATTTATTTTTATCTTAATTGACAAAAGATTACCAATTTATATATTAAAATATATGAAATATTAAACATTTTCAACATATATATATATATATATATATATATATATATATATATATATATATATATATACATATATAAAGGATTAAAATTTTATTTCGCGTTTATCGATTTAATTAAACGTAACGATGCGAGGAACATAAATATATTTTAGACATTGGACAATTATAATGGTGGAAGAGGGGGGGGGGGCAATAAAAATGTAAATGGGCAATTAACTTCGGAGATCGTCCCCTTTATGTCTAATTTAATATTTTTATTATTATCGTTAAATTATATTATAAAAACATTGAGCGCTCGTCGGTCGATCGTGCAAAAATTGCAAAATTGCTAGGATTCGCGATTCAATTTTTAATTCGCAGAAAATCGCGATTCTAATGCGAAAAACATTATTTATTTTATATTTCGCAATTTTCATTTTAAGTAATTCGATTATATTTAGAAATATGATGAAAAAAAATTATTTTTTTTTCTAAGAAAAATACTAATAATAATTCATATCGTACAATAGAAACATAATAGCATATCATACAATATTTTTTATAATCATCGATACTATTTTTATATAATTCATTTTTAACACATTCTTTTCAAATACAAAATTCAAAATAAAAATAGTTGTATTATAAAACAAACATAGATGTCTCAATAAATTATATGTAATATAATGATTAATGTTTTAAACACTCTGTATAGTGAACAATGATATCACGAATATTATTAAATCATTTTTTGTACGATCGACATTTTAAAAACGTACATAACAACAGCTAATCACGGCAAAAATGTTCGAACACGATTGTTTGCAGCGGCCGCTAGATGACGCCGCTGTATTCGAAAATTTTCTTACGTTACACTTTCGCCGTGCACAATTTGCTCTTTCAGCACGCACGGCTGCTCGTTTTTCGGCGATATTTTCAGACAATTGTTCATGTGTATTTCGGAGCTGGCGTTCGAGTGCACGTGCAGCTCCCGTCTGCCGAAACTCCTCACGCTGAACAGATTGTTGCTGGAGTCGCTTCTGAGGATCGTTCTGCAGCACGATTCAAGCGTCTTCTTAAATGCGACCCTGAACTCCCTGTTGAAGTAGGCGTATATCAGCGGATTCAGGGCCGAATTGAAATAACCGACCCAGAAAACGGCTGTGACCACAACCGACGGACAATAACATGGACTGCCGCATAAAGCAGTTATTACATACCTATTTTTCAATAAAAAAATAATAATATAATTATTTTAATAAACACTATAACGATTTTGTATATAAATATATCATATATAAAACTCGAACGTTTCAACTATTATATATTCATTTTGATATATTACTAAATGTATTACATTATATTTCTTCAAATACAGTATAATTAATTTTAATGTTTCTTGATCAAAAGCAGAATTCACAATTGTCATTAAATATTTTTTTTTTCAATATAATATTTTAGTAATTATAAAATATATATATACACTTATATCGTTTGGCTTCTAAGTATGGATATCTGATATGAAATTCAATTATTATATAGCGTCAATGTGATGCACCCTTTTAAGAGGTGCGCATGTATGAAATTGAATTTATTTTATGCGATCTTACCAGAGAAAAAATGGCAGCCAACATGCCAGAAACGCTGTCATGATAATTCCAAGAGTTCTGGCCGCCTTCCTTTCCCTCTTCATCCTGTTGCAGGCAGCCGCTGGAGCCGGTGCTGCTATACTGGTTCTTCCGCCGACTCCAATTCCGTTTATTTGCAAATGTTTGTCTAATAAAAGTGCCGCCACTTTACTCCTATTATTGATGAAAATAATACAAAAATATTAATTTAAAAATATTCATAAAAAGATATGATATAGTTTTGAATTGTGCGATTTTACATTTGAAAGATTAAAATTTCGTGGTGAATAATGTTTCAATATATTTTATATTGTACTAGAGTGCATTTAAATATAATTTTATGATAAATTTATGATAAATTTGCTTATATAAAGGGATCGATGAATTATTGAGACAAAGTGAACTTTTCGTAGTCGAATTTCGTTTTAAAAACATTGTTATAAATTAAGCAAAAAGTTAACGAAAACTTCGACTACGACGAGTTTAGCATAAATGTGCCTAAAAATGAAGCCGGCACACACTCGATATAAAATTTAATTTTCGTTGCGGTGCGTATGTTGTAATTAAAAGTTCGACTGTGTAAATATTTTATCTGGGAATTTATTTAGTGTGTGCATAGTTTTATCGTGCGGAAAAATTTTCGTAGAAATTCGCGCGAAAAATCTTTGATGTTCGTTTATGAGAAAATTTTAATAATATACGGTAAGTATTAATGTGTTTTATTATATAAACGTTTTAATCTATTATTTTGTGTACGTTAAAATCTGAATCATAAAAATAAATATATAAGAATATGTTACATTTTAACACACTTAGAATGCGGGTAAGTCATATACAATATATATATATATACGGGTAATATTATACTTATTAAAATAACAATGTTAAATTGAAAATAATTGTAAATGCTAATTAAAATTGTATTTAATATGCAATTATGATTTTATATATTTCATATATAAATAATGTTTACCATAAGTAGAGCAATTTGTTGTCGTTAATAATGAAACGGTGTCGGAAACATTCAAAGTGCCGACTGTATATTTCGGAACATTCTCTCTCTCTCTCTCTCTCTCTCTCTCTCTCTCTCTCTATATATATATATATATATATATATATATATATATATATATACACAATTATCATTATATTTTGTGATGATGAGACGAACGGAATTGAATCGTCTCTTTTACAATAGTTTTGGACGATGAGAAAATTTTGTCCGTTCAAGATACTCATTGTGCCAACTTCAGAAGCAAAGATAAGACATTTCCATCTTCGTTGTTCCGTTCAGATAATAAAATGTATATATATATATATATATATATATATATATATATATAAGAGACTTTATATATATACAATTATAATAAAGAAGTAATTTTCGGAAAATTTCTTCTCGTACCGCATTCGATGCGTCGAAGGTACAGTTGATTAACTCGGAAAAGACGGAAAATAGCCGGATAACCTTTTCAATTCGAAGCTTTGGCGATTTAGATTAAGAAGTTGGATTAGAGCTGCCGTAGTTCTGTAGAAATTTCTCTAGAAAAATAACTTGCTTACGGCACACCGAAACATGCATACATTCACGTAAATATTCCGACAAAGGGTTTACTAAATTAAGCGTTAGACGTGCGCTGCTCAAATAAAATTTCTAGTGTTTGTTGTTTAGTTCAAACGGTGCTCATTCAATCGGAAAATTTGAAGAAAATCTACTCGAAATATAATATTTTATATTATTTTCTGCTATGTACTATTGAATCGTTGAATATTTTATTTTTTATGCAAATTAAAGAAAAATATTTAAATTATATCTGTATATTTAATTTAAATAATAATGATTAAATTCAGATGAATATCATATATTAATTTGTTAAGTCTATTTATAATACATAATAAATTGAAATCTGTATAAAATAACAAAAAAATATATTGTATTCCGCAAAACGGTTAATTCTTTAGAAATCAATGCCCGCGTTTAATGTATTAACTTTTCACTCGGTATTAAATATATGCAATTTATATAAACCGAACGTTTATAATATATGATAATTTATAATGTAATATTTTATAAAATTATTATAAAATTAATTTAATTTTGAATATTTGAAAATAATATAGTAGTATATAAATTAAATGTATTTATTGTAGTTTCGTTTAATATCAATTCAAATACATCATACAGCTTTTGATAATATTTATTATATAAATTTTCATGCTCTAAATAGTAATAAACACATTTATAAAACGTATTACGATATAGCACTGTAATAATATTATATTTACTAGTATTAAATTCGTACAGAATATAGAAGTAGAAATGTGTGTGTGTGTGAAATCTTATTATTTGCCTATTCGTCACCTGGAAAACCGTACACAAATTTGAGTGCAAATTTGAATGAAGGCTTAATTAACCCCCTTTTCTTTTGATGTGTTAAATTTTGACGGTTCTGGTTTCTGCACGCTTCGTTAGGCGCTTTTATTTTGAAATTCGGATCGAAATTATTACGGCCAGCTTCGAAAAAGTCGATTTTCATTCAAATTCACTATTTTCATAATATATAAATATATTAAAATATATTTTTATATATTCAAAAACAAAGTTTATTAAAAAAAAAAGTTTAATAATTCATTACAATAATGTACTGAAGATTTATTTTTAAAAAAAAAGTGGTCCTAATGTATGAAATTCGTGATCGATTAACTGAAAAAAGTTTTTTTTTTATATAACGATTTTTCAAGTTTGTGGAAATAAAAATTATATCGTCTTAGTTACTAAATTTACAATCACACTGTATATATATATATATAAAGAATGTTTGCTGTACTTCTCAGCCGCGCGACGTTGACAATTTATGACCTTAGATAAGCTTTCGGCTTCCGAAGCGAAAAACGAAAAAGGGATTTCGTCGGGAAAACGCCTTTAATTTGTTCCCTATTTGCTTGTCGCGTCTCCCTTTTTTACATAATTTATTATTCGTCAACGGGAATCGCAGTCGTCGAATGGGTTAAAATGTCACCTTCACGATTTTCGATTTATTTCAACGATATTCACGCCGTTTGATTTCTAATTTTTGATATTTTTTTTTGTTAATATATATATTTTCCAAATAAATCACTAATAAAATTAATATATATTTATATACAAGAAAACGAAAATTATTTACATTAATTATAATATATGATGACATTGAACATATATGATTTGATTTGAGATATACCTAAAATAATTGAATTATTTAATTGTGCCAACAAACACCAGATGCTACCCCGTTTAACGAACGATAAATTCATCCCTTATACATGTAAAATACATATTCCACTCAAATCTAATCAAAACCACACTCAGAGTGTCCTTCAGGATGAGAAAGTGTGTCGCGATACAATTTTCACCATACAAACAACATTGATATTTTCATCTAGTGAAAAGATTCCTTAATGGAAAACTAATAGTTAAAATTTTAGTTTTCATCAATTCAAAACGCGTATCTAGTATTTAGATTATATAAAAATACGATTGAGAATTCTTTTGGATCGTTCAATTGCAAAAACACATCCTGAGAAAATTGCGCCGTGGTGATTTTTCGCGAAAATGTAATTGGAAAAGCGGAGCAACAGGTGGAACATTCGATAACGTCTCGTGGAAAATTCAATACATTTCTTTGGAATAGCGAAGAGATGAGCAATTTAATTAGGTACTCATCGAAGCCTTCTTTACTTGTTAAACAACTTTCGAAGAAGAATACACTTTTGTGTGTGTGTGTGTGTGTGTGTCAATTTCCATTTTCTCACTCGGCAAGGTTAGATATTTAATTTCGACAACAAAAATAGAAGTTTCGTCTGGCTAATTATGAAATTAAAATGCCAACAGGTTATTTGCTTAATGCCGCCTTAAAAAATGAAGCCTTTTTTTCGCAATTTCAACGTCGAATTTAAATAACTTGCAATGAAGTTGAAAACACTTTGTGAAGTTTGTGAAGGAAAATTTTTTAGCTATATTTTTTTTTTCTATAAATAATATATATATATATATATATAACAAAAGATGGATGAGTTAATTATGTCTATATATATTAGATTTAAATATTTTAGTTTAAAAAAATTGTAGATTTTATATATTAAAAAAAATTTTTTCGACAAAATTAAAGCAATATAAATTAGAAATAAAGACGAGTCACGTTCAGTTTATCGAGGAGGGGGGAGGGGGCAAGAACGTGTTAGCGGTTAATAAAACACGAAGATTGGGGATGGTGAAAAGAAAAAAAAATAAATGTCGCCGATCCCTGTAAGGGAGAGTCTGCCGGAGCTGGATTTATCGATTTCCAAGAATCCTTCAGACCAATATAAATATTTGATCTTCTATCATCCGTTTAAGATACAGTCGACCCTTTAAATCTGTCTTCGGCTGTGTACAAAAGGATCTTCGTCTTGGTCCACGAGTCGGATCATTTGATGTTTCAATCATTTTCCTCTTTTCCCGCCCCATTTCTTAGGGTAAACAGCCGTTGAATGAGACAAAATGAAAATAGAACCTCAATCGGATCGTCTTCGGCTCTTTTTTTTACATTTCGTTTTTCTTTTCTCTTCCTTTGCGCGACCGCTTTTCCGTCTCTTGTATTCTTTATTCGCGAACGAAATATACAGTGACCGAAATTCGCTGTCGGATTTCTATTGAATTACATGTTTTTAATCGAATTATCCATTTGTAATCGACTCTGATTGATATTGACGAAAGATATATTGCATTAAATAATATCCTTAATTAAAAAAAATATTTTTTTTTTATAAAATTGAGTCGTTAGCTCTACATCTAACCATTATACATATGTCTTAAAAATAATATAAATTATAAAATATTAAATAAAATAAAATCATTCAATGTTAATATATATATATATATATATATATATATATATATATATATATATATATATATATATATATATATAAATGTATATATAAAATATAATAGATCAAAGAATATTTATAAATACGATTCATTGCATAGTACGATTCAAAAATATGAACGAATGAATAGAATATGTCGTCTATATACAGTTGAATGCATAATAACGTCACGTTATAAAGCTGGAGTTTGAAAGTGGAGGACGTTATTGAATTCACTAATTGGATGGTTCGGTATATGCAGATTTTAAATCGTTATGAAATATTTTTGAAATTGAACTAAATATTTGATCAATTAATAATTTTTATGGAATATAGCCCTGAAAAAACTTTTTTTTTCAGTCGTATTCATCGTTATAAATATCGACAGTAACGATTTTATATGTAATAGAATATTTATATATAGTGTATTTTATGAGTTTAAATGTGAAAATTAATATTGATAGAATATTGCATCATTATGTTTAATAAAATATTCAAGCGTCCATAGATGGCGCAGTTTTAATATATCGCATTATATTTGTGGTAGTCTCATATATTGTAGTGATATATATATATATATATATATATATATATATATATATATATATTATAAATTATTTATGATGAAATTATTATTATTATTATATAAATATAAATAAATATTTTTCATACAATATATTGTTTTCAGCAAATCGATATTTTCGCGAATTGCGCTTACGCCTTTCGGTATCTGGTCGTTTAATATTCTATATTTGGACCCGAATCTTCACAACAACAATCCCTCGGGGGAATATTATTTTTACTTTGACGATGATTTAAGTAATTGGTTTGTTCAATTTTCGAACGTAAGCCGGTAAATAAAACAGGGGGCGTCGATTTTTTTTTTCTATCCACTTTTCACTGTAAGAATCACGCTCGAGTGTTGAACTCGTTAAATATTAAATTTAACGCTAAATTATGCGGCTCGTAAATGCGGCCCCGCTTTATTTAGCGAGCCGTCGTAATTATAATGTTTTGCGATAAATAAAATTCTCGTGCGCGTGATGAGATATAAACAAATTTTGTTGCTATAATAAAAAAAAACGCGATATAAAAATTATTTTCTTCAAGGGCTATTAATTAATTTCTAAAAAATACGTAAACACAATTTTGCAGTTGAAATTATCATTATATTATTTTATAATATATTGAATTAGAATTCAATTGTTTTTTTTTATATTTGATATAGATTTTTTATTTATATAAATAAATTGATGTAGTAGTAATAAACAACGATGCTGATTGGCTATAATAAAAAGGAAAAGAGCGCTGATTGGCTAATGTGTATCCAATCACAATTCAAGATCACTTATATATATTAAACTTTTTTTTTTTAGAAAAAGATGTATATAAATATTGCATAGTTTTACGATATATTTTTATAATATTTAAATTAATCGATTTTTCGTTTATCCGACCAAGAATTAATATTATTGGATATACAAAAAGTGATCCACATTATGATGAATAAAATTCGTGAATAAATTTCCTTAGCCATATGATATATATATATATATATATATATATATATATATATATATATATATATGGTATATATATATATATAGTTTTGGTTATAAATCGTGTAATTATGGCCACAAATTCGTATAATGGATGTTCAATTTACGCAATAATCCTTCAATTAGTGATCTATTACCGACACTTGTCGTTCGTTGTAACCCTTTGAATGTTAATGAATATTTACGACGTATGTAAAGCGATCGAAATTCTACGGGTTGATCGAATAACATCCTTTTTGAAATAAAAAAAAAACACCGAATTTAGAGAAGGGAAAAATATTGAAAAATGAATTAAAAACAATTTTCCAAATTATTTTCCTTTGATTTTATTTTCGAAGCAAAAAAAAAAAACTACATTGACAGTAAAATTGAAAGAAATAATCAAATCGATAAATTTAACTTTTCTATATTTAAATTTCGTAATCGGCGTTAATTAGTCTTATTTAATGAAAAAGAGTTCGATACCTTTTATATATAATTTTTAGAAAATTAATCGGTGTAATTTAAATATTAAGACAATGTAATTAATCCTTTGATTACATTCTTCGATTGCGTATAAATATTATAAAATTTACATTACTGAAAATAATTTTAGTATAAAAATTTCTTGACCACTATTATATTATATTTTGCAATTTTTACTTAAAAAATATGTTTGTTTTAAAAGTAATATTTTTTCCAAAAAATTATTATTCGATTCCCATTATATTTTATTATATGAAATTTTTATTTTATATTTATTTTTGGAGTTTAAATTTGTATAATATCATTAGATATTTATTATTGATTTTTTTCTAAATAATTTTTGATGTAAAAATATGTGTTTTATAAACGAAAAATACAAATATATTAAATATATAAATTCCGATATTCGAACATCGAATTTATTAGCTACTAAATATAGCTCGATGAAACACGAATTAAGCTCTTAATCTTGAATAAGAGATACAAATCCAAAAAAGATTATAACACTTTTGTAGTGCGTGCTAACACACACACACACACACACACACACACACTCACACTCTATATTATTGATATATAAAATACAAAAAAATCTTGCAAAATTTTTATTTTATTGATAATTTTACGTAAATTAATTCGGCAATTTTACACTTCACTTTTAGATTTATCATTAATTTTTAAATATTCCTGTATCAAAACATATAAAATATAAATAATATTTATTATTTAAATATATTTTGTTTAATTATATATTATTATTTTTACATTGTTTAGTATCTTAACGTGTTAAAAAAGACATCGTATAATTGAATCGATATTCAATATAGAAAGTGGAACAGCGCCATCTATTATTTACTTTTAGCTATTCATATTAAAATTTCACTTAATATCGACTATCGCATGAAAATCGCTTCATATTATATTACGAATGTTTTATATATATATTATATAATACAAAATATCCATTATTTACCGTAAAATAACGTGCACAATCAATTTTAAAATATTTATGACGTCACGTTGCACCATAAAGCGAATATTCCATTATGATTGCATTCTAGAAGCGATTTAATCGAAGGATACGGTCCGCATTATACGGACATAAACCGCCTACCCGTCATAAATAATGAATACGTTATTATACTATTTTTATTACCACGGTTTATATGTACCACATGAAGGGGGTAATTGGGGGGCGAAGGGGGGGGGGGTCTTAGGGATGTATTATTAACCTTGAAATGACTCTTTAGGAACACCGCGTGCCGTAATCCCGTTTTATTTTCATATATATATATATATATATATATATATATATATATATATATATATAAAGATGATGAAACGCGATGTTACATGTTAAGGTAAAATATCAACATTATTAATAATTCCATTCACAAATGGGATTTTCCTCATTTTTCCTCGTGACGCCAATATTATATTAATAAATAATGACTTTTCTTGAAATTTTATATATGAATATTTCAATATATATGGTATATTATATATATAAAAATAAATATTTATTTTAGCATACTTTCATATAAATAACCGTTGAAATGTCACATAATAATATTATTGAAATAATATGAATATAAATTTGATACTATTGTGATCAAAAAGTAAGGTGAAATTGTTATTTAAAACTCCAGGGTATTAGGAAGGCAGATAAATTGTATTTTTTTCTAGGTTGGTAGGACTGTCTATAACATTTGCCAAGTGTATATTTATCAAAAGGTTTAATTATCGACTTTTTTGCCAAAAATTCGATTCATATCGTTCCGCAACCGTCGTATTCGCCTGATTTGTCTCCGTGCGACTTCTGGCTATTCAGCAAACTTAAAAGACCAATGCGAGGACGCCATTTTGATACGATTGACGTGATAAAAACCGAATCGAAGAAGGTCTTGGGCTATACCGGAAAAAGACTATTCCGACTGCTTCAAAGACTAGAAAAAGCGTTGCCAAAAGTGCGTTTTATCGGACGGGGATTATTTTGAAAGGGATGAAATCGATTTGACAGAATAAATAAAGAATTTACATTTTATAAACAAATTCACCTCACTTTTTGATTACATTGTTATAATATCCCTTATTTTACTATTTTTAATTTATATATAAGGCGCCTTAAATTAATCGAAATTCATCCAATCAGTGCAATAATGACGAATAATCAATCTTACCATATGTTTTGATGAAAAATTATATTCTTCAAAATATAATCAATAATCAATAGTCACATTTTTACCGTAATACACCATTTATTTTTATAATAATACGAAAACGTGTAGGAAGTATATTGAAATTGAATTTTGATATTTTATATATAGAATTATCTTTTATTTTTTTTATCAAACTGAAAACATATACATCTATAAAATATTATACCATAAATAGTATATTTTAAAATATATATTGCGTGCTTAAAAAAGTAATAAGAGTAAATTTAAAAGTTATATCATTATATTATAAATAAACGTTCAAAATAAACATTTGAAATTATTTATGTATCAAGTTATTTAATATAAAATAAAAAGTAGTATTTGAAGATTGAAATTAATTTCGTAGAAATAAAATAAATTTTATACATATTAAACTAGTGATTTATCGCAATAATTTTTTTGATGTATTTAACGTTTTTTTTTTTTTTGGTTAGAAAGAGTAAAAATAATTATATCGTAATTTTAATTTTTATATTACGCGTACATTTTTCAATCATCCTGTATCGTTTAACCGCTTTTATACGATTTACGTTTCGATATAATTGTGTTTTTTTAATATATTTTTTTTACAAATCGTTAACGCTGAATATATATATATATATATAAATAAACCGATTATCGAAAACGCAAGACGTTGTTTCACAAACGAAATCGTAATTAAATCGTTTCGACTCGACTCGATAATGGAAAAACAAGAAAAACGGAAACGAAAGACCGAAGAAAAAAAAAACTAAATTGTCGAAAAACGGACCGAATTTTCCGACGGCGACGGCGAAGTTTTCCCGCCGATCGAGTCGGTCGCATTAGAATAATTTGAAAACTCGCATTTTCGCCGTTAAAATTTTTCACCGATCGACGGACAAATTCGAGAAATTGGGAGGGGGGGGCGCGGGGAATATTTGTTTTTCATATTTCGAAAACTTTACTAATATAACTATGAAACTGAACGAAGAAGGAGTGGTTTTTTTTGTATTGAAAGGGAGTGAAGGGGAATGAAATCGGTCGGAAAACTCTCTGTGAATGGAGTTGAAATCGACGGAAAACTTCTCAATTAACAATGAAAATCCTGTAGCGATTCATTCTTCAAAATCATTCTTCGAATATATGTAACCGTATAATAATTTTAATATTTTCATTCGTGTTCAATTCAATCGACAACAAGTTCTCAAATATCGATTTTTGTTTTCATTAAAATCATTTCAATTCATCGACAATTTTTAATAACGTTCGATCGTTTGTTTATTAGCATAAAAATTATCGATATATCGTTGTATTTTTTTAAATAATATTTTATATTAAATTATATTATTATATTTTTAGTAAATTAAAAATAAAAATATTAAAAATTTAGATGTAGAAATTATGAATTAATTTATAATATAAGAATGATTAATATATATATATATATATATATATATATATATATATATATATATATATATATATATATATATATAATTTAATATTTTTTTAAGATATACGACTTCAAAAAATATTTTATTTAAAATATTTAACTAATAAAAAATTATATTATTTTGAAAAATGAGTTGACGATGATAGCTATTTATGTTTTAATAAATATTAAAATTTTTACAAAATATTTTGCCTCTAGGTTCTGAAAGAGATATTAATTTTATATATAGCAATAATAATTTTTATAATGGAAAAAAAGACAATGCATATAATATATTTAATGAATAAAAAAAATGTATACATTTTAATCAAATTAAATATTTTTTTAGTCGTATAATTCTAAGATAAAGTATTTTTTTTAGTATATAAAACGTGGGAGTATTTTGAGTATATATAATCAATTTGAAAAGAAAATGAAAGAGTGGAAAACAAAAACGAGAAAATTCTATATTGAAATTTTAATATTGTGTGGGTGAAATAAAATAAATTCGTCTCTGTTCTAAAAAACATTGTAAAAATCACAATTATTAATAATTTATAATATAATATATTTTATGACATATATATATATATATATATATATATATATATATATATATATATATATATATATATAAAATGGTATAGTATAAATAAATATGTCGAATACATTCTCATTTTGCAGCGTTTAATAAACCGATGTTTTTTTTTTGTATTATTTATCGTCTATAATTTAATACATATTTAAGTTTAATAATTTCAAAAATATTTTAAATATAAACGAAACGGTAATTGAAATTTAGTAGAGTTTTAAATATTGTTAAATTAAATTTTTGTTTGTTCGTCTTCCTATTTTCATAGCAAAAAGAAAAAAATGGTTTTCAAATTAATTCTAAAATATAAATTTTAATTTAAAATATTTTGATATAATATAATTTACAAATAATTATTTATTTACGTTTGAAAGATTAGTTTTTAATTATTTAGATATTCGCTTTTTAAAACATTCGATACTTTTCATTATTATATAATTATTTTTTCATATAACATATTTTTGCTATCGTTCGTGAAATTTTATTGTATTATATAAAAAAAAAATAATTAAATATTACTCAGAATAATTTACGGTTTATCTTTGCTTAACAATAAAATTAAATGTCTTCAAGATATTAAAATTAGATTTTTTAATTAATAAAATATATATATATATATATATATATATATATATATATATATATATATATATATATATATATATATATATATATATATATAAAATTGTGAACAGAAATTGATTAGATTTTATCCAATTTCGGAAGTTTTCCTTAAATCCGTTTTATATTTATAGATTATTTTATTAAATCTCAAAACAAAAAACGTTCAGGAAATCGATTTTTATTAACGCAGTAAATTATTTTTTAATCTGTAATCGATTTCAATGATAAAAACGAAGATTTTTTCTGTAGTAATTTTACGCAGGTTTTTCTTGAAAATATTATATTATATAATTTTGTTGAAAATTCCAAATAAATTCATATTGAGATATTAATTTATTTCGGATTTAGATCGGCTTATCTATACTTAAAGATATTATATATATATATATATATATATATATATATATATATATATATAAAGCTTTTACGGTTAAGTCTATGTATATATTGGAAAATATTTATAAGCTTTTATTCCCTTTGTACATTTCTTTACTCTTTATTTGTACGACGGATTTGTTTGACATCAAATAAATATCATAAAAGATTTGATTTGACATAAATAATAAACGAAACGTTCAATTTATACAAATGCGAAATTTTAATTTTACATATATAATTAAATATAGTTATATATCTTCATGAAAATCGTTGAAAAATAAAATCAAATTTTTAAAATACTTTAATATATATATATATATATATATATATATATATATATATATATATATATATATATATATATATATATATATATATATATATATATATATATATATATATAATATTATACTTAAGTTGAACTAAAAATAAAATTGTCATTTATTTTTGACTAATGTTTTCTAATAGATTCATTGTATCATATTATATCATATTAGAACAAATATATATTTTAGAAATTTATATTATTTCTCTAGATTGAGAATAACAAAAATAAATAAATATATTGAAATAGATAAATCGCATTTAAGAATCTATAAAGTATAAATATATGAAACATATCGTATAAAAGAAGTATATCGATAAATTAATAATATTATTTATAATAAAATATTGATTGATATTATTATTAAAAATTTAATATAGAATTCAAAAAAAAAACAGCATATGTTATATAAGAAAAAATATGTGCTTATAGAAAATGATACACTTTATAGTTTGAAAAGTTAATTATTCGCATAAATAATAAGAAAATATATTTTCTATGACTTTAAATACGAATAGTAAAATAGCTGATATGAAAATTTTCATATAAATGTACGTATAAATTATATGAAAACGTATCAAACAATATATATATATATATATATATATATCCGTATATATATATATATATAATATACGTATATATCCTTTCTAGGTGAGTTTTCCATGAATTTTCCAACATATATTAGAAAATTTATCCACTAGAACGCTTCGTATGCGAACTTAATAAAAGTATTTTTTTGATATCAGCCCTCGTCTGACCCGGATATGAGGGTGCATTCCTGAAATATCGACTAGCTAGACGAATAGTCAAAAGAATCCATATTAAATCCTTTCACATTTCAAAGGTGAATTTGGATAAGAAACACCCACACATATTATATAACGCGTTCAATCATATAGAAAAAAAATAGAGTACGAGTGAAAAACGTACGGAATTTTCATAAAAAATTACGATAGCGTTAATTAATTTTATTTTCATAAATCGAAAATAATGTATTGCGTGTTGTGACTATTTTTCACAACATATTAACCTTTTAAATTGACATATAAAATTTTTTTCTTGTTTAACGTAGGCAAAAGATTAAATTTAATATATTTATAAAAATTAAAATAAATTATATATTATATAATGTATAACACTGTGATCAAAAAGTAAGGGAATTTGTTTATAAATTGTAAATTCTTTATTTATTCTTCCAAATCAATTACATCCTCTTTAAAGTAATCCCCGTCCGATAAAACGCTCTTTTACCAAAGCTTTCTCCAGTCTTTGAAACAGTCGAAATAGTCTTTTTCCGGTATAGCCTTAAAGATCTTCTTCGATTCGGTTTTTTTGAAATTTTGCTATATAGCCAAAAGTCGCACGGAGCCAAATCAGGCAAATACGGTGGTTGCGGAACAATATGAGTCAGTCGAGTTTTTGGCAAAAAATGCAGTATGACATGGTACATTATCGTGATGAAAGAACCGAGAGTTGCAAAAACACGTGTAACTCGAAGATAATAAAACCTTTTCACAAAATAACGCTTGGCAAATGTTATAGACAGTTTTACCAACCTAGGAAAAAAATACAATTTAACTGCCTTCCTAATGTCGGGATTCTTAAATGACAATTTCACCTTACTTTTTGATCACAGTATATATATATATATATATATATATATATATATATATATATATATATATATATATATATATATATATATATATATAATCTTTTGTTAAATTCGCAAAATATTATAAAAATTATCGAAAAATTCTCGTCGTTTGCAAAAAAGGGATGACACGAGCGAAGTATATACAAAGGAAAAAATAATTAATGGCACTTTTTTCCAATTTGCAAACGATTCTCGTTTTTATTTCTTGCGTATTCAGCGCTCTTTTTTTCAATTTTTTTTAATGATAAATTAGACAAAATTAAATTCGTCGAGAATGGAAAATTATTTTTCAACAAAAAAAAATGAGACAAACGTCAATCAAACCATTAAACCGGTTGTTAGTCTAATTGATGCTTTTACAATAGTAATTTTGAACATTAATTAACATAATATATTATATATAAAGAAAATAATTAAATTTACATTCAAAATTAATATTCTTTATAATAAAATAAAAATTTTTTGGTGCAAAAAAATGGTGAATATGGAGGTTGTTCAAATTGTTTTATTTATTTTTTTCGCATTATAATTAATTTAGCTTAACTTTTTAACCCTTTAAAATTTTACGAATCCCTCGAGAGAATTTCAGTAATTTAATTATCACAGTCTATTGCCGACAGTTATTTGGCTTTGTATTGAAAAGCTTGCTATTGTTTGCGATTTTGGCTTTGATAATTTGGATGCATTTCGAAAATTACCCAGAGCTTTTCACTGGGTTTTAAAGCTCCGGCGATCGAACTTTTTCACTCAATATATATATATATATATATATATATATATATATATATAAATATATATATATATATATATATATATATATATACTAAATTTTACATTTTAATACCGAAAATGAAATATACACGAATATAAATTTCGTATAAAACAATAATGTTTTCATAAAATGACCGCAAAATAATCTCATTATGAACGACAGAAACGGAAACGTTTCTTTGTTTTTGCGTACAAATTATTATTATTGTTAAGCAATATTAATCTTTCTTTACTATGTCAATACGTTCTATTTTTCTTCTAAATTGTCTATTCTAAAGATTTTTCGAATCATATACATTCACAATTTGTTGTAAATTTACTTCTAAAAAAAAACGCAATTTATATTATTATAATATTTATTAAAAACACTGGAATTAAAATTTAAATTGATAATTATGATAAATTAATGTTACATTTATGAAATATTGAAAAGCGACAACGCGGTTTCGAACTCGTACATTCCAAACAGCTCAATGTAGGTAAGTGAATTTATCTTTTTTTTTTTATATATCATTCAAATATCTATATTTATTTAATTTAAAATCGTATTAAAATATTTAAATAATAATTATTATTATAATCAGAATATGAAATTCGTTTTTTATGTTTTAATTTAAGCGTAATTTTAATATTTCATTATATTATAGTATACAATAATAGCTTCGTTGAACGTTCTTTTTATGTATTATTTATTTTAGCATTAACGCTTAACTAGACCGTTTAAAACGATAAAAAATATATATATGTGTGTGTGTGTGTATTTTGTTTAAAAATATTATATATATATATATATATATATATATATATATATATATATATATATATATATATATATATATATATATATATATATATATATATATATATATATATATATATATATATATATATAGGGTGAACGTTTTATGTGTGCATTTTTACATATGTTCAGTATAAAAAAGTTTCAACATAATTAATGGAACACTCGAAAAAAGCTCTCGTAACCTTTTAGGTAATTCACGCTTATAAAGAGGAATATACACGTTGCTAAAAGCTGAGTACTTTATAAAAATACTCGCTTATTTTCCGTATATTAACGTTCACGAACACACAGGGAACAAATACCAAAAGTTTGTTTCTGTAGAAAACAACACAACCTGTGAATATATCTATATATATATATATATATATATATATATATATATATATATATATATATATATATAAACATTTTTCAAAAGTAGCTTTTGATGATTTGAAATTTTGACGTTCATTCTCGTGTATAAAATTAGTGGCGCTAGTGTCTTTTTACATTTGAATCTATTTTTCTAGTATTGTGATATTATTTTATACGTAATTATGCATATATTTTTTAATGATAATATTTTATTTTATCGTTACATATTATTAATCTTTGATTACAAGATTTAATACGATGTTGAATTCAATTTTGTTCGGTTTGTAACCAATTTCGTAAATCTTGATAATGGAATTTTACACATAGATGGAGGGTTTGAATCTATTATAAAATGGAGAAATTTGAATATATATATATATATATATATATATATATATATATATATATATATATATATATATATATATATATGAAGATTATTTTCGGTGTAATATTACTTAAATTGTTTGTGTGTGTATTTTCATTTTCCCGAAGCCTTTGTGTTGTATTCTATAATGAGGAAAAAACACAATACTGTTTTCTATTTAGTTTTCCGTGGAATTTCAGAACGAAAAGGAAAAAAAAATGCATATATATCTATATGAATGTACAATATATGTGTTATAGATAAAGCACAATTGAAACATTCTATTATTATTGTTAATTAAAAAATGTTATTTATATTTTATCAACAATAATATTTTTTAAAAAATGACTTAAATTCAAAATTAATTTTATTATATATATAAATTAAAATTTTTGAAATTATGTATTTATACATACATATATATATATATATATATATATATATGAAAGAGTTAAAAAACGATGTTTTAACGATAACATATATATATATATATATATATATATATATATATATATATACTCATGTTCATATTAATGCGAGAATATTCGCCGGTAAATACAGGGGGTTTAAACGTCGACCGCAACTGCGAAATTCACTTTGGTCCGCTTTTCGTTGGGAAAGGGTTAATTTTCTACGTCGACAGCCACCTGTGATCGTGCACGGGGCACTCGAGGGTTAAACTGAAAAATTAATGGAATGTATTTAAGGACCCGTTTCTTTATTATTATTATTTTTTTTGTTTCGTCATGAAAACGTATTTCTTCGTAATATTTATTGAGGAATCTCTTTGTTGATCCAATTCGTATTTTCCATTACGCGCGCATTATATATATATATATATATATATATATATATATATATATATATATTTATATATGTGTTATAGGCATCGAGCTATTTATGTGCGACGTACAACATTCATAACTAGTGATATCTTCGAAATTTGTCTTTTCATACGCTGTTGATCTTCGTTCAAATGGAAAAGTTTATCCCGAAGACTACCTGAGAACGTATAGGGTGACCCGAAAATTACCAATTATATATAAGTTTTGATAATGCAATATATAAATATTATATTTTATGTTCCAAAGTCAAGATTTATATATAAAAGTCAAATTTGACGATTTTGTATCTGTATTTGAATAATTTCTGTTCTACATATAATTTTTTTTTATTATTAATTATTATTATGATATTATTTTTTTGATTAAAACACATTGTTTTTTATTGAAATATTATTAGAAAGTTTATCTCTAATATTGTTTTATATATTCATTTATATATAATAAATTTCTATTTGAGGGTGCGAAACGAAAATGATAAATGGATTTTATGTAAAAGAACAATAAAATATAATCCAATATTTGTCGTCGAGTTGAAAAGGGAGTTGAATTTAGAGGGTCAAAACTTTTAAGGTAGCATATGATATGTATATATATATATATATATATATATATATATATATATATATATATATATTTTTTTTTTTTCAATTCCATTATTTAAAAATAATAAACGAGTGAATATTATATATAGAACGTGTTTACATTTAATATTTTATTTGTTATTTACGATTTGTAATAAAAATGGCTTCGCATTATTTCATGTTTTCAACATAAGTATACTAGAATTTAATAATATTGATTCATTATAACAAAAAAAAGTATAATATACTAAATTTAAAATTTATATGATTTTATGTGTATATTAGTATTAATATTTTAATATATCAATAAATCGATTAGGATTAATTTTATTTTAATGTAAAAAATGAAACGATTTTGTGATCGCACTGTACAAATGCGATTTTTTTTTTATATGGAAATTTACAAAAAATAAAAAAATAATAATTTACTGTAATAAAAGTTGCGCGATACTCTTTTCATACAATATTCTCGATATAATTTGGTATTATTTTTATTATATTTTATTTTTTTCGTCTTAATGTCGGAATTTTTTTTTTCAGATCTCTATTTTATATTCGCAAACGAGCCGCCACTGATTGAGGGTGAGTTCAACGGAAGCCACGGGGGGGTGGGATGAAATATTATAAAGGAGGACCGAGTCGAAATTTTATACAGTGGCGGGGAGGGGAAAAGAGGCCAAGGGGAGGTAGAGAATTGTGTGTAGACTTTGAAAAGAATTAAAGTTGTATGAAAAGCGACAATTTTCGAAGAACTTTCGTATCGGTTTCAGGACCGTTTCAGAAACTTGTACATATAACGAAATACGCCCAGCGCGTGAAACTTTACATTTGAAAAGCTTTAAACTGTATAAAAAAATATAATAATAATAGAATTATTCACTCTAAAAATCGGTATATTTTATTCAATATCGCATATTAATAATATATATATATATATATATATATATATATTTTTTAAATTGTTCGAAATTCCATCGCAAATCTTCGATTGCGATCGGCAAAAGTTATATATATTCGTAACTTTGTTTATTGTTTCTGAACGAATCTCACTCGTGATTATAATTTCGATATAATTTATAACAACAAGTTTTGCTTTGCATTGAATCGTTCGCGAATATCACAGGATAATAATAATATTTCAGGAATTCAAAACAGGATCCAACTTATTCGTTTCAAGTTCAAAGACCGCAAACGTATAATAAATAAATCAATCCTTCTCTATATATTGTATTATATATATATACATATATATATATATATATATATATATATATATATATATATATATATATATATATATATATATATATATATATATATATATATGGTATATATGACAGTTTGAACGCTGCAATTTAACAAAGCCGTATTCAATCGACCGAAACGCACCGATTGAGAACCGCCGATCTATTGTATATTGTGAACGACGTCACACAAAATATTCGAACGTTTCGTTCGGTTAAATTTTAACGCTTCGTCAGACTACATGTTGTTGAAGTACGTTTTCTTTCGTCGCCCCACTGTACACCAAAGAATCTTCAATACGGACGAACGACTATAAATTTCCTTTTTACAGTGAAATAGAAAAAAATACACACACACACACACACACACACACACACATATATATATATATATATATATATATATATATATATATATATATATATATAATACCATGAGGAAACTATTTTCATACGTGCAACGGAATATATCCAGGAAACCGGCAGACAAAAAGGAAATTAAACCTGGAGTTGAACCGGGAACGAACGGTCACAGTTAACCAATATAACCATGGTAACCAAGCCGAACAAAAGATTATCGCGACAAAACTAGTTTTTTAACGTTACTATATATTACTATCGTCAAAAGAATGTCATCTTATCCCGACTGCTGAAACATACCTCATACCATTCTGAGGATATTTCGTATACTTTACTGTAATTTTGTAGCACAATCACGTTTCTTTTTATACACAAATATATATATATATATATATATATATATATATATATATATATATATATATTCTACCAAAAAATGTTTCTCGAAGTGTTTCGCTTAGTAGTTTTCGCCTTATGAAATCGTATTAAAAATCAGTAATGAAATCTGCGAAAGTACTCCGTTTTTCCAAATACATAGTGTTTAAAAAATGTTCGAAAATTTAATGTTTTTATTTATCACTATTCATCATATATATATATATACGTTCATTCTGCTTAAAAAATAAGTATAACATTTTATATATATTTATGGTATATAAAAATAGTAAAATTATTAATTAAAAATAAAATAAATTAAATATTTACGAAACACTCAAAGTATATCAACTGTATACTTTCAGCAATAACGATATGGAATATTGGAGTTGTGCCTGGAATAATCTGGAATATTATCGTAAAACATTGTACTATATTTAGAATTAGAGCATTTAGTGTCTCAATTATATATATAATAATGCGAAATAAATGTTAATATTATTAGTAAAATAAATATTTTTATTATGTAGGGATTTCGCGGAAATAATGTATTCGGATTAGTTGTCGGTGTAAACGGAGGCCTCGACCTCACTTTTAAATTGATTACTGAAATGGCTATGTTATAATATTTAAATATATACAAGTATACTATAGTGATCAAAAAGTAAGGTGAAATTGTCATTTAAAACTCCCGGGCATTATTAGGAAGACAGATAAATTGTATTTTTATTCTCAAGTGGGTAGAACTATTTATAACGTTTGACAAGCGTATGTTTGTCAACAAGTTTAATTATCTCCGAGTTACACGTATTTTTATAACTCTTGGTTCCTTCATTACGATAATGCATCATGTCATACTACATTGATTCTTCGCGATTTTTTTTTTACCAAAATCTCGACTTATATCGTTCCGCAACCACCGTATTCGCCTGGTTAGTCTCCGTGCGATTTCTGGTTATTCAACAAACTCAAAAGGCCAATGCGGGGACGCCGTTTTGACACGATTTAGGAGATAAAAACTGAATCGAAGAAGGTCTTGAAGACTATACCGAAAAAAGACTATTCCGAATGTTTCGTGGATTTAAAAAAGCATTGGAAAAAGTGTGTTTTATCGGACGGGGATTATTTTGAAGGGGATGTAATTGATTTGGAAGAATAAAGAATTTACATTTTATAAACAAAATCACCTTACTTTTTGATCATAGTGTAATGTCGTTAAAATATTAATGTATAATATAAATTAATATTATATATATATATATATATATATATATATATATATATATATATATATATATATATATATATATATATATATATATATATATACAATATATTATTTGTAGGCAATTCTTGCTTAATAGAATAATATGATATAAAATAAGAATCGAACCCGAGATACGTCGCATTAACAATTCAATTACGATCTTCTATATACACAAATATTATATATATATATATATATATATATATATATATATATATATATATATAATATAAAATTGTTTCATGAACAAATACAAGAAAAATATATTAAATATCAAAATGAAGCGAGTCAAATCGATATCAAATTCAGCCGGCAAACATTTCATACTATGTTTTTTTTTCAGCAAATCGTACGCGTTTCATGAAAAACAAAATAGCGATTCGTTTAAAAAAATAATAAGATACGAAACGAGATACGTTTAATTGAATTTATTTGAAATTCGAAGCTGAAAAATAATCAACAACAACACAATAATATATATATATATATATATATATATATATATATATATATATTTGAAAACGTCGAAAAATTACAATATTGACGAACGCGCTGAAAAATCTTTCACTTGCACGTCTCGAATGTAAATTTTTCAGCAAACGTCGCTTCATAAATCAATCTCTTCTTTTTTTGCGATTTGCTGAAATGTATATATATATATATATATATATATATATATATATATATATATAAACATATTTTTTTTGTTTTGTTTATTTATTAATCAAATCGAAATCGAAACAAAAAAAAAAGATGTCGATACAAAACATAACAATAAACATGAAAATAATATTGTTTCGCGTGAATGATGACGGTTTCGCGTCTGAAATCGACGTTTCAGCTGAAAATTCGTATTCGATTCTTTTCGTTTGTAATAATATAGTGTATATTTTAAAATAAATAAATACTACGGAGTTTTTGTTTTTGATCAAAACGTAGAATAAAACAACATAACGCACAATATATATATATATATATATATATATATATATATATATATATATATATATATATATATATATATATATATATATACAGTATGTTTAAAAAAATATACTATATTCGATTAATAAAAAAATTTGAATGAGAATGATTTTACTGTTTTTTTGTTTGAAAATTTTTATTGTTATTATTTTAAATTTAATAATATAAATATATATTTAATTCAAATTTTATAAAATTTAGCATTTTGGAATTATAAATAGAAAATTATATTCAAAATGGCTTATGATAATGTATATTCACACTTTTTAATCACAAATGAATTTACTCTAACATTTCGTTTAAAAAAATGTGTAATATTATTAACATGATTTTTGTTTTCACAAAAAAGTTGAATTTGAAGTACAAAAAAAATATATGATATCAGTAATATTACGATAGTTTAAAATTAATATTTGTTTTAAACTTTATGATGATTGTTTATATAGTCGAGTCTTCAGTTCTACGTCTAATTATTAGATAGCATTTTTTATTTATTTATTTAAGGTTTATATATAATATTATATATAGAAATATAGTAAAAAATAAACGCATCCTATATAATACAGGCCAGTATTGGTTTCGTTGCAAAGTCACGTTTTCGGTGACACCATTCGTCAGGGCCGCATTCGAATTTATGCGGCTTTCATCGACAGAGATTATTCCGGATTATTTCACCGCTTAGTTTCCGATACTTGCCGCATTAAATTAATTAATGTCGCAACGAGAGGGGGGAGGAAAGGGATGCGGCTATCGAATATCGGAATCGAAATTAATCCGGAAAAAAAAGATCACATATTTTAAATGGAAAATATCGCGGAAAATCGAACGTCGGATTTTTTTGTCATTTTCATTACATGTAAAATATTAATTATTATTTTTTCTGATTTTTTTTTCTAATTTTTGTCAATTAATAAAATAATATTATTTTATATATATACATTTTAATATAAAAAAAATCGAATTTTAAGATTAAAAGACAACCTCAAATAATATATATATATATATATATATATATATATATATATATATATATAAAAATTTTAATTTGAAATAAAATATCTTATATGAAAAATACGCAAATATTATCTGTCATAATTAAAGTGAAAATGAAATATTTATTTTATAATATTTTTACGAATTATATTATAATAACTTAAAATATGCCATTTATGATCTATTATGAGTTTTGATAATATTTGTGTTAAAAAAATAACCTACCGATAAATAAAAAAATCATGTAATCTATTTTTATTTCTGGTTATAAATATAATATTAATTTTTAATTTAACAATATTACATATATATATATATATATATATATATATATATATATATATGTATATATATATATATATATATATATATATATATATATTTACTATTAATCGTTGAATCATTTGAATTTATATTTAATTATGATAAAAAAAATAATTTTATTTATATATTGATTAATATTATATATGATAGCGATCAATATAATCAAAATTTTAGTTAATATATAGTGATATTTTCACTTTGATCATTACGATAAATAATATTGCAATATAACAGTCAACTATTTACTGAAACACACCGCATAATATGACGTGACAACCATAACAATCGTGCCAGGGGTGTCATTATTACTCAAACGGGTAATTTAAATATAAATTCCAATAACGATAACGATATATATATATATATATATATATATATATATATATATATATATATATATATATATATATATATATATATATTAAAAATTCGAAGAAAAGCGTTTTCAATACGTAAAATTAACTATCATTTTTTTCCTTTATTGAATTGGAACGACGGGAAAATTCGCTCGAGAGCTTTTCACGACATCGATGAATAATCAAACGTCGAAATATTTACCCGAACAAACCCTTCATTATGTGTAGAAAAAGGGAATGAGGTTTGAAAACGAGAATTCCCTTTGAAATTTATGAATGGATGTTTATGAATTTACCATTTAAACATTATTGACTACGTATCGTGTAACGATTTTTTTTTATTAAAAACGTATTATATTTGTTTAAAATATATATATATATATATATATATATTTTTTTTTCAGAATGATATAAAAAACAGCTCCTTGATGTTTATTTTATTATATGCTATATTTAGTCTTCAGAAGAATTATATCTGAAAGCGTTATTTGATCTTATTTTTCTGCTCGGAATCCGAGTGTTTATTATTAATTTTGTTTGTTATACTTAAAATGAGAGTAAATATTATATATACATATATATATATATATATATATATATATATATATATATATATATATATATATACTATAAATATATTTTTTATTTTATAAAATATATTGAAATTAATTCTTTTATATATTGAATAAAATATTAATTCAGAATCGCTAATTAAATATTGTTCAATTTCCCGATGAATATTGAAAAAAAAATGTGGGGAAAAAAATAAAGTCGTTATGCTAAATTAATGCGGCGAAGCCTTCATCTGGATTTAATCATGAAAGTATACCTTAAATTTTGTCATAAATCTCGAGATTACCCTAGAAAATATGAGTGGCCTTCGTTTATAACGTCGGTTAAAGAAGACGAGGGCGATTTAAAACCTTAATGACGAGAGATAAAAACAATAACGGACTCCATATTAAAAATATTATTATAATCTGCCTCAAGTTCTGTTACAATATTGTTTAAAATAATAATCGTGTCGATAAATTAAATTCGTAAAAGTAACCGTATAATAAATAATTAATTAATTTAAAAAAAATATATATTTTTTAAATTTATTATTTACAATCGTCAACAGATGGAGTTTTGATAATGCATATGCGATGAATTAATCTACATATTATTTATGAATTTATTATTGAATATACATGTATATATATTTATATTTTACGTTTAGTCATAAAAACGATAAAATCTTCAACATATGTAATGTTAAAATATTTAAAACGATATAAAAGAGAACTTCAGTTGTATCACTCATAAGAAAAAAGTGCGTTTTAAAAAATGAAAAATGAAAAAAATGGTGTAAAATATTATATAATGCAAACGATCCAACTTCTATCGCGCGCATTAACATTAATGTCGCCGTTGATGCGGACGCACCTTTATATTTGTTTGCGTTTTCGCCGAAAAAAAAGATGGCGTACATATTTTTTTGTACGACGAAACGATTTTTATTTTTTTCGTGACATTTACTTTGTGATCGTTTCATGTTTGTTTCTTGTTATTGTTTTGTTCCGTATTTTTTATTCCGTGTGTACTTTTTTTTTGACAGAAGAAAATAATTAATTATGGGCGACATCCGTAATGAATTTATTATCGTCGCGGATAAATAATGCGACTTTTGTACGAAAATCTTAATCTATTCTAGAATTATCTGAGTCTGCGTCTACACATTTAATATATATAATACATAATGAAAAGACTTTATATAAATAATGAGACAATCTCTATATATTCGTATATAAAAGAACGCCATCTATTGTTAAACATTTTGTAATTATTATTTTTCACTGTATTAAGTTTTAATTCATATAATTTAGCTTTATTGTAATATATATAAAATGTATACAAAAAGATAAATATTAATCGTCTAATCAAATATCGCATAAATTCTTTTATGTGTCAGAAATTATTATTATTATTATTATAGTTAAATGAAAGTTTAGTTGTAATATATATTATTTGTGTCGAAAAATATTCTTTAATAGTATTTATAAATTAATCTTAATGCAAAATAAACGAGAATACGTATAAATAAATGCAAAACGCAGCGTGACGACGGTCGGCGGCCGGCGGCGATCAATCGTCGTCAATTAGATTTCTTACATAATTAAAAGAAATTAAACCATTATCCTACGTTAAATTGTAAACGCGTGAAACATCTAATCTTTAACATTTAGATCACATTTATAATTCACGCACGCGCACACGCACATATTCACGCGCGTCACGCGATAGCATAGCGAATTCGCAGCTATATAAATCACTATTCGGTAATAAATAACACGATTTTACGTTCGACGTTATAAATTTATTTTCATTCGCGGTCAATCACGTTACACCGTTTTCGCGGTAAAAAAAAACATAAATAATTCGTTTTATATACGACGCTCTAAATCCATTTTATATATTTAATGTGTGGCTTTTGCATTATTAGTAAATGGAAAATGAATTAGCAACGTTGAATTTTATCAAAAAGGTTGATTATGTAGTGTATTTCATGTTAAACCTAAATATATATAGTATAAATTCTATCACAAAATAAATTTTGCACATTGAACACGACTGATGATAATTTTTAAATAATAATATCCGAATAAAAATTATATTTACATTTGTGAAAAACTCATCAGTTTGTTTTCTTTTTTTTTTTTGAGATGTCATTCATTTCAATATATATTTTCCTAGAGCTTCGGCGTTTATAGCGAAACCTGATAGTGAATTTCTGAAACTTTTCCAGTTAATATTTCACAAAAGACATAATTCATTTGGGGGGGGGGGTATATTTCAAAATCTAAAATCGGAAAATTTATCGTCGTGTCTAACGATCAGAGTAATAAATTACACCAATATTCGAAAAGGTGTTCCGGCAATACTTTTGTGATATTTAATTTTTTGATTTAAAACGCTCATTATCATCAACATATAAATTACAATAAAATTTCGCTTTTTTTCCATACAAAAAAAAACAGTTGATTATCTCTAAGAAAACTCATAAATTTCAAGTAGAATAATCATGAGAATTTTTTGAAAATCTATCGTCGACAGAATCGGATATATATATATATATATATATATATATATATATATATATATATATATGGTCTTAAATCATTAAACGAATGAAAAGTGTTTGCAATTTCCTCAATTTTCAGTAGAACGCCGTGAATTTTTCAAGACGCTACTACGCCAACGGGTTAAATCGGATATACTTTTTCGTCCCCCCTCCCCTTGTTTTTTGACCCCTTCGGCACACGACTTATATCCCCGAGACAACTGCTAAATTGACGAGAACCCTCGTCCCGAATAATCGGGCAGCACTCCGCCAGGAATAGATTCCGAAAGGAGAGGAAAAAAAGGAAAGGTTTGTACAAAAAAAAAATAAAAAATAAATAGGCGAAAAGTACAGAACCCCTGGAAAGTCGAACGAAAATAATATATATATATATATATATATATATATATATATATATATATATATATATGCTAGGGACTCCAAACAAAATAATGACTTTTTCTAGAACTCCGGTCACGAACGGGTCAAATGGAAACATTTGAAAGTGTTCGAGTGAAACGTTGAGGATTATTCGAAGCCTTGACGAAATCTTTCATATACCTCGTCAAACGGTCAACAATGGACTTTTAGGATTACGCATATAACGGACAATCGGAGGCCAAGGGACACAAGTGAATATTAAAACTGTCAGTCGCGTATAAAAGTTTATATAGCCTTAAAAAAAAATATTTTAAATATTAATAAAATTACTATTAAAAAAAATATATAAATTTGCACATAAATCCTTTGGTTTCTGAACGATATGTATATTATATGAAAAAAGTGTTATTTTCAATTCTTAGATATATTTTTTCTTATGTAAAACGTGGGATGTCAATTCTGAGTATCGCAAAAAAAAAATGTTTTTCTTTTCATTGTTGATTTATTTATTCGTAATATAAATATAAAATAATCGTATTTATAAAAGCGTTATTTATTTTGCAATATTATATATTTTTTTTAATCAAAAATAATATCGTTATTTTTTTGTAAATATTTTTAGAACTAAGTAAATAATTCGACCGGTAAGAAGTAATTGTCAAAATTTACTCATTGTAAATAATATTAAAGATTATTTTTTTTATGAAAATGTTACGAAAAAATATGATAAAAATCGTTTTCATTATTGAAATTCTAAACATTTTTTTTTCATATAATATATATTATATATTTATAAAGTGTAATATAATAATCGTATTAAATTTAATGCGTGACGTATTTTAAAATAATGATATGCGATATCTGTTTATGAGTTGATCGTTGTCGAGAATTTATTTTACATTAGCGGAATTTACGACGAAAAGTTTGAGAAGCGTAGCTTCGAGCTATTGGCTTAAACGTCAAGTTTCTAATTAGTTTAAATCTTTGTTCCGCCGTTTGGATTCGTCACATTCAATTTGTTCAATTAAAAGCGTAACACGTGTCCGTTCCGGAACCGAATCCGTGCTCCGGAGCGAAACCGATAACGCTCCGCGCGAAAGAGCGCGTCCATTAGAATTCAATTTACGCGATTCTCAATGGAATCAAGTGCTTCGTAGTGATTTAACGTCGACCCTATATAAATATATTTCGATCGTTTTCTTTTATAGCGCGCTACAAAACATTCCTTTTATTCGGATTCTTTTTCGCGTAATAGACTCGTATTACGCGTTCGGGTTGTCGTTCGTCCCTTTTTTGAAAAAGAACGAACTATCTATCCGATAGAAAATAGAAACGTTTCCCCTATCGGTTCTATTGAATTTTGTACGATTTTATATACGACGAGTTTATTGCGTCTATAGTATTATTATTGTGAGAAAAGTGACTATTTATAAACGAATTCGTACGTCGATCTGCTTATATATGAATATCATTTATAATATAATATGATTTATATCATATATTTTAAAATTAAATATAAAATGTATATTATATATAGTCGTATAATTGAATATTAATTATTATTATTATAGAATTAATTAAAAATTATCTGAATAAAAAAATGTTCCATAACAATGCTCGAGTCGCGATAAGATCTAAATAATGAATGGCAAGTTAATTTTTTTTTTTAGGAAAAGTTTCATCGTGATTTATATCGTCGTTTTAAACTTCGTCGAGTTTCGGGAAAATTCTCGAAATTTCCCACTCTCACCTGGCCGAGCGCTATCGGAAAATGCTCGGAATTTTCGCCCTAGCATAATTAACGAGACGCGCACTTGTATCCGTCGGCGTTCCGTAGAAATGGTAAGCGACAATAAAGTTTTTCAACGAGAAAACAACGGCTCCAAAGTATCGGGAATGATTAGCCGAAAGCCGCAGATAAAATGCGATTCATCAATCATTCGGTTCGTCTTTTTCGGATGTTCGACGCACAAATACAAACGACGCTTCTCAAAATGTTATTCGACATTGCGTTTTTTTTTAAATATAAAACGGTCAATATTTTTAATTATTTATAATTTATTTAATAAAATATACGAACATTATTAAAACAACGCCATCTATTATTATTATTCAACCACTAACATATCATATTTTTTTAAAGTAATAATAAATGTTAACATACAATAACGACCAACTAACTTATTCGTTATATTTAGAACTATGAAGTGTATTTATTTTTTTCCACAAATAGACGTAAATGGATATTTCACTATTTTTAATACCCGTAAAAGTTCTATTTCAACATCAGCGCCATCTGTGATATTTATTATTTCGTATCAAATTTATATTTAACTTTCAATTTATATTTAGAAATTGATGTAATTCAACTTTGAAAATGTTTCACTCGAATTCTATATATACTTAATTGACGCTATCTAATTTTATATATTGTTTTACTGTCAAATTGGTATTTTATACTAAAAATATCAAATAATGAATGTATATATATATATATATATATATATATATATATATATATATATATATATATATATATATATATAGTAAATAGTTCGATTGTCATTTTCTAGCGTACTTTATTTTTTATGCACATTATAAGTTATATTTTTTTTTATTTTTATCAATATTTGAGAACCACAGAATTTCTTCAACAGGCTGTGAAATATCGAATCACTTCGTTTCGCTTCGGTGATAAATACTAGGTAAGCCGACAACCGAATAACCTTTTTAATATCATTGTTTTCGCATTACCAAAATAAAAACCGATTAATGTTATTACTTTTACACGTTTTTATGCGCCTATCTGTACATTTTTCGAATAACAATAATATTACAGTCGTAAATTAATATTTTTATTTGTTTTCTTTCACTTGAAAAAAATGATTTGATCGATAAAAAAAATAATTTATAATATTTTAAATAATTGAAAAAAAAAATTAAATCGGCAGCAACGCGAGTTTCGACTCGCATATTTTAAACGGCTCGATGTAGATAAGTGAATTTATCGACTCAATCGTTCAGTTATTTAATTATTTAATATAATATATTCAAGAATAAAATTATTGAAATGTCGGCGATCCGAACTTTACATTTAAGATTTATCTTTTTGATTCGGCTTCATCAAAGTCGTCCGCGCGTACAAAGTCGTAGTTTGCCGTGTAAACTTAAGTTTCCTACGGTGGAAAATGTCCGCGGAAAACTTTTTTTTTTTTAAAAGACGTAAACGGAATATAAGGAGTGTTTGCTCTCGTTTATTTCGTCGTCTGATTATTATTTGACTTCATAATCGATATGAACGTCTATTCAGAGACCAAACGGTTCAAATGCGCCGATCGAACTCGCGGAAAAATGTAACTTTTGAGTGAATGAAAAATAAGTAAAAAATCGAATTTTTATAAGTTTAATTTATTTGCAAATTATTCGATTTTCAATTAAAATTCATCAATCATTAATAATAAATACGCTAGATATGTGTATTGAATACGAACCATTAAAACATGAAATTCGATGATAAAATTATTATGTAAATTGAAATACTATAATTATGACTGATAATGTTAGCATTATGAACGAGTTAAATATTATAAAATTTTGAATTATAAAACGCTTAAACAGTCCGTGTCGGATTATCGAAATTGTGTCCCGTTTCCAGGTCAGATTGTCGGATTAACTCGCATCAGTAATTTTCATATAAAACGTGCTATATATATATATATATATATATATATATATATATATATATATATATATATATATATATATATATATAAATTTTCACACATACATTAGCGTTTCTATATCGTTTTTATATTGCGAATGATTTTTTGACACATTTTTTGTTATTTTATAAATTGCCCGTTCGACACGTGCACTAGGCAGTTCGTTAAAACCGGGAAATGCTGAAAACGACCCGTGAAAACAAAGGCCTGCCATAACACTTCGTGCGTGAAAACCCTTCGCTAGCTAGCGTCGAGAGAAAACACGGTTCAGATGTTCTCAATCTGCGGGTCGTTTTCTATATATTTTCGACTATAATTTTTTAAATACAAACATAAACATTATAATATTGTATAAATGAATTTTTAAAATTATATTATTCGTAGTATATTAAAAATTAAATACAAATTATGATAACAGTCACCATTACATCGGATCAATTAAAATGTCTGATAATTATATATTATATAATAAATTAAAAACGTCGTTTAATATGGTAAATGTGAAAGCAATAATATCTAAAAAAAAATTAATAATTCAGGTGGATAATTTGAGAACCGTCCACATTGAATACGGATCGTGTTATTTTTGACCGTGTTTATCTCGAAAACACAGCAACAAACGTGCCCGAGTCGTTAAGTACATCGTTAACTCCTTTTTTTTATTGTATTTTTTTTTTGCATATCGCTCGGGTCAAGCGTGGGCGCACTGTACCGCGTTGTGCGAAATCGCATTAAACGGGGGAAAATCTAAATTTGCAAATTGGTACGTTCTCGTATTGCGTTTTGTATGCGATGTGTTACGTATATAAATTTCGTAATTGAATATTATTATTTCGCGGAAATTAGCAACGTATTCAAAGCATCAGACTATTGATTCTGCGTGACTCGGGTTCGAAACGAGAATGAATAATTAAAAAAAAAAAAACGTGTAATTTAACTGTAGAACATTGATATTAACGAGTATATATATTTATAAATAGAATATTTTTAAATAGAAATGTAACGGCAAAATCATAAATTTGTATACAACAGGTCGCAGGTTAATCAAATTTTTAAATAAATTCAAAATTATTGCATTATCTATAATGATAAAATAATAACATTTCGATATCTAATTATTCACCATGAATATGATTTTTCTATGTCATTTTTTTAAAACTTTAATACGTCTGATTAACAATATTTTTCTTTGGATATTTATGAAGTATTAAAAAAATCTTATTAATTTTAATTAGATTCACACACATATATATAAATGTTGTTTATGAATTTTTATTATGTATTCGCACAAAATATTTAATTAAAACATATTTACATATTTTGTCGATTATTTCCTTTGAGTGTTTTTGTTTTTGTTGTTTGTTTGAAAATGTAATTTTTCGATAATTCGAACACAAAATTATCGATCGTTTTTCACATGTAGAAAAGCGTAGAAATGCTTTGAAATCGAATATTAAAATGTAATTTTGTACTGTTATAATATCGTTTTACGCGAGAAAAACCCACGCAAAAATAAATTAATAAATATACATACACACACACGCACATATATATATATATATATATATATATATATATATATATATATATATATATAAAACACTTTAAAAATTAAATATGAAATAAATCCGGATTTTCACCGTAGAAGATTTGTACTATTTCTATATTTTATTTTTTTCTTTTGCGAAACGCGCACATGTATCCTTTGTGCTTTTATCGCGTATTGAAAATGCGATAGTAATCGTCTGATAAATCAAACAATGGACGAGAGACGCCGACGCGCGTGTATTTTAAGCTTCAAACCCCGTGTCCCGGAAAATGCAATCGGATGGAAAAATCGCCGCGAGCTACTTTTAAATTCTTCGAAGGCGTTTTTATCGAACGACGGTGCGAAAAATCGTCGAAAATAAAATAAAATAAAATAATAAAAAAAAAGAAAAAAAACGACGAAAACACCTGGAAAAATCCGTACGCGACCGGTGAGAAACGGCGGTTTTTCCGAGTTTTTCACGAACGACGTGAAAAGCGTCTAAACATAAACTAGCTTGATCCGCTCAAAAGAACTTGCAGCATCATATATATATATATATATTTTAAAAAACTATGGAATTCAAGGATGACCCAGTTTCATTTGAAACTTTATCGGTATACTCCGATGCAAAAGGGCACAAGTGAAGCACATAAATTAATAAAATATTACGTCGAATATAATCAGTCAAACATTTTTTTTTTGTTATATAATTTTCGTTGCTCGTTTCGACGTGTGCATTTAATATAAATTATAAATTGTAGTATACGAAACGAAAACATAGATGTCTCTTTAGCACAAACGTCTGTTACGATGAATGCCTCGGATGAGACAAAAGATTTCCTTTGTCGTTTGAAATGAACGATGAATTATTTAACGTTTTCATACAATTGTATAGCGCATTATGTCAAGTTTAATCGCAATGTTAAAAATGGATATAATTCAAGTGAAAAACATTAAAATGTGCTTTCATTTTCAAATTTATACTACATATAAATTACTGTAAAACATACAAAATCCACATATTCTAGAAAAAACTATAATGTTGATTTTTTTACTATAACTTATTATAAATTCAATATAAGGAAACGTGACAATCGTTTTATGCATAATTTGTATCAAATTCTGTAAGATGATCCATTTATATAGAAATACATTTGCACTCATACAATCAGACATATAATTATATCATCTTTGAGTAAATATTTTATGACGTCATCAGTGCGAATGTCTGAATATATATAACTTTACTTGCTAATAATGCAGTGGCGTATCAAAATTTTCACTTTTAATATATATTTTATATTTAATAAATTATATATATATATATATATATATATATATATATATATATATATATATATATATATATATATATATATATATATCTGTGATCAAAAAGTAAGGTGAATTTATTTATAAAATGTTAATTCCTTTTTAATTCCACCAAATCAATTTCATCCCCTTCAAAGTAATCCCCGTCCGACAAAACGTACTTTTACCAATGCTTTCTTCAGTCCTCGAAACAGTCCGAATAGTATTTTTCTGTTATAGCCTTCAGGACCTTCTTCGATTCGGTTTTTATCTTCTCAATCGTGTCAAAATAACGTCCCCGTATTGGCATTTTGAGTTTACTGAATAGCCAGATGTCGCACGGAGCCATATCAGGCGAATACGATAGTTGTGGAAAAATATGAGTCGAGTTTTTGGCAAAAAAGTCACGAAGAACCAATTGATATGGTGCATTTTCGTAATCAAGAAACCAAGAGTTGTAAAAACACGTGTACAAATGTTATAGACAGTCCTACCAATTTAGAAAAAAAAATACAATTTAACTGTCTTCCTAATGTCTTGGAATTTTAAATGACAATTTCACCTTACTTTTTGATCACAGTAGTATATATATATATATATATATATATATATATATATATATATATATAACGAGATTGAGATAAAGCTGTCCGCAAACTTTTGCGGGGATTTGCGTGCGATAGCCGCAGCTTTCAAACGTAAAACTTTCAACTAAAACACTCGGATAATTAGTAAGCTTTGTGATGGTCGAAAGTAAAAGAGCCTTAAAGACTGGGTCAGAAAAAAAAACTATCCATTTATCCGCATTATTCAGAGGTATTGAATTTAGATCCTGTGTTTGAGCGATTCAAAATAATAATAATAATAATTAATATGTGAATGTATGAAAGCTCTGAAATAATTAATGAACTTGCACCGTATATAAGTTTGAACTTATAATTAGTGAGTTATTCCTACGATTGAAATTTTATATTAATTAAAGAATTCAACTTGATATTAATTTCAATGAGAATTATGTTATTTTTAATGTTTTCAGGATATTAATTTTGAAAAATTAATTTAACAATTATTATATAAATAAAATTACAATTATTTTCAATTATTCAGAATAGAATAATAAAACAATGATTTGGACTAACAAATAAATTAGTTTCATAAAAAATATAATATAGCACTAAAGCTCTTATGAATATGAACCTCTTTTTCAAATTTCACGAATATAATTTAATATAAATTAAAAATTTTAATACATTATATATTATAAAGTATTGAAATGATATGATCAATATTCAAAAGAGTGAATAATTTAATTTCTTTGAACTATCAACTGATATTAAATTTATAATGTGAATTTATTTATTAAAAATTAATTTATATTAATATATATATATATAAATGTATGATAATATTTATATATTGCCTATCCGTGAATCTAAATCTTATATTAATTTTAGACAAATTCAATATCGTGAAGCGATGCGAGATTTCTTAGCTCAACTCAATTATTCGACTGATGCGTTCTGAAGGGTTCGTTCGTCTCGGAAAATTCATCCCATTGTGGAAAATTCCATTTTCCGTATAATTCGAATATAAAACGGTGAGACGAAACGAATTTAAAGATTTATACCGCTGACAATTTTATATTATAATTCTTATTATACGAAATTTTTAATGGAAAACGATTGATTTATTAACGATAACATACATACACACACACACACACACACATATTTTCATATTTATTATACGTTAATGATTAAATGATATTATATATAATAAATTAATATAATATTTTATTCAAATAATAAATATTAAAAAAAACGAATTATATTTGGAATAACGAATTGTAATTTGGAATATCAAGTGTGACGCCGCCTTTATATTCAAATGACACATAATAATACAATTGTAACGATCATGCGGTTTGTGGATTTCCGATTCAAATCCTGTGAGGAAGTGACATTTGCATTCGAATATATAATTTAGTGTAAGTGAAATTCTTGGTCGTCTAAATTAACTTTGAATGGTTAAAATGAATGATTATAGGAAATTAAAATCCGTATTTAATATTTAATATTTTTAAATATATAATAATCATCATTATAAATTCTGTATGTTGAATTAATACTTCAAAAAAAAAATGAACATAAAACTGTCGATAAAATATTTATATTTTCTAAGTCGACCTGGTATATAAATTCGTGCATTGTATATATATTTCAATTTTATAAAATACTAAATAACACTACTGTTTATATATTTTATAATAAATAAATTTAAAAATGCGTTATAAAAATGGTAACATATTTGTTAATTTAATTGTGAATAATAAAATTGTATTTTAAATTTACGATGCAATTTCTATTATTTATAATGGATTATTTTTTAATGTATGGTAAAATTCCATTACCACTTTTATTTATAAATGCTTGATATTTAATAAAAAATAAATTAATTAACAGATATTCGAAAATATATATAACTAATTTATTATATAAAATATAAATATTTTTCATTATAGCAATTATATTTTTATAAAATATATTATATATACTATTGTGATCAAAAAGTAAGGTGAAATTATCATTTAAAACTCAAAAAATAAATATATACTCAAAGCAGTATGTATTTATATATCATATTGCTTTGGTTCTACCCGACTTTTTTGCCAAAAATCGAATAATATAGTTTCGCAACCACCGTATTCACCTGATTTGTCTCCGTGCGATTTCTGGTTATTCAACAAACTCTCGAAGGCCAATTCAGGGACGCCGTTTTGACACGATTGAGGAGATAAAAACCGAATCGAAGAAGGTCTTGAAGGCTCTACCGGAAAAAGACTATTCCGACCGTTTCAAAGACTGAAGAAAGCGTTGGCAAAAAAGAAAGGGATGAAATTGATTTGAAAGAATAAATAAAAAAATTATATTATATAAACAAATTCACCTTACTTTTTGATCACACTGTTTCATATTGCATTTTATATAAATTTCAACGGAATTGTTTTAAATAAAAATTAAAATCTATATTTCCCGAAAGGCTGTATATAATGTTGAATTTGTTTTATATTACTATATATAATAAACGAAATATGTACCGTGGGTCCCCTGTCGAATAATAAATACGCATAAAATAACGATAATATTATATTCAACTCGTATCCGACCGTGATTCAATATTATTTTCGACACGACAAAAAAAAATATATATAAAATATAAATAAAGCAATATACAATTTTTTCCGTCGTGCGTCGTAAAAAAAAATAGAAAAAAAAAGAAAATGTCAAGACGCTCTTCGCGATGAAAATGGCGGAGTTCAAGTGGAAATTTTATTGAGGATTTTTTTCCAGAAAGGGGGGGGGGGCAATAATATGATCGTTAAAGAGTGCACGGCTAGGGTGAAAAAGAAATACAAAAAGCCATTAGGGAAACGCTTTCGTTCTTAATTATGATGCACTTCTGTAACGACCCCAATAAAAAGAAAGTTGCCTTTTTTTTTTCAGGGGCGACGCTTTGCATAAAAATTTTATAGTTCCTCGCAAAGGGCTGAAAAAACTGCGATTCGCAAACCACGTCTGGTCCCCGTTATATGTTTCAGTATGAATATATTAAAATATAATAAATTTTATTTTTAAATATTACCAAATATATATTTTCGATTTCACCGCGATTATATAAGGGTCTGAATAAAATTCTTTAGCCATACATAAATCTGAAATTTTTCACTGATTTGCAGAATCATATTAGAAATCTTAATTGTCGTGTATATTGCACAATAAAAATGTCGTAGAAATACGTATCGAAAATGAAAAACGTCCGGTACCATTAATAAATTATAAAACGGGATCCTTGAAAAACGGGGGAGGGGGGAGATGGGCAAGTTCGGATTTTTGCTTCGATTTTTTTTCTTTTTTCATCCCAATTTTAGGGTTTCGCGCCGATATTGCGCGATTTCCGAAGGGAATTCTCAGTCGTTCGAGAAAATTCCAGAGCATTTTCCCGGTGACCAGATTCCAATTTATTTAATATCTATCGCATTTATACCTCGAGAGGATAATGGTCATCTTTTTTTGATATATACAGCGTGTTTCAAAATATTAATATGTGTTATAAAAAACATAATATTTATATATAAAACGAAAAATATTTCTAAATATTAATAAATAGCCTATATATATAACACTATAATCAAAAAGTAAGGTGAATTTGTTTGTAAAATGTAAATTCTTTATTCTTCCAAATTTATTTCATCCCCTTCAAAGTAATACCCGTTCGATAAAATGCGCTATAGCCTTCGAGACCTTCTTATATTCGGTTTTTATCTCCTCAATCGTATGAAAACGGTATTCCCGCATTAGTCTTTTGAATATGCTGAATAGCCAGAAGTCGCACGGAACGAAATCAGGCGAATACGGTGGAACGATATGAGTCTAGTTTTAGGCAAAAAATTCGCGAAGAACCAATGCAGTATGAAATGTTGTATTATCGTGATGAAAGAACCAAGAGTTGTAGAAAGATTGTTTTTTTTATGAAATGTTATAATCGATGTTTTCGCATACTTTTGGAACACACTGTACAACATAATGTTCGCAATTATAACTCAAAGAATACGCTGATATGTCTTTAGGAATTTAATTTTCAAGTCTTTGTGTTAATAAATCCGATCGTTTCGAACGACAATTTTTATCATAGCAAAATTTATAAACACACACACACATTAACAATACATGCGATGTTTAAGCGGTTTAATTTTGACTAAATAATTCCATATTGTTTCTGGTAAATATTATTTAGTAGATAAATCTAGGACCTTGACACGGTTTAGTCTTGAAGATTTGCCGATTTTTCAGACAACGGGTCATCGATTAGAGACAAAGTTTAATTGAATTATTACACTCGGCCGAATGATAAAATTTCGAGATTAACAAATGTGAGCTTATAATAAATCTCTCAAATATGATGTGTGTGTGTGTGTGTGTGTACGTGTGTATATGTGCACATTAAGATAAATATGTAATCGGAAAATTATATAAATTTTCCGATATTTTTAACGTATAATAATTTATTCGATGTTTGAGTTCGAAATTAATGTCAACAATATTTTTTGCGATAATAATAATTATATTTAAAATTGTAATATTGATAAAAATTAAATCGGTCTTTTTCAAAATTTGTTTTTTTATTTTAAAATATTTATTGTATAAATTTATTTATTTCTTTTAAAAATTTTGAATTATAAATATTATATTTTATTTTGTTTTATATGACGACAGAAAATGTGAAAAATATCGTAGAATTTAAACAAAATTAATTATTAATAAATTAATCATTTCTAAATGATTGATTTTGCTATATAAAATATTCCGCACGTATATATATATATATATATATATATATATATATATATATATATATATATATATATAATAGGTGCGGAACTGTTTGAAAAAAAGATTGACTACTTCTGATTTTACTGTATTAAAATATGATGAAACATATTAAGTGTATTGTTTTCAATATACATAAGTAAAATACATTCGATTCGATCATTTCGCTTATCAATATATCGACAGCTCTGTGTCCAAAGGGAATATTTACTTAATATATTACAGATTTACTTGCGACAATGCGTACATAATTATATATATATATATATATATATATATATATATATATATATATATATATATATGATAGAAAAGCGTCTCGTACATAATCGCCGTTCAAACAAAAGTTTATGATTAAATAAAACCGAAGCCATCTGAATAGAATCAATAGAAAAGCGAGGAAAATCGAATAAGTATCTGGAATATTTCGATGAAAATGTCCCGTGTGATTACTAAATACGAAATGGAAAATAATTCTGTCGCAGCATTGATATTAGATATGACATTGAATGTCATACAAAAATATTTGAGAAACAGTTTGAGAAGCACACGAAAGATATTTATATTTCTTTGTATAATAATTATCAAAACATTAAAATCGTTTATATATATATATATATATATATATATATATATATATATATATATTATATCATACATTACTGTAATCAAAAATTGGGGTGAAATTGTCATTTAAATCTCCCAGGCATCCCAAAAGGTTTAATTATCTTCGAGTTCCACGTGTTTTTACAACTTTTGGTTGCAAAAACACGTGGAACACATAATGCACCATGTCATACTGCATTTGTTCTTTGCATTTTTTTTGCCAAAAACTCGACTCATATTGTTCCGCAACCACCGTATTTGCCTGATTTGGCTCCTTGCGATTTCTGGCTATTCTGCAAACTGGAAAGGTTAATGCGGGGACGCCGTTTCGACACAATTGAGGAGATATAAACCAATGTCTTGAAGGCAACTATACCGGAAAAAGACTTTATTTCATCCTCTTCAAAGATTACTTTGAAGAGGATGAAATTGATTTGGAAGAATAAATAAAGAATTTACATTTTACAAACAAATTCACCTTACTTTTTGATCACAGTGTAATATTCTAATAGTGAATCGTATGTTTAATTAATAAAGTTAAGCAATATTCACTGCAGTCCACATTTGGATATTTATAATTTTATTATAATCGAACATATATACTAATATTACAAAAAAAATCGGTCATTTTTTATAATACTTTTTATATATAACGAGTTAATGATACGTTTCAAATCAAATACGATTTATGAAAAAATCCCGATAACGTTTTATAAATACGCGTACCGGGTTGAAAAAAAAGGCGCTGGTTTTATTATTATTATTATTATATTATATTATATTATTGGTGTCGCGTGACATGAAAACTTTATATTGTATAATATATTTTTTTTCTTTCTCATTTACGTTTTGAATAATCGCGAGCATTTACGTGTTTTTCGTTCTCGTGATGAAAATGGGATTGTAATCGGAAAATTTTTTAGGTCATTGTTCCGAATCGATACCCTCATCGCATTCCGATAACGACAAAACGGACAAATTATTTTTCATAATCGTCTAAACGCGCCTTTATACGAATTACACTACAGCCCTTTTGATACCGAGACGCACTTTCGAAATTCAGTATTAATCGATTCATCATTTTATTTTTGTTTTTAATCTTCAATCAAAATTATATAAAAACAAATCTAGATATCGATTTATTTGATATCCGACAGATTAATGATTAATAAAAAAAATAAAATATTAATGTCGTCATATCGAATCGGTTACGTTATATATCTAATTTGCGTGAAAATTAAAAGAAAAATATATATAAATAAAATCGACTTATATCGTGTAATCAATATCACATTTTCGAATCCGATATTCGAATCCAAAAACCTCTAACTTTATTTACGTAGAAAAATAATAATAATAATATATATATATATATATATATATATATGGTATATATAAATAAATAAAAATATAAAATGAAATAAAAACGATAAAGTGATTTTTCTTTTTATCCTGAATTTCTTTCGTCGTTATATTCAATATCGAATTTACCGTATTGAATCGGCGAAAACAACAGATCAAATTCTATCGCTCCATTTCAGCTGAAATTTACATTTATATACATCTTTTTCATATATATATATATATATATATATATATATATATATATATGTGTGTGTGTATGTGTGCGTGTGTAAAAAATTTCGTCGTCTGCTGAAAATTGAAAGGAAAAGCGTTCATATTATAAAAAAAACATGTTCGTTAAATTACGATATATTTCGTAGAAGAGTAGACGATATAAAAGACAATTTAATATCGAAATTAAATCCGATTATTGACGGGATGAGGGAGGGGAGGGGGCAAAGGGAACGGACGAAAAGACATGGTCGTTTTTTACATCGCTTTAACTCTTATATTGGATTTGTTTATGTTAAAAAAAAGTATGTTTCAGATTAAAAAATTAAGTTTTTTTTTCTTTATTTCAAATAAAAAAAGATAAACAATATACGATTTTAAATCAAATTTTTTATTGATTTTTACGATATTAAATAATAAATCAATAACAATTTATTAAAGTAAAATTATTTTTAATATTATACATAATCGACATTATATTTATTGATTAATCAACATCAAAATCCTTGGAAAACAAATAAAAATAACGACAAAGAAATCACGAATTTGTCCGTATGTTTGTACGTTACTTATTCAAGTCTTTGAAGGTTTAAAAATCGATAATGGACAAGTGCAGGTCGAGTACGATATCGTGTATAAGAAATCCATAAAAGAAGGTTCTATTGTAAAATAAATAATGGTGAGGCCATTGTTCGAAAATAACACCGAGGATTATTGACACTGTCATGTGCGAGCTCGTGGTAATTCCATTATACGCCGTGTAATATATTTCATACTATTTTGTGGTAATAGTGTACATACATTATTTTCATATAATATATATATATATATATATATATATATATATATATATATATATATATATATATGTCAAAAAAGTAAGATGAAATTGTCATTTAAAATTTAAAATGGTAAATTGTATTTTTTTTTCCTAGATTGGTAGGACACTAATAATAATGCACTACCATATATGCATATTGCATTGGTTTTTTGCGATTTTTTAATCAAAAACTCGACTCGTATCGGTCTGCAACCACCGTATTCGCCTGATTTGGCTCCGTGCAACTTATGGCTATTCAGCAAACTGAATAAAAAAAATAAAAGGGACGCCGTTTTGACACGATTGACGAGATAAAAACCGAATCGAAGACGGTCTTGAAGGTTATACCGGAAAAAGTCTATTCCGACTGTTTCGAGAACTTGAAAAAGCGTTTGCAAAAATGAAAGGGATGAAATTGATTTGGAAAAATAAATAAAGAATTTACATTTTATAAACGCATTCATCTTACTTTTTGATCGCAGTGTTATATATATATATATATATATATATATATATATATATATATATATATATATATATATATCGTGTATATTATAGATGAGATTTATAACGCAATATTTATATGTTTATCGGCGAATTTTTTTTTCTATATGCAGTGAAAGATTCCACGTAATTTCCTGTTTAGCTTCGAATTCCCGATTGCTTATTGAGGAAATTGACATAACGACTTGACCTACAAGTTGTACCTCAAGGGAGCCTTGGATTCGAACCTAAGTGCTAATTCTTGTTAGCGCATATGAAACGAAATAACTACAATCAATAATAATGTAAGAGAAAATAACAAAAAAATGATTGTATGTCATATATATATCACTCTATATAAAATATAATACCAAACACACTGATCTAGATAAATTTTATAAATCATAATTTGTATTAAATGTGTATATAAAATAAATGTTTGATTCTCCCGATTAATTCGAATCCGTCCCGGTTAATCGGGAGCGGAAAAAGAACGATCGAGTTAAATGAAAAACCCGTTATGTTTTTTTTCCGCGTCTCGTTCTAATGCTATAAACTTTTTCTCGAGGTTCGAAGTTAAATGAAAATGTTGCAATAAAAGTAATAAAAAAAAACGGAGTTGCGCGAAAAATAATTACACCGAGTGCAGGTGTTGTAAACTGCGAAGTTTTTAAACTTTGAATTACACACATATATATATATATATATATATATATATATATATATATACCGTGTAATTAATTAGTTATATAAAGCGTCCGAGAAAAATCTCGGAAGTTTATCTGTTGACCGGACGTATAAAGTTCCATTTTGTATGTAAGGGAGCGAAAATGTCCGCAGAAAGAGTGAGGATGAAAAGGGTTTTCCCTCGATAATGGTAGTAGTATTCTTCATTAAAAAGGGTGATATCCTTCGATAAAAAGGATAGCTACCCTAATGTAATATAAAATGTGACGGAACTTGTTCCAATTATGGGATAAAGGAATCGGAGCGTTACTCCGGAAACGCTCCAGTCTATGTATTACAGTTTAAAACGTAATTATAATTGGAATATAATATAAACAAGCATATTTTTATATGTATATTTATACATATGTGTATGTGCTTATATATATATATTATTACGTTTAAAATATTGACTGCAGAAAATTCCGCAAAATGAAACCGCATCGAATCGTTTTTAAATATTCATTCAAATTGTCGAACAACGAAAAGAGTGGGCGAATGAAAGATAAAAAGTTCGATTTGTGAAAATGTTAAAAAAAATAATAACAACGAAAAAAGTATCATTTTAAAAATTATCCGCGTTTCGTGAAGAAAATTCTGGTGAAAAAATTGCGGAAAAGCAAAAACGTACTATATATTGACTATACTCTTTATATCACTGGTTCAAATCTCTAAAATATAACATTGCAAAACAATAAAATTAATCGCAATTTCAAAATTTTAAATTTAAAGTGATCATTTTGTCATTGATAAAATATCTCAAAAAAAAAAAAAAAAAAAAAAATATATATATATATATATATATATATATATATAATACAACGTTCGCGTTGTGTCATTGTTGATACTGACGTGCGATAAACGTCGCGCAATATCATCATATATATCAATTTATTTCTTCTTTTATTATTCAGTATACATTCTATTTCGTGTAGGACGAGAGTTTTAATATCATATTTCGTAAGTTATTTTGTAAAATTTATTAAAGAAGTTTAAGGCAATTTCGCCAAGAGAAAAAGTTTTATTCTCGAATGCGAAACACAAATAATAGCAATCCTGGGTTTTTCACTCTCTCTGTTTTTTTTAATATATATATATATATATAATATTTATATTAATATTATATATATATATATATATATATATATATATATATATATATATATATATACGAATACCTTTACATTGTTTTATGTAAAAGTTATATGAGATTATAAAAATAGTAAACTCTGTAAGTGGATCAATTATTTAGAATTCATTGAATTTAGCCTTATTACATTCTATTGAAACGGTACTTGCACCCTTTGATCTCAGACAGTCCACTATATATATATATTGGGGGGGGAGAGAGAGAAAAAAATAAGTGGAACACAATCGTTCTTTGTTTTATGTCATTCGAGTGGAAGCTTTTGTTCGCTGCGGTGACCATCCGTTGTTCTGTCGGTTGCGGTACAAAACTTCGAAGTTAAACTTTATCTTCGCCGTATACTCGAATACACACACACAAACATGTCGTACTAGAAAATAATGCCTGTGTCCATATAAACGAGGGGAAAATAGGAAAACTTTCGCTTCGCAATGTGAGCGAAGGGGAAAAATGGGGGGGAAAACAATGCGTTTCAGCATCAATAATGAAATTGAGTTGTTGCAGCAGAAAACTAGTGCAAAATGAAACATGAACTCCTTCTGATTAATTATTCAACGGTCCGATGATTCTGGGAAATTATGGAAAACTCGCTCCGTTTTCGTGTACCGATGTGTCGTTTAAATATTAAACAATACTATTCTGAATTCCTTACCCGGACGCTAAAAAAAACTGCGGCCCGTCGACCGTTCACATGCGGCGCCCGAACGAACGGCCGAATACATCGATTAGTAATAATACGGCTTCTGTGTACAATTTTTATGAGCGGTCACGAAGTCTTTTCTTTTTTTCTGACGTGTCAATGGTCGTATTTTATCGTATTAAACTTTCATACGAATATAAAAGGAAATATCTATAAAACTATAGAAATATACAAATTTATGTTTGTTATTTTAATCTATTTACATGTAAGACATTTTTTTTCACCTGACCCACTTCCGTGTCGGCTGTAAGACACAAACATGGCTATAATTTTCAAAGTCAATTTTCCGATTTTTCACGATGGTCCAGTTTCGACGTTCACCGTTATTTATCACGATATTCCACTCTTTAAGTGCTCACTCGTCTTGAAATATTATCGAATAAATATTTTCCGCGTCTGGCGACAATTCCGGCATTCGCAGTACACAAAATACGAAATCACTCACGTTGCCAGATTTAATTCGTGCCAAGGTTCCGAGAGGAAAAATGCTTAGAAAACGTTTGGATATAAAATAGATTTATTACAATTTTTTTTTATAGAAATTTTGATAATATTAGGAATGGACAAAATTTCATATTCTATTTTAAGGATTAATATTAAAAATTATATTTACAGATTTGTATATACAATTTATATAAAAAAATTAAGGTTATGTGAAACTTTATGCGACGCCATCTATTGCATTGAAATAACTATATTTTGAAATAAAAATATTTTTTGATATCTTATGTATATTTAATTATTGGATAGTATTAAATTTTTAAATTGAATATTTCTAATAAATTAGCCAACGTAGCTCCTTAAAGAAAAATAAAATAAAAATATTAATAATTATAAATACGAAAATTCACCAACTCAACAAGATAGAAAGTGATTAAAATCAGCAGAATAGCGTTCTTAAAATAAAAGGGTATTAAAAATATATTAAATTATTATTTTTTTTAAATGTGCCCCTTTTGCTACCTTGCAAATATATTTTATTAGATAGTAAATTGCCTTTTGCCAATTATCGACGGTCTTGATTTATGCAGTGCTGGCAAACAGTCTTGAGAGGCTTCCACGGTTCTTGTGTAATCGTGAAACAAAAGAAAATTAATACAAGGAACGGCTTTTCCTGGCGGAAGTCGTCGGTTTTTCCTCGAGAGATTTTCCATCGGATGGTGTTATCGTGTTCGCTTAATTGCTGGATTTTCGGACTCCAGTAATACGACATTGTTTACTATTCGGACTCCTCGTACAACATTAATGAGATTTGATTAAAAAAATAACGACTTAATGTATTTTCGGTTTATGTTTTTCTTCACTCATTCCAATTATTATTATTTTTTTGCTTTCTTTTAATTTAGAAAGATTTTCTGCGTAAATATTGAATACGCGCAACTAGAAAGCTTTATTGGATATAAAAGGCTTAAAAGCATATATAATACTATATATTATAATCTAACTCAGTGGTATCAAACATGTGATCTGCGTATTGTTTAAGAATTGATTTTTTGTCAATTTTTGATAAAATAATATTACATATAATATACTTCAAGTTTATCTACATATAACACTGTGATCAAAAAGTAAGGTAAATTTGTTTATAAAATATTTTTTTTTTTTATTTAATCTTCCAAATCAATTTCATCTCCGTCCGATAAAACGCACTTTTACCAACGCTTTTTCCAGTCATCGAAAAAGTCGGAATAGTCTTCTTCGATTCGGTTTTTATCTCCTCAATAGTGACAAAATGGCGTCTCCGCATTGAGTTTGCTGAATAGCCAGAAGTCGCACAGAGTCAAATCAGGCAAATACGGCGGTTGCAAAACGATACAAGTCGAATTTTTGGCAAAAAAGCCGCGAAGAACCAATGCAGTATAAAATGTTGTATTATCGTGATAAAGGAACCAAGAGTTGTAAAAACTCGTGTTATCATTTGACAAACAGAAGCTTGGCAATTGTTATAAACAGTCCTACCAACCTAGGGCAAAAAAATACACTTTACCTGCCTTCCTAATGCATAATGAGTTATAAATAACAATTTCATCTTACTTTTTGATCACAGTAATATATATATATATATATATATATATATATATATATATATATATATATATATATATATATACATATATATATATATATGGCGTCTTTTTGTATACAGAGTGCTCCTAAAAGAAAAACCTGATACGCATACGTTATAGCGATTACATGAACCGTTTTCAAGAGTCACACAAGGCGTAACGGAATTTTCCCGCGAATTTTCCGCTCGTTTAACCCGATTTACCGACGCGACGGAAGCCTTTTTGAAAATTCAACGTTGCCGTCTGGGGGTCCGCTGTTTAAATGCGCAAAGAGGTCGAACCGACGACGAATATTTTATAAATCGCGGTTAACCAAACCGTGACTCATCGTGTGTCGGTTTATAAAACGCGTCGTTAAAATTCAAATTAAGTCACAAGCGAACTAAGTTAAGTTGCATAGCGAAGCTCTAATTCGGTCAAATTTATAAATTGAATATTAATATATATATATATATATATATATATATATATATATATATATATATATAATAGATCGAGTCGTCAGCTCTACGCTCAATATTCATATATTATTTCAATTTTTTTTTTATTAAAATGACAATTATCAAAATAAAAAAAATATTCACTATTAATATATTATTGAAAGTTAAATAATAATTTTATAAAATTAAATTATTTTTATTTACATAATTTGTTATATAAACGTAAATTTATATTACACACCTTGAAGTTTCAAGCAAGTCAAACATTTTATGAGTAAAAACATTAATACACACACACACCTGTATATATATATATATATATATATATATATATATATATATATATATATATATATATATATATATATATATATAATCTAAAATATTTATATAGAGCCAACTACCCGCTGTCAGTTTGATTGATCTATAACGCGATACTATATCGTTTTTGAACACCCTATATACGCTTAATATCCTTCGAAGTAATTACAAACGCACACACGCACACGTACAGGGACGAAACTTGTGTATGAATTTAATTAAATTTTGGCAACCCTTAATATTATAACATGTGTGTAAAGGGAAAGTTAAAACGAACGATAGCCCTCCAGTGCGACGAATCGACTTTGTGTAATTTAATAATAATAATAGTAAATGTGTACAGTGACACTTCGGGTACGATAGGACTCTTGATTGTGATGTGAAAGTGATTTTCTCACTAATTAGATTGCACAAGTTAATAGTGTTCGATATCGAATATAGACCTATCGTTATCCGGCATCGTTTTAACCGATATATTTTTTTCTTTATTAATAATTTTATTTTAAATTATCAATTCGCTTTATTTTATGATATCGCTATCTTATAATCTATTTTAAAAAAAATAGATTAAAATAAACATGAGTTTAATATTTGTTCGTTAAATGTATAGTTATCGCCGATGATATTTTTAAATTAAAACTCATGTTTTTTTTTTATATTAAATATACTTTAGTAATAAAAATTATTTTATTATATTAAATTATGAAAAAATAAATTACGGGTATTTTATAATATTTTTTTCAAAAAAAAAGCACGTCGATAATAATTTTGTTATCATCGACTCGTAATCGATTATTTTTAAAATCAAAGCGAATTATTATTGTTGATAAAAAGAAGACTAAAAATTTAAATGTCAATTTAAATCAAATAAATATTTTTAATATATTATTATACTGATTATTAAATATGATAATATTTAATATTTTTATTGAAAATTTGCGAGATATAAATATACGGATTGGAGCGTTTTTATTTCGTTGATTAGCAATAGATTTATAATAAAAATCTATCAGACATAATCCGCATATAATTTAATGACATAAAAAGCACATAAATAAGTAATAATTTAATAGCTTTGGCGCTTTCGCGAAAGCTCAACGAATCACAATCAATATGAGGCACTTTTCAGGCCAAATACCTGTTGCATGCCTTTTTCCACCAAAAAGTAGGCCAACAGTGAAAATCGGAACCTTACACGCGATTTATGTCTTCGTATATCGTAAATCTTTTCACGCTCGAAGGTGACCGGATCTGTCCGGAGTGATATTTTACGGTTCGCACGATAAATCATAAATAAACCGTAAACGATACACGTTCACGTACAAGTGCGTGAAACTTTTTCGATTAGACAAGACGATGTTCAATAATCAATGTGTGTGTGTGTGTGTATGTAATTTTATGTAAACAATTACACACACACACACACAAAATATGTAAACAATATTCTCAAGATTTAAATTCTGTATAAGAAAATTAAATCAGTGGTGTTAAATGAAAGTATGAACGTGGATCGCATTATATTAACTGATATAAAAGTATCTTCATTTTTAGATTTTGATGTATTTTTTATGATATATATATATATATATATATATATATATATATATATATATATATATATATATATATATATATATATATATATATATATATATATATATATCATAAAAGTAAATATAGTTTCATTCGATTTTCTCCTTATCGAGTCACATATCTTTTTCGACGAAGAGCGTAAGAGAAAAAAAAGAAACTTTCGCCGAAAGCTCGACATTGCGACTAAATAAAACTTTTCCGTATATACCCGTCGTAAAAGTTGGTAATGCGACTCGATTTTCCGACGACACGATCGTAATAATAAAAGGGAACGATTGGAAAATCGTGCCGCCGAATTGAGAGGCCAATGAAAAAAAAAGAAAAGTCGTGCCAAAAAAAGACATGCGATAAATCGCAGGAAAAATCGTGTAAAAGTCGACAATGTTGCACTTTCCGTGTAAATAAATATAATATATTACAATGTCAGTTGATTAGTAACGATTCATATATATTATACTATTTATTTTAATTAGTTATATATTATAACGGATATTCATTCAGTACAAAAAACTTTGAAAAAAAAACACACACACACACATATATATATATATATATATATATATATATATATATATATATATATATATATATATATATATATATATATATTAAGTATTTTTGTGAATTTTCTATATTTATTCCTTTTATTTACACGTATTGTATGATTGACAACGTCAAAAATATACGTGAATTATTTGGCATTTCTGAACGATGAAATCTTCTCAGATAATAAAATTCATATTAGATTTTCAATTTCACGGAATAAAAAAAAATATCGCATATTCGACAATTTTTCATATATATATATATATATATATATATATACATATATATATATATATATATATATATATATATATATATATATAAAATATAAAACATATTTTTTTATTAATATTAATCACCATACGACTTTGAAAACACGAAAGATTGAACACCACTGATAAAAGCGATGAAATAAAATTATTTAACGTAGTTATTTGTGCAAAATTAGATCGTCGTATTTGTAGGAAAACACTCGTAGTGCTACATCGTCGTAATTAATTAGAAACTTCGCATTAATTACCAATCAATTACTCCTCAATATGGCAACAAAGACACGAGAGCGTAATTGATATTGCAAAATAGAAAATAATCATGCTGTAATTGTTATAAGTAAAATAATTATTATGTACGAAGCGGATGCCGCGTTTCAAATATTTGTTCCCATTGTCAATTGTAATATTTATATTCGATTATTGAAGTTAAACAATGTTGAACGCAATCAATACTTTAACCATGTATAAATGTATATGATTTTGTCTTTAATTACGTATAAACAGGGAAGCGATTGTATTTGTCAACAGATGGCGCTGCCGCATTACTTTCAATATTCCGCTTAATTATTTCATTTTAAATAAACCCAAAAGAGCATTAATTATCATATATCATCAATAAACCGTTACATATAATTGTTGACATATTCGAGTGCTGTCAATATGTCAATCGAATAGAACCAGATGACAGTATTGTTATCTGTTCTATTATATGTGTATATGAAATATATAAAATCAATAAGGATTCTGTCGACGCGTATACTTTTCAATCACGCTGTATATAATGTGAACGGATATCCCTTTACGCGGAAAACGAAGAAAAACGAGCCCTCGGGAAATATAAAACGAACGAAATAAATAATTATCTTTAAATTTCCAATGTAGAATTTTCCAAGGAGGAAACAAATAAATATGTTGCTGAAAAGCTTGTTAAACTTTTTTTTCTACACCCACGATTATTGATTATTTTTAAAATCATTATTATATTTTATATATACAAATGTTTTTCAAGATTTTTAATATTATATTTTTTTTTTACATATAGTAGACTTTAGTAATCCATTTTTATTTAATATTAAATAATAAAAAATATTGAAATATATTTTTAAAATTGAAATTTTATTAGATCTGTATAGAAAAATTTATATCTTTATAACTATGCATTTTCAAAGTATAAAATTAAATAATCAATTTTAAAAAATAATTTAATTTATTTAGATGGATTTAGATTTTTTTTAATAATAAATGAATAAATCGCATTAATACGACTTTTGCAAATGTAAAGTCGTGCTATTATTATTATTATTATTATTTGAAAAACAAAAAAAAAAAATAACGCGCACCGCACATTGAGAAACGTAAATACAGAAGAACGACGAAACGAAAAACAATACAAATTCAATGGACCGAATATTCATCAAGAGTTAATTTACTCTGCGCTAGAACGAGACGGGAAAAAACGTCAGAATAAAATCGGCCGCAAAATATATATATATATATATATATATATACACACCGCCCCCTTATTTTCACGAGAAAAACGGTGGGGGAGGAGGAGGGGGTGTGTGTGCGGAAAGAGGGTCAACAGGGATAAGCATTCGGAAAATATGCTAATGGAAAATATGGAGACCAAATTGAGCGCAAAACGGCGTAAATATGACCGGAATTTGTACGACGGGGCTAACAATGTTTGCCGAACGTATCTCGGATAATAAATTTCGGCGCTCGTCGTCGATAATGTTTTAAAAGGGCGGCTAAAAGAGAAAAAAATAAGGGGCGGGGGGCAGCAGAGACGGAAAACGGAGAAAAAAGTTCACTCCCTCCCCCCCCCTCAAGTTTTATATTCATTTTTATATCATTTTAATGCGAGACCTCCGCATTAATGTGTTTAATCTGCAAATATTATAATTCGGATTTATGTCGAAATTTTAAATGGTATCATTTTTTATGTTTTATTTTTATTTTATTTATTTATTTATTTTTTTTGCTACGAATATTTATTATTTTAATAATAGATTAAGTAGGAGGTTAGAATAAAAAATGGGAGCAATAGTTTGAATTTCGGAGCGATACGAGTTATTTTGACTGCATTTTTTGTTTTATAAACGGATTCATAATGAATAATGAGAACAAAAAAAAATATTTTAGAACGAAAACCATACATTTATATATATTTAGGAACGGAAACGGAGCGGAATTGAACTGGAACAAAAAAAAATCGAATACATTAAATAAATTACTTTTTTATCATAAATAATATAAACAAAAATATTTTTAATTAATATAATATTATTTTTCTTATATATATTTTTAAATTTTTTACATGAACTCAAGATCTATTATATACTGAACAAATACTTTAATCATATTATATATATATATATATATATATATATATATATATATATATATATATATATAAACACAATAAAAGATTAATGTAATATATAAATAAAAATCATCATAATTAAGCGCTCGATTTTCCGATGTTCTCCACTAAGCGTTTTCCGAATTTCCACGATCGCCTCTATTGCGATATAACATTTTTCCGAACAACGGCAAAACCGCTCATTGACTTTCCGTTTTCATACATCGAATTACAGCATAAAGAAATAATGAGAGTGAAGATACAATAAAAACAGAAAATCCACCACGTAGTTCGGCTTCGAAAATCTAAAATCGATATCTGAGGTAATTTTCCAGACGTACAGTGTGTTTAAAAAGTAGATGAAACGATACGTTGATACGATTATCCCAAAATATATATAAATATGCCGTAATCGAATTCTATTATACTGTATGAATGAAATTTTATTTATTTTTTTATATTCAAAAAAAATATATATGGATGTCATTATAGACCATTACGGTTATTATTATTTGTAATATTTTTATAAAATTATCTATAAAATTGATCAATGTATTAAAAAAAATAAAATGCTTTTTTTCACAAAAATGTAACTATGAAATTTAGATATTTTTTTAAATATTACAAATTTATATTTTATTAAAAATTACATAATTATTTCCAATGTTCAACGACTATAGATAGTTCGTGCATCATTATCAACTACAAACAAGTTGAAACCTGCGAGCAGCGCTCGGGTTAGTGCAATCGGGCACGAGTGGCGCGCCCGAGCAGCGCTCGTCTTAAAGCATTAAGCGGTTTATCTAATTTTTAACATATTTTTGACAATATATTGTATTAATAGAAAGAATAATTATATCATTAATATTAAATAATAACAATTTTAGGTTAGGTTACATTGATTCATTGACATAACCTAACCTAACCTATTCTAATTATAAATTGATATAACCTATATATATACCATATCTATAACTATTTACAAACTTTAATGATAATATGTATGTGTGTGTATCACACACACACACACACACACACACATATATATATATATATATATATATATATATATATATATATATATATTCAACGATATGTGTGTATGTAACTAGCAATAATCATTAATTGTTCGATTCGTTACTTTTTCAACACGCTGTATATAAAAGAATACATGCGTATTTATATATTTATTATGAATATGCATTGTAAGTACAAATTTGTGTACACAATGGTTAAATTGTACATATATTGTGAGCGAATCAATTTGAATAAATCCCCCCCCCCCTTTTATAAATAGAATACGGGGAAGGATTTAAAACGAATTAAGTACGGCGGTTCAAAGAACAATTTGCAATTCATATGTAAGTACGAACAGACGAGAGAGAAAAAAATACAAGAGAATTTTCAGTACACAAAGAAAACATCTACACGCAAAAATAAAAATAAAATATAACGACTTGTGTACACTTATTATTTATGTATTGCGTATAGAGAGTATAATCCGCGTACAATTTTCCGCATTTACGATATTATATTTTCAATTACTGATTTTCCGATATTAAATGATTATATTACACATATATATATATATATATATATATATATATATATATATATATATATATATATATATATAATTTTTATAATATTATAATCGAAAAATTAATTTAGAAAAAATTTGTGGTAACACACTTGTACATATTTCACATGCTTCAAATACATAATACTATATTTTCACGGTTCGCATTCATATTTAATAGGACGAATTTTAATGCAAAGCCTTATTGATGCTGGCGTTTTCCCATTGCATATTTTGCAAAGTTTTCATGTTAATTTAATAATAAATACGGAAAATGGTGTTTCAATTGAAATATCGTAAATGCAAACAATGTAATACAATAAAAACATTATGGCGAGTACTATAAAGAGTGTTTTTATTTTTATTAACTTTTAGAAAGTCATATTTTTGTGTTATACAAATATTGATTTATCCAATTTTATAAGTAATTATTAAAATTTAGACGTATACCATATATATCTATGGTAATTCGAATATTCTAATTCAGATCTTGATTTATTTTAAGACTTTTAAAATAATAATTATATAATTATATATATATATATATATATATATATATATATATATATTTATTTATATATATACATATATATATATATATATATATATATATATATATATATATTTATATATATATACATACATACATATATATATATATATATATATATATATATATATATATATATATATATAACACTGTGATCAAAAAGTAAGGTGAATGTATTTATAATATGTAAATTCTATATTTATTTTTCAAAGTATCCCCGTCTGATTAAACACATTTTTGCACAAGCTTTTTTCAGTACTCGAAACAGTCGGAATAATCTTTTTCCGGTATAGCCTTCAAGACATTGGTTCGTATCTCCTCAATTGTGTCGAAACGGCGTCCCCGCATTAACCTTTCCAGTTTGCTGAATAGCCAGATATCGCAAGGAGCCAAATCAGGCAAATACGGTGGTTGCGGAACGATATGAGTCGAGTTTTTGGCAAAAAAAAAAATGCAAATAACAAATGCAGTATGACATGGTGCATTATCATGATGAAGGAACCAAGAGTTGTAAAAACACGCGGAACTCGGAGATAATTAAACCTTTTGACAAACAAACGCCTGGCAAATGTTATAGACAGTCCTATCAACCTAGAAAAAAATTACAATTTACCTGCCTTATCAAATGCCCGGGAGTTTTAAATGACAATTTCACCTTATTTATATATATATATATATATATATATATATATATAGCGTTTCACATTCACGTATTTATCGCGTAATGATACCGCGAATATTCGGCATCGGAAAACGCCAGAAGGGATTTTCCAGGGGTTTTCTTTCTTCCCCCCCCCATCGAACCCCGCTTCTGCGCCGTCCATTGTGCTCGGTGGTTATGGTCGTTTTTCACTCTTTTAACCGAAGGTTCGAGTTTAAATTGGATTTACTTCTGACCGCCACTATCATACATGTCAGTTACAGTTATGAAGTTGCCGCTTCGAAATATATATATATATATATATATATATATATATATATATATACGTTCGATAAAAATTACACCCATCCACTCACCCACCCCCTTCGGAAAATATATTGTATTTGTAAAAGTCGGGGGGGGGGGATAAAAACTAGTTCGTAAGAAGTATTTAGGGCGAATTGAGTTTGATACAATAACATTCAATTAAGATACGAACGATTTTGTTACTATAATATTATATGATATATAAAAAAGGCCATTCTAATTTTGTATATGCTTTTTTATATGTGACGATATAATTAAATAAATCCGCTATAAAGATTGTGAAATCGAATATTTTTCTTATTATGCCATTATATGTAGTATAGGCGTATATATATATTTAAAGAAAAATTTTTAATATATAAAATAAAAATGTTGAATAGCAGTAATTATGTGCGTTACCAATAAATTATTATTGACGTACGTTACCAATAACATACGTTGATTAGATATTTAATATTTGAATTTTTATATATACATTTATAACATTTTATAATTGAAGAATGTGATAATAATCAATTAGATCTTTTATTCAATATCTAAATATTAAAAAAATGTACTAATTTTAAAAATTAGTACGGTTTAACGGTTAAAATAATTTTGATAAAATTATAATAATAAAACATAACCTAAAAACAATTAGAATTTAACAGAACAATCATTTGGCATATTTACAATTCTAAGGTTTATATATATATATATATATATATATATATATATATATATTATTTTATGAATAAATTTATTTTGACGAAGAATCTGTCGAGCAAAAATGCTAATTTATATGCATATTTACGAATCGTCGCCATTCAACAAATTTAATTGAAAATATGACGGACGAAAGTCGAGGACACCGCAAAATCGAACAGCCAAAGGAGCGGACAAACAATAAAAGCGAAACACCGACTCTCGAGAGGCGGAAAACGACGCATAAAAAAGTTTGAGAAGCGTCTAAATACTTGTCCGCTGAATATTCAGCGTTTTCTCGGAATTTTCACCGTCTTTTTCTTTTCTTTTCGCCTTTTTTTTACACTTTTTCTTACTCGCATTCGATTGCCGTATTTTTTTTTTTGGTTAGCGAACACAAAAGGATATCAGAGATATCTTCGTCTCTCTTCCTAATAAGGATCGGTTTAATGGCTCCTTTGCGTCTTATGGGAAAAGCAAAAAAATTATATATATATATATATATATATATATATATATATATACGATGAAAATGTAAAGGAAATGATAGAAGAAAAAAAGATGGAGAATGAAGGGAGAAAAAAAAACGATGTCGAGACGAGTGAAAACGCGAACGCGTGAAAATTTTATTGTCTCATTTCCAAAACAGATTCGATCGAGTGAAAAAAGGGTTCAAGTGAGAAATCGAATTTGGACAGAATTGAAAATATGATCGTTGTAGTTCACTCACGTCCGTCAACGATTTGCGAATAATGTATTTTTCCATAGAATTCTCAGAGGACAAGCGATACAAGTGTATAACAATTTTCAATATCATACGATAAATTCAAATCTTATATGAATCAAAATATATCAGCTCACTTATTTTTAAATGAAATCGAATCGTTAGCTTTACATCTGAAAATTGAATTTTTTTTTTTTCAAATATCTGTATTCAATCTACATATTTTTTACGACATTTAAAATATTTAAATAGTCACAAAATCGTGACATAAATACGTAATAAATTTTCATGTCGAATCCCGTGCAGCCTTTCGACAATTTTCAATGTGGACTTTGGAAACTGCCGACGCGCTTTTCCGAGCCGTTTATCGCGGGACTTCGAACCGAGTTTGCATCGTTAATAATTTACACTGCACTAAGACGTGACTTGTGTATAATTTAATACAAAATTCACCCCCGCCCGGATTCCTCGTTTAAACCGGGGATACTTGACAACGAAACCCCGCTAAGGGTTGTTCGCAATTGTTCGAGATCGTTTCTCTTTCACGGACATCCTTTAGAGTGTTGATTTTCCCGAAAGAACCTATTCGACCTTATCACGATTACAATTTATATATATATATATATTTAATTATGTTGGAGAAAAATATTTTTTTGTTACTTTAAAAATTGTACAAGAAAATATTATAGTTTAATACGTTAAAAACCAACTGTCAAAATGGAAGCGAAATTCAATCATAAATGCTGAAATATTTTACATGAAATTATACAGTAATAAGTTAAATTTTGGCATGATAAGGATGTATATTTTAAATTATAATGATCATTTAAGATTTAATTGTGAAAATAAAGTAGTATTTGACGAAAACAAAATGCTACACCGCCACCTCTCATCATTTTATATATATACATGATATTAAGTTTTTATATAACTGAAATATCATTCTATAATATATAATTATAATTTTTCTTCGAATTTATATAAATATAAATATTGTTTAAAAATCAAAAAAATATATATCATACACTATATATATATATATATATATATATATATATATATATATATATATATATATATATATATATATATATATATATATATATATACTTATATTTATAAATGTTTTGTATATTATTAGTAAACGATTACCCTCTTCTGAAAATTCGGTCTGAAAAGTCGCACGTGTAAAATGCGATTTTTCCGCGCACGCAAAACCATCCTTTTTCCACTTTTTTTTCTTTCAACCCTCGACTGAAAGTCGACAAAGGCTGCGAGAGGAAAATTTTCGAGCGAGAGAGACAAACAGCGAGAGAGAGAGAGAGAGAGAGAGAAAGAGTCGTGAAACAACAACCGCAACATTAACCCTCCAACATCCTGATTTCTCGAGGATACGTGGAGCCTTGGCGCAATTTTCCCCCGTTCCATTCTGTTTCGGCGCGAATCCATTTAAGGTTTTCCCTTAAATGGACCGGGAAAAACCTCAGACGCCATCAGCGCCGGAAAAACTCGACGTTGAACCACTCATAAAATGGAAAATCACACTGGAAAGTGTTGCATTTGCGCCACATAAAAAAAAACACATGTCGACACCATTATTCTTTAATTGTCATAAAAAATATATATAATTTAATATTAATTATATAATATAACATAAATATGTATTAAATTTTAACCCTTTTGCAACTTTTGTTTATGAATTAAATAAATATAGTTCATGTAGACTTTTTAAGATATATAAATATTAAAATTATAAAACATTTTATTTAACGCATATACACACAGTGTCAGGGCTTTTAAAATTAATTAATATTTTGTTAGACAAATGGTGCATTTCATACAATATATATATATATATATATATATATATATATATATATATATATATATATATATATATATATATATATAATATATATAATATATTTCCATCTAAGAACGCTTTGTTTTCAACAAACTGACGTAGCATTTAATTTATTAACATTAAATGGACAAAACGTCCCTTAAATACTGAATTCAGAGGTTTCGAATAAAACAAACACAAATATACAGGACGATATTTTAAAATATTATTATAAAAAAATAATTTCTATAATAATGTTTTAAAATAAAATAATATATGCTGTTTATATTTTTTAAATGATGATTAGCTTTATATAATCCGATTTAATATGTATCGTATTTTATTTTTTATTACAGATTAATGTGTTCATTTTTTTAATTTTTATGCAAAATATTTAAATATCTTCTATTCAATATCTTTCAATATTTATTTTTTAGTTTAAATAAATTTATTAAGTGAAATATATATTTTTAAATAATTTCATAAATACAATATTATAATGAAATTAATTCATATAAAAAAACTACTGGTTAAAATATTTTATTTACAACGGTTAAATTTTTTATTAAAATTATACCATACAAAAAATTTTATAGAATAAAAAACATATTTCTCAAGGAAAAATAAATAAATAAATAAAATGAATCACAGGCAATTTACATTAATATATATATATATATATATATATATATATATATATATATATATATATATATATATATATATATATATATATATATATATATATAGCACTCTATATATAAAGAGTACGATGAAAAATTTTCACGACATTAATCACGAGCAATGTTTATTGCGTTTTCCATTGTCAATTTTCTTTCCCTTTCGGTGGTATTTTTTTCCCTCTCAGCTCTGGCAAATTACGACAGAGATTGCTTTTAAAGTTTTAATGAAAGGGCCATAATGAGTTTTTTTTTCTCTCTCTCTCTCTCTCTCTCCTATTTCACTCTCAACTGACGAAAAAAAAATATCTTCAATTTACGAACGAATCACAACAGTTCGTTTATAGTGACTTTTGCCCGATATAATTGGTTAGTTTCGACTGTTCGAAGCTCAATATTGTCGCAAATATAACGACGCATTTATATTGTAAAAATAAATACGCTTTTATATAAATACAATTTTTAAAATATTTAATTATAATACTGTAATAAAAAAAAAGTAAGGTGAAATTGTCATTTAAAACTTCCGGATATTGGGAAGGTAAATATATTGTATTTTTTTTTCCATTTGCCAAGTGTCTGTTTGTAAAAAGGTTTAATTATCTCCGAGTTACAGGTGTTTTTACAATTCTTGGTTCCTTCATCACGATAATGCACCATGTCATACTGTATTGATTCTTCGCGATTTTTTTTTTACCAAAAACTCGACTCATATCGTTCCGCAACCGCCGTATTTGCCTGATTTGGCTCCGTGCGACATCTGGCTATTCAGTAAACTCAAAACATTAATGCGAGAATGCTATTTTGACACGATTGAGGAGATAAAAATCGAATTGGAGAATGTCTTGAAGGCTATACCGGAAAAAGAATATTCTGACTGTTTTGAGAACTGGAAAAAGCGTTGGCAAAAATGCGTTTTATCAGACGGGTATTACTTTGAATGGGATAAAATTAATTTGGAAGAATAATCAAAGAATTTACATTTGATAAACAAATACACCTCACATTTTCATCACAGTGTTATATAATAAAAATGTTGAGAATCAATTTTGCAATAATTATTTATAAAGATTAAATTCGTTGAATTGTTAATGTTTTTTTTATTATTATATAGTAAAGTCGTCTAATTTTTAATTTATATCTTCTAAATATTATAATTAAAAAAAATCGAACATTTCTATTAGAATTTTGTATCGATTACGATAAATTTAATTACAAATATTACTGATTAATATCAACCTGAAAAAAATTAAATTATTATGCAATTTAAAAATATCTGAAAATTTATGTTAAAATATCATATTAGACATTATATATATAATAATAATATTTTTGATAAAATTTTTTTTTTCATTTTAGTCCTATAACTTTTTGACGACTCTGTTCAGTTGTATACAACTACCATTTAGACCTCGTATTCACATACACCATCTTGTCAAAAGCTTTTGTAGATATAAAAAAAACTATAATGTATATATATTTGTGTGTGTGTGTGTGTGTGTGTGTGTGCACGTGTCAAGGAAAAAGGACGAAAATCGCCAGAGTAAAATTATATTCGCCACTATGGCGTAATAGAGGGAAAAATCTTTTATATTGCGATCAAATTGGTCATCGCAAAGTGGCCAGTGAATCGCAACAAAAAGGGTTCAAAACAAATATTAAATTGAGTGAAACCCAGTCTTGTGGAATTGACGAAGATGTCTAAGCGTTGTTCCTGATATAAAAAAAAAAGAGTACAATAAAGAATCCACTGTGACGAGAGCACAAAGGACACATTTGACGTCGAACGTACAAAAATGTCGAGTCGTCTGTCGTTCCGCAATACAATATATCCATTTTATTTTTAACATATTAATTAATATGCATAATATTAATAGATTTTTCGTTCGAATTTATAAATAAAAATAAATGTTAATAAGTTCGCGAATTTCACAGTATATATATATATATATATATATATATATATAATACATTTAAAGTTGAAAAAAATATCTCATTTTAATCGCGTCGCAAAATATATGTTGACGTTAACGTTCTGTTGTATCTCGAGTCTGTATAATAAATTTCAATTTACTCTTATAAATGTAGCAATAACATTAAATTTGATCAAAACAACTATTATATATATATATATATGTGTGTGTGTGTGTGTGTGTGTGTATGTGTGCATATATATATATATAATATTTTAATTTTATTAGTATTATTAATAATAGTAAAAAAATATTTTTAATATATATATATATATATATATATATATATATATATATATATATATATATATATATATATATATATATATAATTTAAGATTAATAAAAATTGAAAAAAAAATATTATTGAAATAATACATATATTATATGGTCTACTTTATAAAAGTTTTCAAGTAAAATCTCGCTCTATATGTAATATATCAAAGGCTTAGAATATAGAAGAAAGTGAGAGAGACAGAGAGCGAGAGAGAGAAAAAAAAACAGAAAGCAAAGAACGCACTTAGAGCTGATGAAATCCAAAAACCACGGCATATGTGTCTGAAAAGAGTGATTCGCCAAAGGCTTGAAAACTCTTCGGCTCTCCCAGAAATGCTTAATGTAGACAAATGACTATTTTACCGGGGTTAAAATGGCGCTAAAGCCTTTTTGTGTTTCTATTCTAGACCAAAAATATTATTATTTTATATACTTTTCGAGATAATAAATCTTTTAATGTCCAATAATAGGATGATGATATCATAGTGAATATCGATTCTTATCGACTTACCATTTTTATTTTTTTGTAAGTAATATATAATTAATTTAAATGAAGAAAATTTAATTGGAATAGACGTCTGCAATGTGACCGTGACACGAGCGAATTCTAAAACGAACACAACAGTGTATTTAACTTCATATCAAACAAGCGCGGTATTTGTTTGAAAGTTGGCGTTTCATTGGAAATACACAAAATAGACACGTTTAACTACATTATATAGTGTTATAAGTGGATCTCTATTGTACGGTCGACTATTATTATTACTGCACAACTTTGTGCAGTTTGGCTTTAAAGTCAACTTTAACCCCTAAAGTCCGACTTCGAATGTTTGCAATCGTATACAACGATTAAAATATAATATATAATACGTGTACGCGGTTTTAAATCACAATCGACTTCAATTAACCGCACAATTGTAACTGTATATAATGATTTAAATTATATTAAGCAACGATATACGCAATCGACACTCGAATATACAACTATGATCAAAAAGTAAGGTGAAATTGTTATTTAAAACTCCCGGACATTAGGAAGGCAGGTATATTGTATTCTTTTTCGTTAGGCGATCGCCGTATTTGCTCGATTTGGCTCCGTGCGATTTCTGGCTATTCGGCAAATTCAAAAAACAAATGCGAAGACGTCGTTCTGACACGATCGAGGAGATGAAAACCGAATCGAAGATGGTCTTGAAGGCTATACCGGAAAAAACTATTCCGACTATATCGAGGATTGGAAAAAACGTTGGCAAAAGTGCGTTTTATTGGACGGGGATGAAATTGATTTGAAAGAATAAATACAGAATTTACATTTTATAAACAAATTCACCTTACTTTTTCATTACAGTGTTATTATTGTTAAATTTGCTATGAAGTCATCAGTGGAACGTAAAAATTCAAAATGGCGATATCACCTTTTATATTATTAATATAAATTGAATTAAATTATTTAATAATAAAATAAATCAACGTTGCGGTTTATTTAGTTAAATAGGAAAGTTTTGAAAGGTCAGTTTAAACCGTTCAAAATTAACGATGCCTCGGGAATTTTGTGTTAAAACAGTGTATCGATTTTATTTTGAATGTCATAATTTTAATATTTAAATTATTATTAATGTAAATATCCTGTTAAAACAATCCTTTCGCTATTTTTTAATGCGAATTTTGACATGTTATAATATTATTTCAATATCAGATTTAACAACAAACACGACTAATAAATTAATCTGTATGAAATATATATATATATATATATATATATATATATATATATATATATATATATATATATATAATTCAAAAACACGAATGAAAATTAAACGATGAAAATTCATAGTTATTAAAATAAATCAATTATGATAGTTTAAAATTAACACTACCGGCTATCGAATGTATAAATTTTTAATATACTATACACATCGGTCTCCATTTCACCGGAGCGCACCGTGTTTATACGATTTTCTCGTTTGCTATTAATAATTAATTATGTATGCGTATAAATGCGTATATTAATTATACATAATTTTACTTAAATCCTTCGTAATTTATTAATTATTCCGCTCATATTCGACCACAATTAATTGATTAATACGGTCGACCCCCCCCCCCTGATTTTACCGACATTTGCAATTAATTAAATATTTCTTCGTATGGCAATTAACGGATATTTATCGTATGATAAATTTATATATATATATATATATATATATATATATATATATATATATATATATATATATATATATATAACATAAATTAACAATTTAATGTTGCGATCAAAAAATAAATAAAGAATATTTTCATACTAAACACTTTAATTATTGCGATTTTCGTCACAATTTTAAATTCAATGTGCGAAAAATTAATTTACGCAATAACGCTAAATGTTTTATTCAATTTTAAAGATTCGAACGGATTCGCGAAAGCTTCAAAAGATTATAAAAGTTATCATCTGAAATGAAATTGACGAAAATTTCAATAAAACTTTCCGATAAAGTCTCAAATTTCCATCTTATTTCAAACTTTCAATATAATTTAAAATGCCGAAAGATTTGCAATGAAATCGTATCGAAACAATATAAATTATATAAACAAAAAAAATTTTTTTTTTTTTTTTGTATACAGAGTGTTTTAAAAATGTTGTATTAAAATAACGAAATATTTATATATATATATATATATATATATATATATAGAGAGAGAGAGAGAGAGAGAGAGAGAGAGAGAGAGACTCACCTGTATAACATCCTTTCTTGTCTATCAGCCTCCATATAGATCCTGTAGTACATGAAAAGCATGATGACACCGGGCACCCAAAAACTGACGCTAGACGATATAACTGCATAAGGCCTATTAACTTTGAAACCGCACACACCCGGATGAGTCCTCCTGAACTGCAAATGTTCGTCGGTCGTGTACCAGCCCATGAATATTGGCAGGAACGAAACCAGCGCAGGACTACACCAAACGACGGCCAGCATAACGCACAGGCGACTGTTGGTCATTATCAACGGATAGTCCAACGGTTGAACAATTGCATAATATCTGTCGACCGATATGCAGCACAAATGTAAAATGGAAGCGGTCGAAAAGTACACGTCCATTGAATTCCACACGTCGCACATGAAATATCCGAATAGCCATTTGCCGTTGGTCAATTCGACACTGAAATTAAAACACATCGCCCATATGGCGACCAGCATATCGGCTAATGCCAACGATACAACAAAATAATTCGTTATAACTCTCAGTTTTCTATGTCTCATCACCGATACAATCACCAGTAAATTTCCGAACAGTGCTGCCAATATTATGAATATCATTATGCTGCTTTTCAGCGTGGTGAAGATCAGCTCGTACCATGGTACGGAGACGGCGGTCGTATTCGATATGTAACCGTCGTCGAACACCAGCACACTGGAATTTTGTTCGTATAATACGGATCTGTTGTACTCTTCGGTATATATTTGAACTGTGTTTCCGTCGTCTATGGAAATTGTGTTGTCCGAAGACCACGACTCCTGACCGGTGGTTAGATTGTTTATCAGAGCATAGTTGAATATCCTTTCGTTGAATATATCCGATACGAATCCACCATCCGGCCTCGGAAAGAATGCCATATCCTTCGATTCCATCTCTATTATTCTATCGGCTCAAGGTATTATAAAAATATTTCGAATATTCCCAATTGGAATATTTTTCGAACGCTTCGCATATTACGCGCCGAAACGTCTTCTGTCATATTTGAATTTTTATATTTATTTACATATATATATATATATATATTATATATATACATATTTATTTATTTTTATATACATTTCTCATTTTTTTCCTTATTCTGCGGTACACTTTTTTATATGTACTTCTCACTCTGCGTTTTGTCGAAAGATCCGTATTGAAGATTCTAAACTCGCAAACACTTCATATAACTTCATAAATTACGTTCTCAAAAAAAAAATGTGGAAATTTTTCTCAAAGTATATATATATATATATATATATATATATATATATATATTTATATTTTGTATTCATCTCCTTGCTTATTTCATATATAAATAGCTATACCTGAAACGAGAGCGAAAAAGAAGCGAGTTTAGAAAAAGAAAAAAAAATCAATTTTACATCGACTCAATAAATTTTCAATTTGTTGGTTTGTTTAAACGATGAGTTTTTCCAAGTTAATAACTTTTTTTCCTATATATACATAAACGATTGGAGTATCGAAAGATTTTTCCGAAATTGAAATTCTTGGAATTTTAAATATTACGAATGAATTATGGTAAAAAATGTTTTAATTTCGAGCGATTTGTTTCTGTATATTATTTAATATATTTTTTTTATACTTAGTATATAATATTTTATGTTGTTTAATAATTAATAAATACAACATTGACGCTTAAGCTTCTACCGAAATGGATCTTTTATTTCATGTTTCAAAAAGCGCTTTTATAAAATATTATTTTTAAATAATAAGTTAAAATTTCAATAATTGGATTATATTTAATATTATTTTAGAATCAATTTTGTCGTAAGTAAATTATTGATTATTAAAAAAAATACTGAATAATAAATGACATTTTTTTAATACATTTTAATATTCAAAAAAAATATGTAGTACTTGAATATCCATCGTATTTACTAATTTAGCTCCTAATGATTTGTTTTTAAAACATTTTATATCTTTTTCAAGATTATTATTCTTTAATATCAGTAATATTATAATAAAAAAATATTCAATATTTAATGTTAAAAAAAACTGCAAATATCATAAAATTTTATTTTAGCATTTCATAATATTAATTTAAAACTAGATTTTCTGACGAATTTTATTTAAAGACGTAATAAAAAACGGACACACCCGCGATAAAAATACATATATATATATATATATATATATATATATATATATATATATATATATATATTTAATAATCAGAATCATCGACGAATTACACGAAACGGACACGCGATACGAAATGGCGGTCGCGCGTATAAAATGGCGGCGGAAAGAAGGCGACACCATTAAATTTGGCCATAAAACTAAATATATACGCTTCGTTCTGTTTTATTTTCTTTATTTTTTTTTTTTGATAAAAAACAAAATAATTTTTTTTATATATATAACAATATCGGCATTGTTTTCTTTGACAGCGTGCTTGCGTTGGCGAAAAATCACTTATAACGAATTTTCCATTACGAGCACGTGTCGCACTTTACGAGTACGAAAATATTGTCTTTTCATGGATATTTTCCCTTTTTTTTTATTTGTTAAAAAATATTATAGAATCGCTTACATTACATTAAATTGTATATACGCTCGTATGAATAATAAAAATTATACATATATATATATAATTTTATTCTTAATTTAATTTTAAAAATTGAACAATTTCAGATTATTTTAGGCTGTTTTCAATAAAGCAAGTTTCGAACGAATGCGTCATATTGTCGGTTTTAATTATTGTTCGCAATGCAAAAATTCACGATTATCATTACAGTTACGTGTTTACGGCATACACGGGAGCCGTTTCATGGTTTGAACTCGTTACGTACCGTTTTCCCGTTTAAGCTTTGCATCACTTTACATGCCCATTAATACCTTTTATGGTCCGCCTCTAACTCCTTTCGCGGCCCTTTTCAGAAATAACGATTATGTCTGAACATGCTCGAGGTTTCGCACTCTCGAAACGCGGACAAGTGTTTTAATGGATCGTCCGCGAATTTAAATGAACCCTTCTATATGTTATTTTTTTTTCATCGTTTATTTTTGATTTTATTATTATTATTATTATCAATTTTTAAATCCTTTGATAATATATAAAACCGTTGTCGATTGATATCTATAAATATTTATATGTAATGACGTCGTTAAGTATAATGTTTCAAAGTTTTAATGTATTAAAAAACCGTTTTTAAAATATATATTTGCATTTTAGAATTATCGAAATAATATTAATGTTTTAATAGTTGAATTTTAAATTATACTTCGTTTATTCTAGTAGTTGTGAATCTTTCTATTATAAAAATATTTTTTCGATATCTGTAAATTTTTAATCAATATCGAAATAATTCTTATTTTTTTCTACTTAAACTTCAAAATAGTATATTTCAATAAATTAAGATGTATCTCAAAAAATGACCCAATAAATATCACAGAAAATAATTTGAATATCGTTAATTTACATTTTAAGTAGATTTCATGAACCATTTATATACATATAAAATATTTATGTAACACAATTTAAAACAAAATGATAATAAAATATTTTATTAAATTAATATATATATATATATTCTTTGTAAGGTTTTTTTTATAAAATCGATCGCAATTCAACACGTGTTTTTGTATTCATCTTGTACCGATATTTTTTACCAGAAAGCCAACACTCGATCCCCAACTCGAACTTTAACCCTCTCGTTTTAACCCTGACAATGTAATATATATATATATATATATATATATATATATATATATATATATATATATATATATACGTGAAATAAATAAATGAATAAGAAAAAACGATCCGAATAAAAAAGAAAAACCTTACAATGGCTGGCAATTTTCGAGGCATCATTCGATTAATAAATGTCCGCATCGAAAAAATTCCTGAGGATTTTTTTTTTGTCGTTTACTTTTGCTTCGGATGTTCGGGATTCTCTATGAAAAATATTCACGATGATGTAATAATAATAATGGGCGAGTGAAAAATTGGGCATTTTCGAAATATCTATGAAAAATTGCATGTTCAAGCGAATTGGCCGCACACCGGTTTGATTTATGGCCAAAAATTCGTTTCGTTTTCTATTCTTTTTTTCGTTTTTATTTTCATTTTTATTATATTCTGAAAAATTGTCATTTTTTTAAAATATTTTGTATACTAATTATAAAATGATGTTTAAAAAAATATTTTTCAATTTTTCTACATCGTTTGATTTTATATAGAATTATATTACAAATATATTTTTATATACACTTAAATAATGATTGAAAAAAATGATAATTTAAAATTAAAATATATATATATATATATATATATATATATATATATATATATATATATATATATATATATAATTTAAAATATTTGTTAATATTATAATGCGGATTAATGCAATAGTTAATCAGCACTTTTGTATTATATTTTGATCTGTTTTTCTAAACAATATATTTCTTTTATTTATTTATTTGTTATTAAATCGAAACTTGAAATATTTCCGTTTTTTTATAAATGGAAAAAATAGAATTGTTAACAAAAAACAATGCGGAAAAATCTGCTGCATATAGATTTGGAAAATAAAAGAATTTTTCCACTATACGATATCAGATTTTATTAGTTATTGAAAGTAAATATCTATTTTTATTTCAAAAAAAATCAATATTTTAATTTAAACTATGAATAAAATCTAAAATTTCAATCTCCGAATTCTCGGATTTTTTTTTGATTTATAACCGTTATTATTTTAACTTGAACGCTGTATTAAAATTTATATTTCAATTTAAACCTGTATCATTTAATGAAATTTTTCATATATATATATATATATATATATATATATATATATATATATATATATATATATATATATATATATATATATATTGAAAATTTAGTTTTTCATACTTCAAATTCAATTATTTATCTATTGGATTCACTCTTTTAAAAACAATATGAAATTTTTATTTATAAACTATTTAATAAACGACTTAATTTCATATAAAAATTTATTGATTTTTTTTAATATATATTAGAAAAAAAGTATATTTATTTTTAATAAATTTATCAAATTGTATAAAACGACGAATTTGATTAATAAAGAATACAATAATATTATACTAAATAAAAATATTTTTCTTAATGCGTGACATTATTCACCACGAACAAATATTTGCATATTTTAAAATAAGCGCTAATTATAATTAATCAATCTCATTTTCACAGACACACACGCATATATATATATATATATATATATATATATATGTGTGTGTGTGTGTGTGTATGTGTATATTAATATATATATATATATATATATATATATATATATATATATATATATGTAAATAGAATAAATATTTTGTGAAAAAGCATACTTTTCCATTTGTCATACATTTTCAGCTATTCGAAATCGAATATAGCAAAAATGGCGTACTTTGACGAACGACTGAATAATATTTCAGCGAAAGAAAACGTAGATATATTTCTTTTCAACCGTCAAATACACATACACACACAAAATTGACATATTATCATATCCATATCGAATATGGGCACTATTTTTATATCAATAGAAAAAAATCTACACCCACATTTTTATATATATATATATATATATATATATAATAAACACGATATATAAATAAACATTCTTTTCTTTTAAGTAAATGGAAAAATAATACTATAATTATATTAAGTCAGATGCGGGAAACCTTTTTGTTAGTAAATGCCATTATTTCACAATGGCTACAATAAACAAAAGAAAATGATTTAAATATGTTAAATGAAAAATATAATTAGTTAAGTTGATCATAATAATATTAACCTTTAAAAAAAGCTGCTTTTGTAAAATAATGAAAGACCATAAATATTTATGTTAGTGTCAAAATATAAATATTTCATATATGAAATACAAAAAAAAATCGTACCACAGATGAACATAAAAAGCCATACTTGTTAGTTCAAAAGGCCATATAAACCCTAAAGGCTGAAGACTTCTCATTCTTATATAAAGTTATTCATTAATCTGTTAAAAAATTAAAAGTATAGCAATTTACTAATTATCAGATTTAAAACACACACACATCCATACATATATATATATATATATATATATATGTTGAATGTGTATAAAGTTTATATGCCCGCTCGTTTTCACGTTCACCATTTTTTTTTCAGCACAATATAATAAATAATGTAACATTAAACGTTAAACCAACCACACAAAAAGCGTACTGTAACATTTTTCAGTGTCACTCTTGACGCTTTCACGTCGCAAAGTCTTCGCTGAAAACTTTGAGGTGAATGAATTTCGTTGTTTCCAAAAAAAACATACGCTGCTATTGTTATCGGTAAATATTTATTATAGGTATTTATATACATAGACATAGACTTTCTATATATACAGAATGATATAAAATTATTCAACGTTGGCGAGATAAATTAAAAATATTTAATATAACACTGTGATCAAAAAGTAAGATGAATTTGTTTATAAAATTTAAATTCTTTATTTATTCTTCCAAATCAATTTCATCCCCTTCAAAGTAATCGCCGTCCGATAAAACGCACTTTTGCCGACGCTTTTTCCAGTCCTCGAAACAGTTGGAATAGTCTTTTTCCGGTATAGTCTTCAAGACCTACTTCGATTCGGTTTTTATCTCCTCAATTGTGTCAAAACGGCATCCCCGCATAGGTCTTTTGAGTTTGCTGAATATCCGGAAGTCGCACGGAGCCAATTCAGGTGAATACGGTGGTTGCGGATAATCCTACCAACCTAGTAAAAAAATACAATTTACCTGCCTTCTAATGCCCGGGAGTTTTAAATGACAATTTCACCTTACTTTTTGATCACAATAAAATATGTAATCAAAAAAAATGATACACCGGAAGCCAGGAAAAAAGGTTGGCTATCAATTTTTATATAATGAGTGATATCAAGATCATATTTAATGTACTTCTTTTAAAAATACAAAATATTAAAAAATATTGCAGATTTAAAACACTGTGTTAATGAATATATATGATAAGAAAAAAAATAAAACAATAACTCGTAACTTTGTATTTTTTTTCTATATATACAGTATAAAAATATTTATTTTATATATATTTTTTTTATTTAGACTTTCTATATTTCAACAAATTTTCACTCGGTGAAAACAGACAGCTAAAACGCGCGCTCGGAAAAATCGTTCGATTTTTCCGATCACGTATATTTGGCCAAAATCTCGCATTTACACGATCGGAATTTTTTTTCCGATACGTGCAAAAAAAACACACACACACACACATACAAATTTGCATCCCGATATCGTAGAAAAAAAATCACTTCCATCATTCGATCGCGTCGATTGACGATTTTCGTCAATTTTCCACCATCGCAATCGACGCCATCGTCGACGGAAAACTCAACGCCGCGGAAAAACTCTTCCGCTTTTCCGCGTTAATATTTTTCATCCCTCGTCCACGATTACCAATCGAAACTATCGTCGTCGAAAAATTTCACGCATAATTAATTAGCTTCGTTGCGATAGTTCACGCGATGCTGCTGATGATCAAAGGTTCCTGACGTCGTCGCGAAGGCTCTATGCACAAAATTATATAAAGCTAATTATCGAGAAGATACTCATAAAAGTATTATTATCAATCGCGTCTACGCCGCTGTCAAAGTGAACGTTCGAGCGGAAAACCGATGCGAATTTTCCGTGTAAAATTTTCCTCATGTTAACACATACTAAGTATATAAAATACAATTTTTCTTCAATAATATTATATAATATATTTTTTTATTTAAAATTCATTATTACCATTTTATAAATATTTAAGTAATCTTTACAATGATGCATTAATTTTGAACATAAGCCTTCTGTGAATAATAAATTTTACTTATTCAATCTTTTTTTCCTATAAAAGAAGAACTTCAAAATCGATATCAATATTACAAATAGAATTTTATTATTAACACTCAATAAAAATCATCGAGACTGATTTTATAAAATTATTTTCAATATAAAAAATATATTAATATTTATTAACAAACATCGAAATTATCAATAAAGATTTTTTTTCAAATAACTATAAATTTATTAGTCGCCATATTTGATTGCAAAAATGATAAAATTTTATTTTTGCTAAATACCATAATTGCTATTGTATCGTACAATAAAGTATTATTCGTCGTATTTAGGTCACTAGAGCAAAATTTTGACCTATAAACTATTCAAAACATCTGTATTTACCATTTATTACGTGAATAAAAAAAAACCGATGAATAGAAAAATATGAAAAAAAAGTCACCTTATTACCGATGCACACCAAATATCGCAAATTATCTACATAATTGTCGATATTGTCAATAATTATATATTGCTATAGATTTATACAAATAATATTTACTTTGATTTTAAAAATTATTATTAAAATAAAATAAAATATTATTATATCAATATAAATTATTATACGATATATAATATAAACGACATTATCATTCTTCTCTTTCTGTTATATAAAATAGCTATTCTATCGAATTATCGATATGCAATTTTTATCGACAACGTATACGTGACGTAAAAATAGACCGAAGTACAGTGGGTTCACTAATGATGTTGCAGCATCGTTGCATTGGTGCAGTCCCAGATGTTGAGGGTTTGACATCTTGACCTACATTTCACACAGCCACCACCCCGGATGAGGGTAGTTTCGGAAAAGAAGGTGCCTCATTATATATATATATATATATATATATATATATATATATATAAATATATATAATGCTACATTTAAATATGACTTGTGCATTAAAACATATTCTTTACAATAGGGTATATATATATATATATATATATATATATATATATATGTGTGTGTGTGTGTATGTGTGTATACTACTGTGATCAAAAAGTAAGGTGAAATTGTTATTTAAAACTCCCGGGCATTAGGAAGGCAGGTAAATTGTATTTTTTTTTCAAAATGTCCGTTTGTCAAAGCATTTAATTACATCCGAGTTACACGTGTTTTTACAACTCTTGGTTCCTTCATCACGATAATACACCATGTCATACTGCATTGGTTCTTCGCGACTTTTTTGCCTAAAACTAGACTTATATCATTCCGCAATCACCGTATTCGCCTAATTTGGCTCCGCGCGACTTCTGGCTATTCAGCAAATTCAAAATGCCAATGCGAGGACGCCGTTTTGACACGATTGAGATGATAAAAACCGAATTGGAGAAGGTCTTGAAGGCTATACCGGAAAAAGACTATTCCGACTGTTTTGAAGACGTGTTGGCTAAAGTGCATTTTATCGGATGGAGATGTGTACATATATATGATTTGTGATTACGATATTTTTCAAGTGTATATGTATGTAATTATTATATATTTTTAATATAATGAAGGAAGTTGTTTTTCCATGAAATTGCCTTTCTTCGCGAATTAATAAAATAGATTTTTTTAATAATTTTACTTTTTAGCTGTATTACTATTGATTTTAAATAAGTGATTCTCAACTATTTATATCGCAAACTATTAAATATATATATATATATATATATATATATATACGTATATTTATAAATGTTTTGTATATTGTATATATACATATATATATATATATATATATATATATATATATATATATATATATATATATATTAAAAAAAATATATAAGAGTTTTATATTATAATAATTCATAGCGAATAATGACGTAGTCTATCTTTCAGTATTAAAATTTCTATTCTTTCGCACGTAATGTTGATTTACAGTATTGAAAATGCATAACGATATCCGTAATATTGCAACGTATCGGTTCAACATATTAAGCACACTCCCTATGCGGATGTCATATATTTATATGTTGCAAAATGGTATGGGATGATCAATCGACTCCATAATAAAGTCATAACTGCTAATGAAACATTCCAGAATTCTGTTTCTTGAATAGAACAGGAAATGAGAAATATATTTAAGCGCACTCTATATACCGTGAATTTCCTTTAGCTGTAATATATTTCATACGTCAACGAAACATAGAATATTTAAACAATAACAAGCGCAAAAGACATAAGTGTTATATATATATATATATATATATATATATATATATATATATATATATATATATATATATATATATATTATTTATTTATATAAAACTATTCCAATCATTATCAAAACGTTCGTATCTGCTCTTTTGGATTTGAGTCAAAATTTTAAGTTTTTTTTTTTCAATAAATTATAAATAATATCAGATCCATAATCGGTCATCAATGAATAATCGAATAAACGTATATATGTGAATTATTGAATCGTATAAATAAATATCGATTGGTATTGCACATGTTCGCTTTTCTATCTTTAGATAACGAGCTGTGAATTTAATTCACTATATCTCACGTATATATATATATATATATATATATATATATATATATATATATAATATTATTTTCAATTTATATAGTGACAATAAAACCGGCACACTAATTACGCGTTATGTAACATTCAAAAAAGCATAAGTACTCGAAAGTCTATTTATCAGACCTACAAACGTAGTGAGAATAATTGCCTGGACTCCTTCCCGTTTTATATTAAAAAACATGGAATGGGGGGAGAGAGAAAAAGCAGCACCCTTTGGTGCTATCCAATTATCTAAGTGGAAAAAGTACAGATTTCATATTTAATAATTTATTATAAAATATAGCGTTAAAATTTAAATATTTTATTTTTAGAATATTTTAATTTATATGGTTTCAATCAACTGATTATTTTCGCGAATTTAATAATTTACATATCAAATAATATTCATCGTAAATTATTTAAGACTAACTATATGTTTTATCATACATATTTATAAACAAATATGTAAAACGATAACGCAGCGCCATCTGTTGTCTGAAATAAATTTAAAACGCAATAATAAAAATTATATCTATACGTCATAATTATTAATAAATATAAATTTCATATCTTCTATATCACTAATATAATATTTATACATCAAAATTTATCGTTCTATTTTATATACGCGTTTTATTATAGACTGACAATTTTTATTTACAAACATTTGAATTTGATATGCAAATCGTTAAATTTGACTTTAACGCTCGCATAATATCGTTCATAAAAAATATAAAGTAAATATTGAGAAACGACAAAAAAAATCGCCTCTAAAAATACGATGGAAAATTCTAATTTATTTATATATTTATTAAAAAGGCGAGTGGGGGGGGCAACTTCTGTTCTCGCATGTTGTTTTAGTAGAATCTCCGAATAAACGCAGTTGTATACTAGACGTATTTAAGTTATTTTCGTGTTCATGAATAATATTTTTTTGGGTTCAATCTCCGTATATATATATATATATATATATATATATATATATATATATATAATATATTTGTATGTATGTTACGATCAACTTGTTTTGATTGATCGTCATATACGAGTTTCTTTTCCTTTTTCAAAGGAGTAAATACGAACAAAAATATGTACTCTCATATATATATATATATATATATATATATATATATATATATATATATATATATATATATATATATATATATATATATATATATATATATATATGTATATGTATGTATGTATGTAATGTTATATATAAAATATAAATAGAATTTGTGAGAATGAAATTTACACTGCATAAAACGTATTTCGTCGCCAAAATACAGAATAAAACTTTTATAATGTCGTAAAAACGGCACAAAATGTATGCACGAAATTTTATCACTTTTAAACGTGAGGGATATGAATTTTTTTTTTTTGTCTTTACGAATTATCAATGATTTTATATGAACTGAAATTGACGACGAATTTTGGCAATCTTCATAAAAAAAATTTACGCGATATTGCCTTTTGATTTTTTTTTTTTTTTGATGGCAAAATAACATTGTTAAATATTGAATTAAAATTTATATTTATACCGCACTTGTGTCCATTGTAAAATTACCAATGATGATGATAATAATAATTGAGATTGATTGTTCTCTCTCTCTCTCTCTATATATATATATATATATATATATATATATATATATATATATATATATATATATATATATATATATATATATATATATATATATATATATATATATATATATATATATATATATATATATATATATATATATATACGGTATTCTCTCCAGTATCACATGGATTTAAGTGCTCTAAAATTATTGCCCAGTAGTAAAACCAGAGGCAACCGAAGACTAATTTAGGACATAAAGCTAAAATACTGCAGAAACTGCACTAGAATAAATTTAAGACTAAAATTTACAGTTTAAACCGCGTTTTCGTGCATAAATAAGATATGTCTTGGCTTTTTAACCGTACAAAATAGAATAGAATTTATACGGCCAAAAACTAATGTTTAAAAAAATCTTAACATTATTAAAATTAAATAAATAAATATTTTCTGTTTCTCATATATATATATATATATATATATATATACTAGTACTTGTAACAAGCGTGACATCGTCGGCGGCGTTATATACAATTTTACATATATCAATATCAGCAAACTTCATTATCAAAATGTATATTAAAACAGATCATTATGATTATAATTATAAAAAAAATATATCATCATATAAATAATATCAAGGACACGTGTCTGCTTGCATCCATCCTTTTCTAACTTGCATATATTTTGCGCTCGAAACGAGAAAGACAGCTATATAGTCAAAATAAAAACGATTCCCTATATATAAGAAAATATATTATATACAATCGATTTATGCGATTTTAACGGTTAAAATATCATTTCGAATCGAGATTGCGCAGTTATATAAGTACATTTTGCAATGACACCATGGGTCAAGTTCGAGTCGGACATACACACTAGTCACGTATTTATTATTATGATATACGGTAATAAATAAACATTTTTACGTATATCGGACTCCGGTTCAGGACACAATCGCCTTTTTTTTCAGCGTTTCAGGCAAAACACGCCAAAAAGCAATAAAACATGTCGCAGTCAAAATCGTTTCCCGTTTTTTCGCCTATCAAATCTCTTAATGAAAAAAAAAACGTTTTCCTAAAATAAAAATCGTTTAATTTTTTTTTCTACATATTGAAAAAAAAAATCAGCTTTTACAATATAACGTCTGAAATTTATTTATACGGTTTATTTTCGATGGGGTTGCGGTCAAGTGGTTAAATTGTTTGATTGCAATTATGCACGTTTCATTTTTATTGCGAGTGTAAATGAAGCATCCCGCTTCGATATAAATAATATCAAAACTCATTTATAATTGATGTAATAAAATCGTTTCATATAATACTGTGATTTCATATAATTTCATCCCCTTAAAAGTAATCCACGTCCGATAAAACGCACTTTTGCCAACGCTTTTTCAAGTCCTCGAAACAGTCGGAATAGTCTATTTCCGGTATAGCCTTCAAGACCTTCTTCGATTCGGTTTCCATCTCCTCAATTGTGTCAAAACGGCGTTCCGGCATTGGCCTTTTCAGTTTGCTGAATAGCCAAAAGTTGCACGGTGCCAAATCAGGCGAATACGGTGGTTGCGGAACTATATTGCGAACGCTTAGTAAATGTTATAGAAACTCCTACCAACCTAATAAAAAAAATAAAATTTACCTGCCTTCCTAATGCCCGGGTGTTTTAAATGACAATTTCACCTTACTTTTTAATCAAAGTAGTATTACAAATATTAGTTTAATATTTACTACTATATTTATTTTTTTTAATATTTAGATTTATTTGTCTGTTGTATATAAAATTTTATCTTTCGAACATGCTAATTAATCAAAATAAATGCTTATAAATATAGTTTTAAATTTCCATCACTGAAAAATATATCGTATAATAATACAATATATAAAAATATCTAAAACGTCAAAAACTTAAATTCGATCCGCAGACGAAGGTCAAGGCGTTCGACGTTAGCGTTATTTCACTTTCGAGTCGTTCGTTTTTCCACCGAGAAATATTAAGAAAATTCGCGTGGAAAATTGCGAAATTAAAATTAGAACCGGAAGTGTGCAATAATTTTAAACATTTTCTCGAGTGCCGTTTAATTTTCGGCCGCGCTACATCTGATATATATTAAATTCTTAATAAAACATTATAATATTATATAAATTATGTTGTTATATATATATATATATATATATATATATATATATATATATATATATATATATATATATATATATATATATATATATATAATATAGTCTTAAAATTTAATTTATGTCAATTCTTCAAAGGTATATTAATGAAAATCGCTTTGAAAATTTTATTAAAATGTAAGACTATTTTGAAGTATACAAGCAGCAGTCACCATTTTGCTGTAACACTCCATGTATATATATTTAAATTATATATACAAAAAAAATCGGATTAAAATTTCCGGAACGAAAGAACCGGATAGTTTGAAACAAATTAACTTTTTTCCGATTGCGAATAGTTCTGGGTCTGAGGAACATTATTCACCATTATTACTTTTATTGTCGTTCATCCACGGAATTGGCGATAGTAATAATAATAATAATTATTATTTATTACTATTAAAGAAAAAAATAACATTTTCAACACTTTAACGTAATATCGGTCAATTTAGATAAAATCAACATTGCCAAATATATTACGAAACATTTTCTTTGCGTGATTTATAATATATATTTCTTACACACCCTATATTTAAATTTAAGAATATTTAAATTATTTTGCGCAATATCAAATTAATTTTATTATGTAAGATATAAAAAAAATCTAAAATATTTTATTAAATGCTAACGTATTAATTAGTGATTATTTACAATGAATTTAAACAACGCCATCTGCATTTAAAATATCACAACGTAATCAGTACATATTTTAGTTTGAGTTCAAACAAAAAATTAATCAAAAAACCAATCAGAAATTATTATAATTTAATAAAATATAATATATTAATTATAACAAGATTTTTACATAATTTTAATTAATTTTCATAATTTTCTTGACGAAATCGATATTAAAAAGTAATTTATAAAATTGAACATCAACGATGTAATTAATATTCATAACGTCGTTTTTTTTAATCTAATTTTTAAGATATATGATAATTTTTCATATTTATTTTTAATATCAATTTATCTAAAAATATAATTAATTACCTATAATCGTCTTCAAATTATGTAAAAAAACAAATATAATAAAACGTTAATTTAATGAACCAAATAATAAATATTTCATAAATAATATAATATATATTACAATAAATAGACCTAGAATAATAATAAAAAAACATCGCTAAATATATAATAAAAATATTTTAATTTATAAAACAAACAAATTATTATGAACAATATTCGATTTAATTTATTTATTTTATATATTTCATGTCAGAGGTTTCTAACATTTTTATATATGTAAACTGTTAAAAATTTTTTTAGTGAGAAATATTAATCTAAATTAATAATTTTCATTGTTAATCTTTAAAATATTAAATAAAGACAATGTTTTTTTATGAGTTTTCATTATTTTTTTTATTTTATAAATCGATTTAATAATAATTAATTTAAATTTCAATTATAACAACCGCGACGACATAATTTCAATTTAAACACCCACCTCTAACTCCGACCCAAAATAAAAATTAAAAAAAAACACACCCCAGCGCCAAATTACCGCATTATCAATAACCGAAAATTGTAATTTACAATTCCCCCCCCCCCGGTCGTTTTTCCCCATTTATTATTTTTCGCTTCTTTTTCGCCGTCGTTATTATTAAATTTCATTTCGCTTCGTTTTCGCCGTCGAAACGTTTCGATCCATTAAAATTTCGTTCCACTGCGGAACATTCGAGAGCAGGTGAACTCGAAACACCGACCGGGACCCCTTTAAAATATTAATTTCAATTTTGATACAAAAATGGCCGCTTTCCCGCGACTGATTACCGCTCAGTTGTCGCCGCCGCCGTCGCCGTCACCCTTCTTTCACAACAATAATAATAATAATAATGATAATTTCCAGTCGGACGAATATCGACGAAAATAAATATGAAAAATTTCGCCTTGCGACGAAAACGACGGTTCCGGTTTCCGTGACATCGTCGCCGTCGTCGTCGTCTCTAATCGAAATTTACATAAACTCGCGCAAAGTAACTACTCAAATTAGGCGTATAAATTACTCGTTAAAGCTACACCTGGTCTCCCCGGTCGTAAATGAATAAATTTGAATTATTAATTGCGAACGAGATGTAAACGCGAGCGTTGCGAGAAAATTCGCGTGGCCGCGGTCACAGCGAAAACGTACTTTCACACCGATACGCCTAATTGACGCTTATCGCATAGCGAATACGACATACATCTCGAAAATATAAAAATGACACTTGTGTCCAATGTACATTAGAATCTTAAAAATAAAATATCGTAGCGACAAATTTATCAATGTTAACCTATCATTTTCCTAATCAATATATATAAATATATATATATATATATATATTTATTTATTTATAAAAAATATATATATAATAACAGATTTAGAATCGTTTGATTTTACTATAGCAAAACATACGGTAAATTTAGGAAATCGATTCGTAGAATATTTCCTATAGATGTTAGATAATAATTAATTAGATTGGATATAGAAGATAACGACCGTAGAGTAATTATTATATATTAGCTAATATCGTATGAAATATCACATTCGTGGCGAATAATTTCCTAATCTTGATATTAACTATTTAAGGGATAGATTCGTTTATATTATATATATATATATATATATATATATATATATATATATACAAAATTATTTATTTATAAATGATAAGTACAGCGCAATCGAACGATCTAAATTTAAACGACCGATCTAACATATTCATGTCATTTTATCGCAGATAACGACAGTCGTGAAGATTCTAAAATTATGCGGCCCGTTGCATGTTACAAATGCGAAATCTAATATAAAACATGAACGCGAATGTTGCTACGTTATTCTGACATCTTACGTGTTTTCGTATTCTTACCACGGTGTCACAACCCTCATCAAAATATAATATAGGCGAACAGACACCGATATGGCGCCCGGCGGTTAATGGGTTTTCGCATTCGACACCGTTTTCAGATATATCGAATGTGATTCTCATTATTATTTTTTTAATATTTTTCTATTTAAAAACAATTAATCGATATTCATCCATATTTATTACATTTCGGACAAATATTTCAATTAATTTAATTTTTTTAATGCAATCGTTGCTGATATACCATCCCGCATTTGAAGTGTTAATTATTTTATAAAATATTTTTTCAATATTAATTAAAATATTTTTATATACATATTACATAAATAAAACATATTGTTTATTCGTGTATTATTTTAATAAAAAATCAAGTAGACTCAATATAGAAATTCGTGCATGACAAATCAGTTAAATATAAAAATCGTTTAAAATAAATATAATCTTAAATTCTAATCTATATATATTATATATATAATTCGTAAAAAAAATGTGGAGATTAAAAATAATATGACAAATAGCAGCTGAATGCAGAAAATGAAAATGTCACATTATATGATATAAAAATTAATATGACTGAAAAACATAAACAAACACAAGCGCATAAAATTTTATATAACGTGACTTATTTTAAATGATACACGTTTACGACGAAATAAAAAGATCATAATTGAGTCACTAGCTCTACATTAAACTGTATGACAACTCCTTTGACAGATTGATATAGTGAATAACGACCGATAAATTCGATATAGTGATTTATTATCGTAGGCCGGTAATATTCAAATTTCAATACTGGCCATTATTGAATAATGGGTATGTCGGTAACGCACATTAACCGCTACGGTTGTTGTATAATAAAAAGGTATGCGGAAAAATGCTATATAACCCCCCCCCCTTCTCCTCCTCCTCCCTTTACAAAAGAGTGGCCTCGCATAGAATCATTAGATTTGCATAGAAATTACTATATAGCTGTTGTCTTGAAATATTTTGTCTATTTTACAAAATTTTTAGAGCGCCCTTCTTTTATAAATCGTGCAATATTCCTTCATATTGGAAAATATCTATACTTATAAAAGTATAAATTAAAAAAAAAAATATTTCAAAATTAACTATTTTTTTGATTGGTAGAATAAAGATTTGATTTAATTAAAAAGTATTATAAAACTGAACATCCGCCGTATTCACTTAATTTTACTCCCACTGACTATTTATTGATTTTTTTTTTGAAACAAATATCAACTTTACTGAATGAAAATATAAAGTTATATATACACAAAACATCTTATGATAAATATGCATAATTTTTATATACCACATGTTCTCAAATATTGTCATAATTATAATAATTTGATTAACTATTTAATTAATTAGGAATAGAAGTGCAAGCCTATTACAGAACAAAGCTGTAATCGAGTTACATAAATTGCATTCGTGTGTATGTTTTGATAACAAGTAGAAGTTGGCCTCTAGACGAACTCCATTTGATCTACTCGAAAGTACTTCAAATGTTTACTTCCTCTTGGAGTATCGCGGAGTTAAATTACACGTTCTCAAGTGACACAACTCAAAAACGAAATACCTTGGTATATTTTATTCATTTTCAACAATTAAATTAACGTAATTTTTATCATAATAATTTAAATTCAAGATTGTTACTAAAAAATGTAAAATTCTAATATATTATCATTGATCAGAAGCTCTCAACTTATTAATTTTAAAAATGTCATTCGACATGCTATATATTTTTAAAAACATATTAAGTTGAACACATCGGAAAAAAAACAATTAAAATGAATATTGATTATTAAAAACAATATAGTAAAAACTATAAAATCGATCGTATTAATAATGAATGGGTATTCAATCTCGGATCCGCAAAGAAAATATCACAATTAAAATTATTAAATAATTAATCTAAACGAGACTCGATTTTTTTATTTATTAGAGCGAACACATTTTACGTAATAAAAAAAAACACTTTTTTTTTAATAATTTTAGTTATAAATTATTTAATTGAAAATGTCGACATTCAGAAATACTCAAAAACTACGAATAATATAATACAAATAAAATAATAATTATAACGTGTTAAAATATAATTTTAAAACAATTATCAATTTCATTATTGACAGTTTTTGATTCGATGATAAAGTGATATTATTCAACACGTATATATATTAATGAAAATTGCGTGATAAACATATATCAATATTATTTCAATATATATATATAAATAATGAACATAATTATATTCTTTAAAACGAGTTATAATAAATTATTTTAAATTGCTAATTAAAATTGATATTATCTGTGAATTAATTTATTTGTTATTATATAAAAAATAATACAATTTAATAATTGTATAAAAAAAAGAACTTTAAAAGCGGACTGCGTAAATTAAATTTATTTCTAACGACCAGTTTTATTTTGACTTTGAAACGCGACGGCTGTTCTCAATCGGTGTTTCGCGGACCTTCGGAAAAGTCTTAATGTCATCGCAAATGATCAGCAAAGACTTTAAAGAATATTACAATTGTGAATGTGTGTGTGTGTGTCATTTATTTTAAAAAGAATCTAATTTCACGCCATTTGAACACTTGAAATAGATCACAAAATATATATGAAAAGGAAGGCTTCTTTATTTTAAATAAAAAATTATTTATTTATTACTATTATTTGTAGTTGTAATAAATCTTTTTTTACAAATTGGATAACCCTATATATGAAAAAGTTATAGATCTAATTTATTTATTCACGAAATCAAGTCACCAGCTTTATATTGGACCTTCAAATATATTATTTATTTGTGAAAAGATTGAAAACATATATTTTACTTGAATAAATTATAACTATTTTAAAATTACAATATTAATAATTCGCATTAAAAGAATAAAAATAATAAAATTTAACGGTACAGAGAACATGTGTGTTACCCATCAAACTATCATACTTTCGCTGTGTAATCAAATAAAAAAAATACATGTATATTAGTGTCGGTTTATCTGTCTGCCGCGCGTAACGCTTTAATTTATAAATATCCAGCTTTATCCTCACTTTTATCAGCGCGCCCGTCAAATAACGGAATGATTTACGACGCGTCACCATTTACGTTATATCGGTGTCCGTAATAGCGATACTTGGTCTAATAAATTTTAATTCCGGCCATTGTTTACATTCTCGCGTACGTACGTATGATTTAATACCGGACAACGCGGGCGCGGGATTAAAACAATAACGCCGAATGTAAATTTCAATTAAAACCAGCGCACTGAAACAATTCGCTCGCTAATTATTGTATTTGCATATTTATATTTATATATATATATATATATATATATATATATATATATATATATATATATATATATATATTTCATTACCGTTAATAATAATTAATTTATCGTTATTATATATCCAATGAAACGATTTAAGTGAATCGAAAAAAAAATTAGCATACCTAATTCAGTGCGATTAACCCTTTATATCCTGGCTTGAATCGATTAATTATAAAATAATACACTTATTAATACATATAATATAATGATTATATTAAATACACAATGATTAATAAACACATCGACACATTCACTTATTTTTAAACATATATTTTTATTATTATATATATATTTGTTTTTATTTTATATATATATATATATATTTTTTTGTATTATAAATATTATTTTTAATTATTATAAAAAAATAATTTTATGAGGCCATGTGACGTATGGGCCTTGCAGGGTTGAAGGCACCCTGCCAGCGCGAACGTCCACACACGTCTGACTAGACTGTTTTCAGTTTCCCTTATATTCAAGTGCCATTGGGGGTGTGAACGCATTATACATTAGCAGTTCGAATTCTACGAATGTACTATTATATATATATATATATATATATATATATATATATATATATATATATATATATATATATATATATATATATAAATAACACATCTCACTCGCATATTTTTATTTATATGAAAATATAAAAAAAAATCTTCTGAAACAAGGACGATTTTAATATTTTATTATAAATTAAGTGATAAATAAATATCTATTATATTAATTATTATTTAGAAGAACAAATCAATAATTTACAATTTTTATTGATTATAATAATATAGTCAGATATATATATATATATATATATATATATATATATATATATATATATTATATATATATTCTTTTGTTTATTGTAGCCATTGTGAAATAATGGCATTTACTAACAAAAAGGTTTCCCGCATCTGACTTAATATAATTATAGTATTATTTTTCCATTTACTTAAAAGAAAAGAATGTTTATTTATATATGGTGTTTATTATATATATATATATATATATATATATATATATATATATATATATATATATATAATTATGTAAGAAAATATGATGGCGTTTATATATACATATAAATAAGTACATTTTTATAAACATTATTCTGATTTATTGTTGATTACCAACTGAGGAATTTAATATAAGAAAATTATATTATATATGACTATATAAAATTATAAAAAAAAAATATTTTTTTAAGTAAGTCAAAATGGTTGTAACACAAGAATTGACTCGAATTAAAAATATATAATATTTTTCACATTATATATATATATATATATATATATATATATATATATATATAAGTCGATTATCTATATGTAATTATTTGAAATGAAAAATTTCATTTCGTCTATTTTAACTGCTAATGTGATAACCGCACGTCTCCATAGTCATGGCAGAGATCGCAGAGAAACCGGAACATTTGCAGAGGGTGTGAGACTATCGAGGGTGTCAGACGCCTCCGTATGAAGCCTGAGACCACCACCCCCCCTCGTCTCCCAAACCCTCGTAGTCGGCAGGTGTTATCTTGGCTCTCTTACGCCGCCCCGCCCCCCTCCTCTTGTAAAAAGCCTTCATCCCTTGTCTTGTAACCTTTTTCCCGGGCGACGATTCGATGCTACGTCGAGACTAGACTAGACCCCCTAGAAACGTGCTGCCCTTACATTATTTACTTGCTGCAACATTTAATTGTTTAACCGCAACGAGCACTTGCTTCATACATTATTGCCGCTGAAGAATCTATTTGAAAAATCGTCGAATTTCTACGCTGCATTAGCGGCAATGTTACAGGCAATGAAAACGATCGGAGAATTTCCACTTAAATTGCGGATTTCACAACAAGTATTTCCAGGAATTCATTCTCTTTTAGTGATTTTCGTAGAACACTTGAGATCATTATAAATATTGATTTTATAACAATTACAACATGTAATTTAAATAAACATATATACTATAAAATCTGAAAGATTTTAATGAAATCTATTTAATGATTAAATTTATTTGATTGTTACACAAATAATTTTAACTAAAATTATTATTAAACTTACCAAAATTAATATCATACGTATGGCGTTTGTTTTCAACCAACGCAGCATCACAAAACCCTCATGAGGAAGACAAATCGCCCAGGTTATTTATACAAATGTATAATACATATGTAATGTAATAAATTATATTATTCACTTGTAAGACTTTTGATAATTACTAGTATTTGTTGTCATGAAATTACTATTATTGACAATACAAACCATATATGTTCTCTGTTTTGAGTTGATCACCATTGATTGTTTTATGAATTAATTTTATTATATATAAATTTTAATTAAAAAATATCAGTAACATGTTTTTTTTATTAAAAAATGATATTTAAAGATTGATAATTGTGAGTGACTCGATTTTCATATATAAAATTATGAATTTATGAAATGAAAATTAATTTCATATACCTAAATATCTTTATTAATTCATTTAGTATTCTATGTAATATATTAAAATTTATTATATACAAAAAAATCGATGACTTTTTCAAAAAAAAACCATTATTCATACTTTTTCGAATCGATTATAATCAAATTTTGCAGCGAATATTTTCAGAGTTATCTCAATCGCTAAAGATAAGAAGAATAAGATGAAAAAAAAACCTTCGTAAGGTTAAAAAAAAATCTGAAGGGGTTCCTTTCCTTACGAAAATCAATGTCTGGTGCTTTCCGAGAAAGTAATGCATTATCGATTTTCTAGGTTACAAAGTAGCGAATGGTGCATTTTGTATTTCGACAAAAGTTTCCAAATCGGGACTTCGAACTCGACTCGCTAGCTTTAAAGTGCAAATATCTAATATTGACCATTTATTTATAGTCAAAGTTTTATATTCGCCTGCAGTGACTCTGAAGAATAATGTATCATATTTATATATTAAAAAAAAAAATATTTAAAAAATTGTCGTAAACTTGTATCCTCCATATTCGCTCATCATAGCTCCCTCTAATTTTAATAGAAAAAAAATCAGTTTTCGATTTGAATCAATATTAATAGTATTTCGTTTTGTCTGACATCAGTCACCACTTTACCGGCACATACCATATACATCTCACGATACATATATATAAAACCACAACTTTCTCCCCCAACCGTCGTAGATCAATAACGGCGTACTTAAATAACCCGCGTCGTTTAAAAACCAAAACGGCGAATATGTCGAATGGCGAAATCGAATTTAGAGCGAGTCGACGGCTTCTAGAACAAAAATAATAATAAAAAAAAAGAGAGACTTGTCATTTTGGTCACAGCCTGTATAATCGAGAACCTTGTCGCGACAATACCATGAATAATTTCGTGGTTGTTAACGTACTTTTTTTTATTTTTTATTTTTTTTCCTCAACGTGTTAACATATGAATCGTTCCATTTTTTTTCTCATTGTAAAGAATGCATTGTGGAATGTTTTAAAAATAAAATGGTAACAACCACCTGAAACGTTCATTCTGTCCTCTTCGATTTTCTATAAATTGCGCGGTAAAAATTTTCGCTCGGTAAAATTTCAATATATGTCTATTTATTTTTATTTTTTTATTTTTTGCAATGTATAAAATACGAATATACACAACCAGTGGAAATAGTTTGCGAGTGTATGGCGCTCATTATAAACTTTAACACTGTCGAGTGCTGTTGAAACAATGTAACGATCTCTTACCCTAATATACCCCAATATATTAAAAAAAATATTAAACGAAATACTCTTATATATTATAAAAATTAATTAAATAATTATTTTTATAATGTACATTTAATAATAAATACAGCTAGTAATTTATTTTATATATAATAAATTGTTTTTTTTTATATAAAGATTCAAAATATATGAAATATAATAATATAATTTTAGTTCATATCAAAAAAATGTATATTTTAATATAAAAAAACAGATATTTTAATTAAATAACCAATTATTTGATATGTATTTCGTAGAAGCCCCGAACTTTAACACACCTATCACGGCATATCTAAGCCCTGCTTAAAATTACACTAAATTATTTTTGAAAATATAACGTAAAAAATGTTTAAGATTATAAAAATCAATTTGTAAAAGTAAAACAATAGTAATAAATATTATGAAATATATTTTTTAAACATTTTTTTTGTTGAAAATCTATAATTAATTTTTAAATATACTTTATAGTGGAATTTTTATTTTAATACGCCTTTTATATATTATTTTAAAACGAATATTTTTCTCTATAAAATTAAAAAAATATTATATAATATTAAATATTATATTTTTCGGTAGCATAAGGGTTTAAAATAAACGCAGTAAACTGCACAAACAATCGTGACCCTGTCATTTAAACGAACAAAACAAACCTTCAGAATAGCTTTTTGAAACCTTGATATAAGAAAACATTACATTATTCATGTTTCTCATGTTACATTTATAAGTGATCTCATATTATTAAAAAAAAAATAATAATAATCCATACGGATTCAAGTGCACATTTCGTGTTTGACAGAACTAATACATTTCACCCAACTGTGACATGCAATACAAGGCGATTAATAATAAAAAGACATTTCGAATAAAATTAAATATATATAACACTATGATCATAAAGTGAGGTAAATCTATTTATAAAATGTAAATTCTTTATTTATTATTCCAAATCAATTTCATACCCTTAAACGCACTTTTTCTAACGCTTTTCCCAGTCCTCGAAACAGTCGGAATAGTCTTTTCCTGTATAGTCTTCCAAACCTTCTTCGATTCGGTTTTTATCTTTTCAATTGTGTCAAAACGGCGTCCCTGCATATTAGCCTTTTGAGTTTGCTAAATAACCAAAAGTCGCACGGAGCCAAATCAGGCGAATACGGCGGTTGCGGAACGATATAAGTCGAGTTTATGGCAAGAAAATCGTGAAGAACCAATGCAGTATGACATGGTGCATCAACCAAGAGTTGTATAACTATGTGTAATTCGGAGACAATTAAACCTTTTGACAAATTGACACTTGGCAAATGTTATAGACAGTCCTACCAACCTAGGAAAAAAAATACAATTTACTTACCTTCCTAATGCCCTAGTGTTTTAAATGACAATTTTATCTTACTTTCAGATCACAGCGGTATGTATAATTTAACCGATAGATGGCGTATACTCAATGCTCACACTTTCAATTGATAATATTTTTTTTCAATTGTGTAATATCGCTTTAGCAGTAACACATATGTATTTGTATTATTTTTCACCGATCTTCTTATTGAAATTTCGTAGCCAATTTCTCTTATAAAAAAAAATATATGAAACGATGGCAAAACGTGTACGTGCCAGTTCTCGTGCGTGAACATGTGCTCGAAGGACAAACGGAAAAGCATAATGGAAAATAAAAGGATTTTTCTGAAACGTAAGAAAAATCACGTACGCGCTTTTCTTCGTACATTATTTTTATTTTATATTGTTTCCGTCGATATTACGACGTAAGCGGAATCCTTAAGCGGCATCCATATTATTATGTTTAATTACAATACGCGAGCCTAATCTATATGGTAATTTCAATATATATATATATATATATATATATATATATATATATATATATATATATATATATTTAACAATTTTATGATTGAAAATGAAAAAATAAATTTTATAAAATTTAGTATCGTATATAAAACGATATAATTATTTATTAATTTTAATTTTGAAATAAAAATTTTATAAAATATTTCATTCCATATAAATATTCGTATTATAATTGAAAACATCACGAATTTGTATAATTAAATTTATAAAGCATTTCTTTTTAATATCGCATACAAAATATTATTTATATATAAATTTATACTTTTTAATATATTTGTACGATATATTTAATAACATGTTTAACGACATATATATATATATATAAATATATATATATACATATATATATATATATATATATATATATATATATATATATATATATATATATATATATATATATATATATATATATATATATATATATATATATATATATGTTATCTCATCAATTTGACTAATGTGATTCTATTCCATACGAATTTACATACATTTAAATGTTAAACTTTTTTATATGTTAAAAAGGATTAGTAGGTGTATCACAAGGTGATCTACAAAATTAATAAAAGCCTTCCGAGAGCTTTTAACCTTTGACTGTAAGGGTGCACGTGGGCTTTTCGATGTGTAGGCTTCATCCCTTCGAGCTAACAACCCCCACATTTTAATAATAACAGATGAAACGCTTTACACCCACACACTTTACAGTACAAGCCTGATAAATTTCAACGAATTAATTGGACCGCGATGTCTTCTTATAATTTTGCTACATATGTATGTATATATAAATAATATAATATATATTTAAGATATGCGTAGGTGAATTTACAACTTGTTGAGTAATTTTAAATCAAAAAAAAAAATATTTATATATATGAAATATTTGAGAAACTCTCATCTTAAAAAAAAATGTTATCGCCTACTTCTTGTTCATTATCCGAGAGTTAGAATAATAGAATTTGTATTTTGGCTAATTTTGATTTGAAAAGGTTAACGACTTGCTTAATTTATTATTAAAAACAAATCGAAAGACATACAAAACGATAATTATCAAATTTAATATACACACAATTCTAATCATATTTTAAAATTAATATTATTTTTAGTGATCAAAAAAAAAATACGCTTTAATTATAAATTATTAATTTTATCATTTCGTTTCGCGTATTTGTTCAATTATATATTTACATAAAATTTTAATACATTATCAAATATGGCATTTAAACTCAACGAATCGTCCTTCATAAAATATGTAAATAGTGTATTGAATATATCAAAAATATATTTTGTGTTGTGCTTTGTGTTTCATTTACATATATTCATCAACCCCCAAATCTCCGGGGGTTGTTTTTCTTCGAATAGACCCAAATATACGAGTAGATCGCGACTCGAATCGAATAGATTTTTCCACTTAGCGTACTTATTAAATTGATATTAAACTAAAATAAATATGTCGCGCGAGAATTTTCTTCATCATTTTCCAGCGGTTTTTCGCGATAATGACGAAAAAGAAAAATGAAGAGAAAATTTAAATCGTTTCATCGTAAGTTTTATCGACGGTCGTTACTTTTTATTATTATTATTATTTTGTAAATAGACCGATCGGGTTTTTCTTTTGTACGTACGAAAAAAAAAAATATAAAAAAAATCCCGCAGACTCCCGATACTACTTTTAAGGTATAGGAAAGCCCTTCAAGAATCGAACGAACTCGAATTACCGAAGGTCTCAAACATGGGATCCCGCAGGACTTATTCGAAAAAATTTAATAAAACATTGGCTTCGGCAAAAGCGTCTCTTTGTTGTCTCCGTTTCTAATAAATTTCTAGATCGTCTATATATATATATACACACACACACATATATATATATATATATATATATATATATATATATATATATTTGTTTTCTCTTCTGGATTTATTTATTTCTTGATTTCTCTAAATTTAGAGACATTTTTTATAAGAATGACTCGACGTAATCAATTCTGTTCGCTTTCTTTTTTTTTGCTAAAATACGTCGTATTTCTGTATAAATTTAATGTCTGGTTCGTTCTGGAATAATTGTGTAAAATATAGTTCATATATTCGAACATAACGGGAATTAATAATTCGAATACGATGAATATCGAAGGGATTATTGAAATATTCCAGAATATTCAAGAATGCAACAGGATAGAATATATGCAAACAATAGAAATTGAATTCACGACATACAAAATTACTATTGCATATGCAACTCTAATATCTAACTAAATAAATAAATAAATAAATATATATATATATATATATATATATATATATATATATATATATATATTTATTTATTTATTTATATATAGAAGAAAAATTGTATGAAATTATCATAATGATATATTTGCAGTTATATATTATTTATTACTGTTATTGTTTGTAAGTGAATTTTTGAAACGATTCCCAAAAGCAAAATGAATGAAAATATATTCATATAAATTTTGTATTCGATACGCTCGAAATTTCCAACGAGCGATTAATTAACGATTTTCCAGTCGAAATTATTTCATTAAATTGTAAATGATTTTTTAATTATAATTCGTCGAATATTAGGCAGAATTCAATTAATAACATGATTAAGAGAACGCTTCGAGAATTTATAAAATTTACTTTAAATTAATTAATTAAATATATTTATCATTAATCAATTGTTCATTGATATCAAGTTTAATTTAATGTAATATATTGATTTTTAATGACATCTATATAAAAATAACTTAAAACATAAAATTAAATTTTAAAATATTTTTTGTAATAAAAAATTGAAAATTAATTTATAATTATTCATGGTAGTTTTTAAGTTATTATTATTTAAAAAAAAGTGACATCTATTAAAGAAAATTAAATAATATTATGGTTTAGTTCTTTGTTATAAATTATTATATTTTATTTATAGATGACGTCTATAATTTTTTCTAATTTTCAAGAAATATTATATTAATATATTTTTTTTAATTCTAAATAAAAAAAATAATTTTCATTTATAAAAATCAGTAATTATAGATTATTTTCGTTTTTTTTTTCATTCAACTGATTTGATTGAGAATTTTTGTTAAATAATTAATATCATATATTTTTATCACATTTTTAATATATGATAATATTAATAAATCTTTATTCTACATTAAGACAATCAAAATTATTAGTATAATTATGATAAAATAAAGACACATTTTTTTTATTCATAACTTTTATATTTATTAAAGTTGTTTTTAATATTTTTTAATTTTGTTTTAACCAAATTTTTGATATGTTATATATTAAATTAGAATATGTCTATAAAACACCAAATAACGCCACGATTACCAATAAATTCATATTACATTGACATTAAAATTATGTTCAGTAAATATTATTGTATATAATAATAAATTAACAAATATAAATTAAAAATTTGGAGAATCGTTAAAAATCAAAAAAATAAATAAAAGGATATTCAACTTTCTTTCTTTTAATATGTTGTACTCAAATTATCTAATGTAAAATTGAATGATAAATTCAGAAATATATTTTATATGAAAATATATTATAGAAAATTGCATATTTATGCGTTCGTTTAGTATTTTTTATATATATATATAATATTTCACACTTTTCGTATATTTTAAAATATTTTACATAGACAACAACATGAAATTATACTTTATACATCATTATACATATTTAAAAATATTTATTTATTTACAATACAAATAATCATATCATATATTAACACATTTAATCGAATAAAAATTAAATATATTAAAAAAAAAATTATAATAATAATACTAAGAATCGAACTTCCAACAAAATATTACAATTGATAAAATATAACATGTCGTTATTATTTTTCGAATTCACTATTGCATTTTAGCTATCAATATACGTGTCAAAGAAACTGGATTCATTCCCGAGGTGTCAATTGGTGGCAATAAATTTCACCATCAATATCCCATTCGACGCGAATCTTTCAGCATAAATAACGTTCTACTTCTTTATAATATAATATTATTATATATACATATATATATATATATTTTAGAGGACAATGATTCGTAGACCCTTGAATGAAAATTCGACCACAACAATGGAAAACTATTCGGGACCACCGGGGATGATCCGTGACCTCGTGAACAATTTTTGTCAATGTGTGTATGTGCGTATTTCATCACAATAAATTCTATATTTGATTCAAACATTCAATAATATATATATATATATATATATATATATATATATATATATATATGTATTATAACTATTTGTATAAATCGTCTTTAGGGTTTCAAATTTCAATACCAAATTTACATTTAAACTCTACAATGCGTCATCCCTTCTAAATTAAATAAATAATTAAACGATTCAATTTCCAATATTCACAGATATTGTCAGAATAAAATCGTCTATATTCCGTTTGAACATTTCAACGCCGTTTATATAATATTATTTTATATTATATTTTATAAAATTAAAAATAAAATCTAACCTATAAATATTATATTATAATAATATTTTAAATTTTAACATGTGAAATTTTCAGAATTATTAATAAATATATTGTTCGATGAACGCTCAGCTTTATTTAAAAAAAAAAATTTCGTAAATTACTATATATAATTAAACTTGAATTATTTTGTATATTAATTAGTGATTTATTTTTATATACCCTATTATTTTGGTTTCGAAAATAAAATATCACTTCAATTCGAATTTTTTTTGAATTCGACGCCCGCTCGTCTGGTTCAAGAACTTAAGCGGGGTTCCCATTGTGTCATCCGTTTTAACGCGTCTTGTAATCCTCGTAACAATGACAACACCGACCGGCCAACGAATTGCACAAAATGGTCCACCTGTTTGGTGAAAAAAAAAATCGCGCAAAAAGCAATTGTGTATTATTTATTATTAACTTAGGCGTGGGAAACGGACGCAGGTTAAACTGGAACTAATCGCTTTCAATCTCTATTACAAAAAAAAAAAAAGAAATATATATATATATATATATATATATATATTCAGGACCAGAGATTATTTTGTTATTTACAAACCCCCAAAAATGATGCAGATTTAAAAATATCGCATACAAACTATAATACTTCAAAATTATTTCATACATTTAGTAAAAAAAAATAACCTATTAATATCATACAAAAATAAAAATATTTATATTGACTATTATTTATGATTTTAATAAAATTATTAAAAAAAAAAGAAAATATATTAAAACGAATAATTTTAAATATTTTCACAATGATTTATATTATAATATAATATTTGCTATTACTTTCGTTTATTATATAATATAATATACTTATGTATTCCAATTATAGCGGTGCAGTTATAAACCGATATTATAATTACCGGAATATTTTAATATATCAATAGCGAATATGGATTTTAATTGTGCTTGTTCAATTTTTTTAATTATTCTCAGCAATCGTTCAAAATTAATTTATAAACGAGTTGATTGAAATTCGAGTCGATAATTTTCGATCGATTTTCATATTATTTCCGTATAAAAATATTGTAAATTAAAAAAAAAAATATATATATATATATATATATATATATATATATATATATATATTTATATATATTATAATTATAATATTTTGTTCAAAACGTGTCGAATTAATTAACCAAAGGTTGATCTAAATTGTGTTCTAGAATATATCATATTTCGCCATTAATAATTTTGCTAAAGTCAAACTTGCTCAATATTCAAAACGTGTAATGAAAACTTTACACACCGGAAACCATTTTCTTATTATAATATTACTATAAATAAAATTAGTACACAGTAGTCCGAATAATATATAAATAAATTTTATCTTATTGAAAATAAAAAAAAAATACTTTACTGTCATTACTATAAAAAAAAAATGTCGAATTTTTTTTTAAAAAGACTCGTTAAATAAATCGAAAAATATGTATGAATTTTTGCGATGAATTTTTTTAAAATTGACCGTGTAATAATGGGCAGAACTCTTCAGTATAAAAGGGCAGGACGAAAGTGATGATGTCCAAAGGACAAAAGAGAAGAAAAAAAAATGCAATGCCGATTTCAAAGACAAGCGTAACTAATCGGTTATGTGTCATTATATATATATATATATATATATATATATATATATATATATATATATATATATATATATATATTGCCCGAATTGACATATCAGTACAGACAGGCGTGCGCAACAATTGGCGCAATTGCCGAAAGTCACTACCTGTCGCCGCGGCAAAAATCACAATAGTGAAAGTCCTTAAAAGGTAATTCGACACGTTTATCTATTGAACGAGGCATGCTTTTATAAATACAATATACAATAATTTTTTTTAGACGACTATTTAACGTGTTATACGTGACATTGTGATCAAAAAGTAAGGTGAATTTGTTTATAAAATGTAAATTCTTTATTTATTCTTTCAAATCAATTTCATTCCCGTCCAATAAAACGCACTTTTGCCAACGTTTTTTTCCAATCTTCGATACAGTCGGAATAGTCTTTTTCCGGTATAGCCTTCAAGACCATCTTCGATTCAATTTTCATCTCCTCGATCGTGTCAGAACGACGTCTTCGCATTTGTTTTTTGAGCTTGCCGAATAGCCAGAAATCGCACGGAGCCAAATCGAGCGAATACGACGATTGCCTAACATGGTGCATTATTGGGATGAAGGAACCAAAAGTTTTGAAAACACGTATAACTCGAAAATAATTAAACCTTTTGACAAATAGATGCTTGGCAAATGTTATACAGTCCTATATATATATATATATATATATATATATATATATATATATATATATATATATATATATATATATATATATATATATATATATATATATATATATATATTAATTTGGTATTATTTCAAATAATAGGCAATTCGTATAGTTACATTTATAATAATAAATTAGAAGAAAAAAAAACGAACATAACGTCATATAAAGTCGACAATAAAATATAATATTCCATGTGAACGATTTCTATGTGAGAAGAATATAAAAATGTAATAATAATAATGTTTTTTTTGGAAAGGTCCTGCAGGACATATATCACGGAATTAGACAAATCAAAATTTTTTGACCCAAGAAAAGGGTCCAACGGTTGATTTCATTGATCGCGGCATTTTTTTATATTTTTCAAATATTTCTACGCTCTCGCGCTCTTTCTTCCACCTGATCGAATCTTTTTTTTTTTCGAGGGGCTGCCGTTTTTATTATTATTATTTATATTCCTCCCCCGTTCGATAATAATAAACGCGTAAGGGATTAAAAGGGCGAAATTTGTTAAAAAAGTGGGCGTTAAAAACGGTACGTTTTAAAAATGCGTCGACAACAATGCGCCGCCTTCTATATGGATTTTTTCCGCATTTTTTTTCTTCTTCTTCTTCTTCTTCTTCTTTCTTATCTTTCCATAAATAAAAGAAGATATATTAAAATGTGTAAACATTCGACGAATAAAAATACCGTAGGACTACGCTTATGATCACGTTTCGATAGTGCAATTAAAATTTAATGTTTTCATGACGAAAATGTCCATATTTTTATACGGATAATGATAATATTTAAAATATACTTTGACATAATATTGATTACGTTAAGATTTTAATATCATTTTTATTAGAATTATATACATTTCAACATTGAAAACATCGATATTTTTATAATATATATGTAAAAATTAATAAATTAAAAAAAAATTGACGTACATTAAAAAATTTCTAATTTATATTATTAATTTAATATAATGATAGAAAAAAGCGCAGCCCCACTGTATCTGCGTACGCATGAATGAAAACTTTGAAGAATTGTGATTTATTAATGGTGTTAAGAGTTCGCACGAGTATTTCGAAATTCTCGATAAATCCGCGTTGTGAAGAAGTTAATATTTCTTGGACACGCTGTATAAATCATATTATATATATATATATATATATATATATATATATATATATATATATTATATGCATGTTGGAGAATAAATTTAAAACATCAATAATTTTAATATTATATTATAATATAAATCTTATTAAACTGAACATGTTTGCCATCGAAAAATTACAAAAAAAAAAAAAATTAATTTAATAAATAATTTTAATTATTTTTGTACATCGATGTTATCCACTTCAAAATACTTCTCATTAAATATTATTCTAATCCCCAAAACAATTCTGAAGCTCGATCTTTGAGCTTTTTCAGCAAAACTCTTTAATCTCATCGTACGGCACCATATCTGGTGAATATGGAGGTTGGAGTTTCATTTTATTGTTAAATATAGGCGAATATTCACAAATCCTATTACTTTATAAACACACTAATGTGTATTAGAATGAAAACGTTTAATATTCTCAGTAATTAAAAAATTATTCAATCCTGACTTAAATTTTTGTACGAAATTTCAATTAATATTTTTCAACGCATAATACATAATTTAATTATTAATAATTATTTTTATTTCATTATATAATATATTTGTGCGTCACGTTTTTCGATGGAAAATTTTTTCGCATTTATCACGTTTTCCGCGAATTTTCCTTTTTAAAACGCTAAAGAAAAGATCTCCTCTCTGAACGTTTTACAAACAGGAGGCTTAAAAATAAATATTTCACGCGTTCTTTTTTCCATATATATATATTTTTTTTTTCGTTTTTCAACGACGACATAAATTTTATTCGTTTATTTATTTTTACTTCCTCCCCCTCACCCCTCTCTACAAACAGCGATTCGTTGAATTTAACAACAACAAATTTATATAAGGCGACGTGGAAAAAAAACACAAAGGGAGCAAGTGAAATATGCGAGAAAAATAAATTAGCAATGAAAGAATTGATATAAACATATCATATATTTGAATTTAGAATAAAATTTTAATTTATTCGATTAGTAAACGTTAAACGATAAACACTGTCATACTACTGTGATCAAAAAGTAAGGTGAAATTGTGATTTAAAACTCCCGGACATTAGGAAGATAGGATTGTCTATAACATTTGTCAAGTGTCCGTTTGTCAAAAGGTTTAATTGCTTGATTAATACACCATGTCACACTGCATTGGTTCTTCAAGATTTTTTTGACAAAAACTCGACTCATATCGTTTCGCAACCACCGTATTCGACTAATTTGGCTCCGTGCGACTTTTGGCTATTCATCAAACTCAAAAGGCCAATGCGGGGACGCCGTTTTGATACGATTGAGGAGATGAAAACCGAATCTAAGAAGGTCTTGAAGGCTGTACTGGAAAAAAGACTATTCCAACTATTTCTAAGATTGAAATAGTGATTACTTTGAAATGGATGAAATTTATTTAGAAGAATAAATAAAAAATTCGCCTTACTTTTTCATCACAAAATGTACTTTTTTTTTAAAAAAAATCGCACTTATACCCATTGTGCCTTCGTATAATATATTAATAATACAATTCCCTTGTATAATATGATATAACGAAACTGTATTACACAGAATAATTTCTATATTATTTCCGTTATTTGCCAAATTTCCAACTGTGAGTGACGATAGTCGGACACAAGAATGACCATCGTCAGATTTATGACTGTCGTTTATATTTATCGATCGACAAAATAAAATATAATAAAAATAAAATTGTACAAAAGCGCTGGTTTTTATTCTTCTACGACGCCCCTAGATATAGTTTAATATGAAAAGGACACTCGAGAATAAAAGGATCGAGAATATAAATACGAAATACTTATTGAACGACGTAAAATTTCGACAAATTTTGTTTTATTTTTCTTATATAATTCGATAAAATTTATGCTCTTATTTTTCATTTAATTTAATGCTTAAATATGAAATTTTTAAAATATTTTATTTTTAAAATATATTGATAATCATATCTATGTTACTTTATTTTAACAATATTTATATTATATGAATATATATTATATGAAACGATTATTAATTTGATTTTTTTTCAATATGAAATTACATAAAAATTATTATTATTATTATTATATATCAACAATAAAACTTGCACAAATATATAAATATATTTACAACAAAATGTTTTTAAAATATAATAGAATTGCCTTCAATATCACTTAAACAGCCCTTACCCCCCACGGTGAAGACTACTTCCGTTAAAATTTCGTATATATAAATACACGGTGTTCATAAATAAATTAATATTTTGAAGGTATGAAAATTTAATTTTTTATATTACTGTATATAAGAAAAAAATTTTTTATCGAAAATATAAATTATTTACCATAATTAGTACATATTTAATAATAAAAAAATATATATATTGATAATGATGTTAATCATATTAATATCCAATTATATTGAAATAATATACACGTTCTTTTTGATTAATAATAAGTAATAATATTTCAAAAAATATATGATAAAATAAACGAAAAAGTGCAATGTCGCCGAATCGACGGATATACAATATTTACGAAACACACTGTATATACACTATTCGTGTGACAATTCGTCGCGTTTTATTGTTCGCACTTTTCTCTATAAAAAGAAAAATAAGAAGAAGAAGAAGCATCATTTCCGTCTAATACAATTCTTTCCATTTTTCATCGGAGAAACGACACTTGCGCAAAAAAAAAATATAGAAACTCAAATATTTTGACAAGTATTTTCGATTCTCCGTACAAAATGTCGAAATAAAAAAAAAATGCGTATCAATGCGAATCAATTTGTGACCTTTATGAATGCTATTATAATTTTCGAGAATGCAATGCAGAGAAAAAAAAATAAAATATGCGCCACACTAGAAATAAGTTCGATGTGATCCGGGCTTTACTAAACTATATAATGTTGTCATATAAAATTAAATATTATCAAATATATTTTATACTATAATTTGTAAGGTATCTGCGTGAAATTTTCAGTGTTTATCGCAAAAAAAAAATAGAACACAACGTCTTGTGTCACTTCCGGTTACGTCGTAAAAACTATCGTTTTTAATTAACGTCGCATCATATTTATATACATTAAAAATCATTATCATTATAAAGTTCGCGCCTAACACCATCGATTTATGTTCCACTGCTATGGTATTTTCCATTATATTATACGGACTCGGTCATAAATTACAACCGTCGTTCGTTATTATTATTATTATTATTATTATTGTTATCACAGTAGCGATATGGCGACAACGTGGAAATTCACGAATTTATTCCGCTAAATAAAACGAAATTTATCGAGGCGAAGGGGGGACGGGACGAGGACAATCTTCAAATGTTAAAAGAAAAAAATTAAACGGAAACGTATCATTTTCGTTCACGTGGATCCTTTGTGTACGGAGATTGATTTATATATATATATATGTGTGTGTGTGTGTGTGTTCGAACGAATTTTCCGCGCGGTTCATACGTAAAATTTTAATTCCATTCGTCGTCGTCCCGGCGTTTCGACCAAAATTCATACTTTAAAAACAAAAACATGTACTTACAAACATTATTTTCATAACAAATATTATTTTCATAATGCATTCGAAATATTTTTTTTTATACTAAATTAGATTGCATTAATTTTTTTATACTAAATTAGAACATAATATAAAATTTTTCGATTTCATAGCGTTATCGCGTATATTTTTCAATTTAACCCGCGTATTTTAAATCAGACAATCTTTCGAATTTTACACGGATTCCTTTTGCTTTCACGAGATTTTACCATCGTCACACCTTCATATTTATTATTATGATTATTACTACATCATATTTTTTATTGATTCCGTCTATTTTAACGAATTTTATAGCTGATTTACCATCTTTTTGCTTTTTTTTTATCGTAGATTAATTGGCTGCCTTCTAATTAATTCGAAGAAATTTTGACAACCTGACCGACTTTTGCTGACCTAAATTTGTAATGAATTTTATCCTAATATTGACAAATTTTAAAATAACATTAATATACTATAAAAAAAACTTTCCCACGCAAAATTAAAAAAAAATAGAAAAGTTTATATAAAAAAAAATAATAAAAAAACGCCATCTTGTATATGCCCGGTTATAATTAACAATTCCCGATACTTTTTGAACGCTGCAACATAAACTAATAAATATTGTATAATAAATGCGACATTGTGGTTACCGAAAGATTCCCCTTTACTATAATAATTCCCCTAAAAAAATCATCCCCTCTAAGTTTATTCATCAGTTTTGGGGATGATCTGTTGCGGTTTTGAGCAATGAGCGTAATGCAATAGAGCATACGACGAAAGTATAGTAACTCAATTTTTAAAATCGAGCTCAACATTTTTTTTAAATCGATACATACAATAAAAATTTATTTTATGTTCACATTTAACGGATCCAAACTAGAATTGAATCTAAAAAAAAATAAATGACGAACAAAACATAATTTCTAATTTTTAATCTCAAAACAATTTAATATCGTAAATTATTTTTTTCAATATTTATATATATATATATATATATATATATATATATATATATATATATATATTATATATAATTTTAAATATTTTTTAAATATTAGATTTACCATTTTTATATTAAAGAGTTATGATACTTTTCATCTAAGTCCTATCAGATTATCATATACAGTTTGCAAACTAGTAAAGGAAGGAATAAAATTAATGAAATTTGATTTGTTCCCCTACAATAAAATCACCCCTAGTTTTGTATTTTATTGCCAAAATTCAAGAAGAAAAATATATTAGCATAAATAGACACAAGGCAATAAAATTATTTATTTTATTCAATATATATATATATATATATATATATATATTTCAGTAATGTATTTATTTTAAGGGAATTTATAATTCAAAAATAAAAACAAAAATATTTATTTTTATTATACAATTTTATTATTTATTCATTTGTGAAAGTATATTTTTTTTAATAAAATATAATATAAACTGATAAAAATTATTTACAAAATATTATACAATATTTACAATAAAAAAATATCCATATATCGTACAAAAATAGAATTATTATAACCAATTTTCCTTTTTGGAAACAAATACTTTTTAAATATATTTTTTATGGACAGTAAATATTAACTGTATTTTTTTTTCAAAAATACCTCTAAATTAGGCGCCTCTAAAATTTTTCAAAATTCAATTAGATTTTACGTCACTGAAAATCGCCAACATTTTTATATGAAATTTTCACAATAGAAAAAATAAAATTTATAATACAAAAATATAACGATTGCGTGTAAAAAAAAAATATTTTAATTTTATATAATAATTTTATTGTTATATTTTTATCTCAAAATTTCAAAAAAAAAAAATAAAATAAATCAAATCAAATATTTAAAATTTGGGAGCACTTTATAAAATTCGCTCGGACACGCCGATTAAAATTCAAATATTAAAAATTAATATACAATTAACACTAAATTGACCGAAATCAATAACCGTATAAATACGGATAACCGGACATCGACGGTATACTAGTTAAAGGCACAAACATTGGCATCATTCTTTCAGCGTGAACCACGTGTGTTCTGGTGTGTTTTTTCAGATGATCCCTTCGTCCAAACTTTTTGCCGCACGTCGGACAAGGATAGGGCCTCAGACCCGAATGTATCCTTCTGTGCCTGGTCAACTCCTCGTTTCTGGTGAACGTTTTACCGCAATTTTTATCGTCGCACTTGAACGGTCTCTCTCCCGTGTGTATTCTGATGTGACCTTTCAATTGACCGTTATTCGAAAAGCCGACGTTACAATGCGGACATCTGTATTTTTTCGGACGTTGTTTTCTGGCGTTTAGTAATTTATTTTGATTTTCCTGCTGAACAATCCGGGCATACTCCAATTCCATTGCGTAACCCTGAGCAAATGATTCCAATAACAAGGGATCCGTCGGTGGAATGCCAAGACTTTGAGCGAATTCGGCCTGCGTTAAAAAATCTCCAGAATATCTAGAATATTGAAGTGGATCCGCTAAACTTTCTGAATAATACAATTGATTCGATGATGGCGCATAATTTTCACTCAATCTTTGTAAAACGTCTTGATCGGATATTGTCGTATCGTTGTATTGTAAATCGGTCGTGGTTGTGGATATTGTCGAATCCTGCTGCAGCAATTGCGCCTCGTTGTCACTGGTTTGTGTTTTAACTTTTTTGAACTTGACGCGCGATTTGGTATCCTCGATTTTCATGTCGATTTCAGTGGTTTGTTTTCGATAGTCATCTGAACACTTTTCAGCACTATTGCTGGCGTCCCAGGGTCTGAACAATCTCGAATACGTGGACAATAGCATCGTGACCAAGTGATCTCTGGGGATGCACGTCTTGTACTAAACCTCCAAATCAATATACCCCCCATTTTATATATGTATATATATATATATATAAAATATATGACAATCTTCACGAGTGGCATTCAACAGAGGGTTACACGCCGAAAAAGAAGGCAGGCAAACCGATGTGCATTCAACCCGAAAAAGTATGAATAGACCCATTCCGAGTGCATCTAACATAATCGCTTTAAGCCATTTTAACCAGTATTTCCAGTGGTTCTAACAGCTAAATTCATCTAAACTGCTATGGGTGGTTGTTGCATTTCGATACCTATTGTACAATGTTGCATTTAGGGGTGGTGTTATGGTTTTTTTCAAGTTGGGGTCCGTCCAGCCCCCGGCCTCCGGTTGACATGAAGGGGCTGGCCCTTCAACAATTACAATAGCCTACGAGGTAGGGGCAGACCCCACTAACTATAACCAAAGAAAACCCCTTTTTGCATTTAAGCACGCACGCAAATTTTAACTATATATAAAATTAGTTCACAGTAGAGCTAAATTCTACTTTTTTTATATCAATTTCAAACAAATTTATATATATATATATTACAATTAAAAAAATCAAAATCTCATTATCACATTTTATAAGGTCGAATATAATAATTTCTATAATTGTATTTAGATATAACAAAAAAAAAAAAAACAGCGAATCAAACATAATATAAATTTATGAAGAAGTCATTCAAAAAAGGAAAGTTTTTCATTGAGAAACTTTTACTCTCAAAAGGCTTTATGTTCTCATTTTAATATAGCCTAAGGCTTTTTACGACGAGCTCACCTTTTTTTTTTCAACGTTGAAAATTTTCACAGCGAAAACGCAAAAGTTTTTAGGAAATAGCGCGAGATGCGCGAATGTATAAAAATAACGCTTTGTTTTTGTTGTCGTTTACAACAAATATAAAAAAAAATACAAATGTTTGACGCATTCGTTCATCAAACATTTGTATTTGTAAAATATAATATAATAAAAATGAATAAATATATAATTAATTTTATTATAGAAATTTTAGCGAGGATTCGTCGATGAAATTCGCCATTTTATCGATAGAATTTATGTATGGAAAAAAAAGTGATATCGTTTGATTTGAAAAAAGTTTTGTATTTGATTTATAAATTATTCAAAACTATTGAATGTACAATTTTTTTTTTGTTAGTTTGATATCCCTGATGTTGTATAAAAATTATCACCATTTTTCCTAAACAAATAAGCGCCTTCGTAGTATTCGCAGTGGAAACTGTTATAATTAAAAGTTTTTCTCGGTGAAAAGCTTCGCGAATCCGCGAAGCTTAATTACAAACTGCCCGTCTGAATGTTGCCTTAACATTCTTCTTCTCCAACTTTAGTCCAAGATTAGTTTTTTTTTTTTTTTGATGCAGACTTGTAATAACTTTTGTCGTGATGCGCATCCAAAAAAAATAAATAAATAAATAAACAAAAAAAAAACAAACAGACAAACCGGCAATGCAATCTTCAAAAATAAATTCTAAAGCTCATTTTTAAAAAGCTTGATTTATCTAAAACATATATATATATATATATATATATATATATATATATATATATATATATATATATATATATATATATTCAATCTATTATCATATCGATCGTTTAAACGTTGCGTAAATTTAAACATCCCATAATCTCTCAAAAGCGGAAACTCGTCGAACGAATCAATTTGATTTATAAATCGAGATTCCGGTTTGCAAATTCAATTTCCCGCACATGGCTCAATATTGTTTCTGATCAAAATTAACAAATAAATAAAGCCTACATTAATCGAATGATATATTTAAAAATTTTCGATTTTGCGCATATCTAAAGATTTACTACCGTGATCAAAAAGTTAGATGAAATTTTCGTTTAAAACTCCCGAGCATTAGGAAGGCAGGTAAATTGTATTTTTTTTTCCTAGGTTGGTAGAACTGTCGGTATAACATTTGCTAAGCGTCTCTTTGTCAAAAGGTTTAATTACTTCCGAGTTACACGTGTTTTTACAATTATTAGTTCCTTCATCACGATAATGCACCATGTCATACTGCATTGGTTCTTCGTGATTTTTTTTTGCCAAAAACTCAACTCATATCATTACGCAACCACCGTATTCGCCTGATTTGGCTCCGTGCGATTTCAGGCTATTCTTAAAAAACTTAAAAAGCCAATGAAGGGACGCCATTTCGACACAATTGAGGAGATAAAAACCGAATCGAAGTAGGTCTTGAGGACTAAACCGGAAATAGACTATTCCGACTGTTTCGAGGACTGGAAAAAACGTCGGCAAAAGTGCGTTTTATCAAACGGGAATTACTCATTTAATCGGGGATTGAAAGGGATGAAATTGATTTGGAAGAATAAATAAAGAATTTACATTTTATAAACAAATTCATCTTACTTTTTGATCACAGTGTTAACTGAAAAAAAAAATTTTTTCTTTATAATAACTAATTAAAAATAATCAATAATTGGTTATTGAAAACTGTAATATCCATTATATACGACATTAATCACCATTTCGCCGTGACATACCTCATATTTTGTTATATAAAATTTCAATTATTAACACTCTAGTTAGGTAATAATAATTCACATTAATTATATCACACGTTACGTCATCTTTATCGAATCGTTTCAGTGGTAACCAACTGTCGAAATCCTTACATATTTTTTTTTATTTCTCTCTCTCTTTTTATTTCTCTGTCTTTCGTGTATTCAAAAATATTACATTTTTTTTTTGTGAATCTTTTCGAACAAAACTGACTTAAATGTCAAACTTGATCGATCGGCTTTGATGTGTACACGCGTTAAACTAGAAAAAAAAATCTTATTCTTTCCCGAATTTGACCCACATTCGAATCCTCGGATAGCACAAAGGGACTCTTTCTATATAAACTATGTTTTCACGAGAAAACACAAATACTGCACTCGTGTTTCAAAATGGATATTCTTATTAAATTATTTGATAAAAATTATTTTTGCAATTTATTCGAGTGTACCTTTATTTTTTTCCTTCATAACAATAATTACATTAACTTCATATTATATAAAAATATATTTTTTTATTTTGTTTAATCGTAAAAAAATATACCTATTATTGAAGGCTTGATATGGAGCTAAAGATTCAACCGTTTAAAAGAAAAATTAATTTTTATTCTCTAAAGACAATATAAAGTCAGATATAAATAATTAATCTAGATATAGAGCTGACAACTCGATAATTTTTAAATATAACTATTGCTACTTTTTTTTGATTTTGATTTAGATTTCGTCTTACAATTTGAGAATCTTTGATACAAAATAATCGTATTGATTATGTATAAAACATATATATGAAAATTAACGCTCTCGCACACGTCTATAGAGTTAATCCTTTATACACACGACTAACGTTCAATAATGAGCGCGTTACTCGCAAACAAACAGACATCGGACGGATCTTTAAGTGAGCTTAATAATATCCGTTTATGGATTTTACATTTATTTATACGACGCCATTTAAATGCCAACACAATTAGAATACGCGAAATGGGTTTTTCGTATATTTTTTCACAGCCCCGAAACGCGGACGCGGTCACAGTGAACGCGTCACTCTCGAATATCGATCGAGTTTTGCGATCGTTTAATATAATATATTCATAATTACATTTTTTTTTCTGTTATTATGATATCGATTCAAGACGACAATTGTCGAATGAATAATCAACAGATTTGAGACGCTTTCAATGTGAACATATATTAAACGAAAGATTTGAGTTTATATTTAAAAAATGAATGAGCAATTCTAAAAATCTCTTTTTATATATTATAAAATTATTTCTAATATTTTAACACTAATAATTTCATGTTCATTCTTCATATATTACTCATAATATAAAATATATTAATAATATTCAAACAATATATAAAACGAATTAAAAATATAGTTAATCAATTTTTACTATCATATAAACATTCTTATATACATTTTAATTTATTAATACAAATCAATCTTTAATATTATTTTTCAATATCTAAAAATATATTTGTATATTAAATGGCTTATTGGATATATAAATAAATTTAAAGTATAAAATTTTTAAATTTATTCAATTTTTTTTATACATTTAATATTTGAATAAGGATTTTTTTCGAATATAATATTAAAGTATTGAATTTACATTAATGAAGTATTTTTATACGATATCCCGGAAAAATATATTCCATTGAATCGACAAAATACAAAACGTCATATCGGATGATATATCCTCGTTTTTGGGTCAGCAGATCGATCTGGATCCATAAACAGGTGCGTGTCACAGTATAAAAATTGATCGTGATCCGCATTTAACGGGGGGGAGAGGTGGGTGAATTAATAAAATTCCACAGAAATCCCACAAGAAACGTTTTCGTGCCCCCCTGAGGGTTCGTTTCTTTGATTGCGCAATTGTGAAGAGGTTCAAGCGCCGGTAAAAGAGGCGCTTGGAAAAAAAAAAGATCGATCGCTAGATCCGATCCGATACTAGTGAAATGTTTATAGAAAAAAAAATTGTCTTACGATGATGCAGATTGCGATAGACGATCGATTGAAGACGTATTGAATGATAATATTCTTGTTTTTATTTTAATTATTATAATATGTGAATATTTTTAATATATATTGATTTTTTTTTAATATATAAATTTTTGACGACTCGTTTTTGTCAATGAAAAAAAGGATAAAAGCTTCGAATTTTACATTGATCGTAATCTTGACTGACTTTTTAAACCGTTAATTATCATAGAAGTTATTTTTAACTGTAATAAAAATCACATTCGAATAATTAACACATCAAAGTCTATTTCAAGCGTTTTTACATTACAAAGATATAATTTTTTTTTTAATCATAAATCTATTATATTTAAATTTTAATTAAAATTTTTCTTTTGATATTTATATAAATATCTTTTACTTTAATAATAAAAATGTGTGATTATTATTTTTAATTATCAGATTGAAAATCGTTATTATAACAACATTCACATATCGATGAAATAATTAAAAAAAATTGTTTCAATAACTGATTTAACTTTGAATTATATTGAACATGGAAATTATTTTTTTAATGATTAATCTAACAATTTCTATTCTAAACATTATCTTATTATACGTAATATCTTTTTTCAAATCTTTTTTTCTTAATAATCAAATGAAATTTAACACAGAAGAGCGCAAATCCATTCGCAGAATAGACCGGGAATTTAAATAGCGCTCAAAGTGTGACCGCTTCTTTGCATTTTTTTTTTGCTTCATTCTCTTTTACAACCATTATCGAACTTTAAATTTATATTTTATCCACTTCCAAGTCTTCATATTATATATATAGTCCGTGAATGAGAACGGCGTCTATTGTGATGGATCTTCACGCTTTGATCTATTGATTTATAAGCGACATCGCCGTTATTGTGCAATATTTTTAATAATAATATAATTTAACGTGAAGTCTCATTGTACGATAATATAATGAAGTTGTAAAGGTCTTATTTACAATACTACATATATATATATAAGGACAAAAATGTGCGTGTGTGGTCAGAAACTGACGAATATAATGCGCACAATGTGAGGTGCATCTCGTAAATTTGAACTCGATTGAAACCTTTTTATTATATATATATATATAAACTTAAAATATATAACCGCGTATAAAATCGGTAAGAGTTCATAAATCCCTCAGAGAATGACATGTGTGTATATATATAAATAAAGTTATGAAAAAATGACAATATATTGTAATATCCAAAAGTAGTGCGAGTCGAATGTATTATTATAGTTGAAAATGTATATAAGAGTTGCGATATTAAAATATAAATCTAAGAGCGTTACTCTTCTACAAACAAACAAGACAACGTCACTGATATATACCATATATATATCACGTCAAAATAATATTTAGAAACACAATTTACATATTGCTTTATATACAAGTGAAAAAAAATAATCTATTTAATTTAATTTTATGACAAAATATGTGTTCGACATTTCCACGGATCAAATTGAACATCTATTTATTTATTTTTTTGCTTATATATTGTGGTGACTTTCTAAATAATGGAATAAAAGTATTTGTTGAAAAATATTATTAAATTTAAAATGGCGATCGATCAATATTTGTCAAATGGTAATAAATTTAACCCCTTGACAATCCAATTTAACCCTAACGTTTCTTCGTGCGGTTGTTACGTTTGAAAACCTTTATAACGATATTGGATAAAAAATAAATAATATAAAAACGACACGATTTCATTTTACGTATATATATATATATATATATATATATATATATATATATATATATATATATATTGTTACGTCCCCGGGGTCGGGGGTTTCTAGGATAGAAAATGATACGCTCCTATTTGTGTATATCGGTCTTACCAACGGGGTTTTATTACTGACAGGTTTACAATAATCGGCAACAAAGTACAAGAACACAGTAAGAATTATAAATAATGAAGACAATAGAATAAATACATCAATTAATAAGAATAATCAAAGATACAAACATAAATCATTAATCAGAGATACAAACACAAATCATTAAATGCCAATAGTTAGAGATACAAACATAAATCCTTGAATGCCAATAATCAGATATACAAATATAAATCAATTACAGAGCAGTTAATAACAATAATGGACATACGTCAATTAATAAAAGACATACATAAATGAGTTACACTAAACAAGAGCGACAAGGGATTAATTACTGGTTACCAAAACCTTAATCTCTAAACCCATATTCCATATTTGATCCACCGGATTGGAGTATAACCGCTACTCCTTCTGGAACCAGATCGTAGATATCCAACGTGAGACTTCTCGAAGAACGTCTTCCAGACACTCTTCTGGATTCGTAGAGCTCCCAGATGCCGACCAGGCCGCTTCTACATCCGATCGTCCTTCACCGTAGTCTGACGTCCTTCCTCGATCTATCCATCCGGTCCGAGCTTCACAGAGCCAAGGCTCTCACATGTGAAGTCGGGCAGAGCTTCGCCGATCCAAGACTGCTCTCAGACGAAGCTTTTAGTATACTGGTCGTACACCCGTTTTATAGGCGGCCGACCTGCAGTCCTTATCGGTTTCAGCTAATAGCGAAGTGGTAACGCCCATTAAATATGGGAAATCCCGTCTACATTATTACTTTGTGATTATTTTCGTCGCTTGGGTTTTTAGAATCCATTAGCATTGTTATCGTAATCCATCTTGTCTATCTTCTTTTACATTTACAAAGAACAGGGTTTTTCCGTATCTTATCTCTAACTTAACTAAATGCCGGTTACCTGCAGTAATTATATTTATTTCTTACATTAAACCCCCCAAGGTCGTAACAATATATATATATATATATATATATATATATATATATATAAATTTAAAAGTTACACAGAAATTGACAGTTATTATACAAATTTTCATACAAAATTTATAATTTATAAATTGTAACAATTTATTTAATTATTTAAATTATTAAAAAAAAAACAATACATTATATATTATGAAAAAAAAAAGATTTTTTATTGATCCATTCGAATCGCTTCAATAAATTTTACTGATTTAAATTTATAAAAAATCAGTTATCAGAAATATTCGTACCATTTCTTTCATACTATTCGATTGAATAATTTATATGCAAAAAATATTAAATAAATCAATTTATTTGAGAAACAAAAAATATTTATATTAAAATTATAATCAATATATTACTCATATATTTATTAATAATATCGAATATTTATGCGGCGTAAATATTTTTAAAATTAAAAAGTGTATCCATGTTACGATTTTTTAATATAATATGACCCCTTTATTTAATACAAAATGGCAGCAAGACGCCAACAAACGCATTACGAATGCACATCTGCAATAATTTCTCCCCCTATTTTTGACTGAGGAATACTCCAATCGGACATTTGATAATACAAAAAGGGTGTGGCCACGCTTAATCCCCCTTCGACGAACAAAAAAAAAAAAATAAATATATAAAAAAAATTAAGCCGCGTTCACATCTCTCAACTTTCTCCTGCGGAAAATTCGCGACGAACATGCCGAATTTTCTTTCGCGTTATTTTCCCCTTTTCCTCCACGGCGTATCGATTCGACAAACAAACAAATAAACAAACAAACAAAAACGTAATCTGAGCACACTGGAAAATGTGTGTATGTGCACGTGACATATTTTTGACGGCGATAGAGAAAAATTGGGAAAAATAAAAATGAGCGCGTATTATTATTATAAAGGACAAGCGTGTTATCGAACTAGTCAAACAATTGCACGGTCATTGTTCGATAAAGGACCTCCAGCTGGGATTTTTGGGAAACTCGGCAAAGGACTCAAAGTATAAAGCGTCATGCGACAATTCGACGACATGTCCAGGTATATAATTGAAATCGTAAATACGGTTTGTAATGTATATTTTGACATGAAGACAGCTTCTCAAATGTTCCGCGTATATATATATATATATATATATATATATATATATATATATATATATATATATATATATACCTAATCGATAAGCGAAAACGTGTCATATAAACAATGTTTCCTTATATAATATATAATAATAGCAATAATCTTATATATATCAGGATATTCTTAGATTCATAAGATAATTTATATTTTCTACAAGTTGTTATTTTCATTTAAAAATATTAGATATAAATATTGTCTAATCATTCATAGAATCAATGCAATATATTAAAGATTTTTTTTTTCGAAATATTTATATTTATTATACACAATAGTTTCTAGGCTCAATTTATAAAATATAACGAATAAAAAGTGTGCGTCTTCAAATATAATGAATATTATCAATTTTAAAATTTATTTTGCATAAAGTTAATTCTGAAAAATTGAAAACTATATATTTTTTTTATAATTACACACTCATAAACTATAATAAAATATTTTTATTTTAAATAATAAAATTGTATTAATATTTAAAAACATTGAAGTTGTAAATATATATATATATATATATATATATATATATATATATATATATATATATATATATATATATATATAATTTAATTCTCTTTCACTATTTTTTATTATCAAAATAAAATATTTCATAGACTATAATTAGTATACGATATATGACATTCATTCTGAATATTAAATTTATTAAACTATTAATTACATTGATTGATAAAATAAAAATTCTATATATAATATAATCTTGACATATTATATACTTATTTTATTATATAATATAATCGCAAAAAATCAACTATTACTTTATCAATAATCGCTTAATAGAAAAAATCGAAATCAATATATCGTATAATAATCACCGATTATAAAGTCTATATTTTTTATAAAGATAATCTAATTATTTTATACAAAATAAAATTAAGTTCAAAACGAAAAAAAATATATGTATCTAATAAAAAAAAAGACGATTGAAACGTAAAAACGGCGGCATTTTCGAGTGGCAAATCACAATTGCCTTTCTTCCTTTTTTTTGGAACAACTATTATTGTGTATATATATATATATATATATATATATAATATTTTTTTTGTTCATTTGGCTTATATGTGTCCCATGTCGTCCCATTGTCTGGAGGGAATACCCGCCCCCGGGGCAGCCGCGTGAAAAGTCCCTTGAAGAAAAGCCGCAGTCCTTTTGATGGGAGCCGCAGAAAAGCAAACACCGACAATGGACTCGACACTTCGTCTTTAATAAATAAGTCAGCACTCGCCGACACTTTGCCATCTTGCCGACGATGACACAAAAAAAAATATTCGTATAATACATTTTATAATGATATATATATATATATATATATATATATATATATATATATATCAAAATTAAAATACTGAGAAATTGTAAGTAATTCATTTTCAACTGTAGAAAAACTTAGATTCAAATTTTTTAACATAATTTAATTAAAAATATTAATAATGTCAATAATATATTATGTGTCACGAATATATTTAAAAGTATATAAACTGCGATAAATCATTAAAAAAATAAATATTATTAGTGAAATTTTATAGTTTATATTTTACAAAATTAATATATATATATATATATATATATATATATATATATATATATATATATATATATATATATTTTAATGAATAAACAACACATAAACATGCGCATTATTTATCTTTATGATATTTTATTATATTATATGAATTTCTATTATTTTATAATATAGTAATGTTACATATTTTTTATACATATATTAATATAAATAATAATTAAAATATAATTTGATTAATACAATATTTTAAAATCATGTTTTATTTATAATATATTTTATTATTGACTATAATGTATAGGCAATTTTTTTTTAATTGTATTTCTTTTTCATTTTTTTTATATTAAATAAATAAAAATCGTCCAATAATCGCAAAAATAATAATAATAATAATATGGTCTTTATATCGTTCAAGGTCATCAAAATAAGACAGTAGCGCCAATGTTTACATTCGCCCGGTAATCAATATGTTTGAATAATGAAATCGATACCGGATTACAATGTCGACGCCGCTTTATAAAAAATATTATATATATATATATATAAATGATGAAACTTCCACTGACATCGTAGCATAATAAGGTGTAAAAATTCTGTTTATAACAATACACAATAAATGTCACACCCGTGTCAAAAAGGGTTGATTTTTTCGGACGCCGACGACAGATCAATGCCAAATTTGAACCAAATCCATTTACCGCAACGGCAATTGTTCCCTTTGGATTCTGACGTTTTCAGTTTTATATATATATATATATATATATATATATATATATATATATATATATATATATATATATATATATATACTTCATTTTTATTTTTATCATTATTATTATTTTTATGACGTTATGGCCAAAATTTAACTCGCTTTTTTCAAATCGTAAAAATCGAACACCCGTATAAACTACCCTTTCATCGCCATATATATACCATATATATTAATAAAATGGGAGTGTATTTATATACATATGCATTATAAAATTTTATTTTATGCATCTCAATTAAAATTATTTATTAAAAAAAAATTCACCTACCTTCATCGAGTGTTCGAATATATGCGAATAAAAAAACATGTTCTAATATCGAATTGTCTTACATAGAATTCTTTTATTATAACTGAAATATTGAAAATCGTTAACATAAATAAATATTTAATATATCTTTGGAAAAATTTTCAATGTAAAATTTGGTCTATATATATATACATATAATATAACATCCGTCGATGAAGGGAAGAATCTATGCATGAATGAAGATAGCTCGAGATGTCATCTTCATAATATTGATAGCCGGCTATATTGTCTATTATATGTACTTGTAGTATACGATTATATAAAAAAAAAACAAATAAAGATTCAAAACTTTTTAAATTTCCATTTTTTTCTTATCTTATATAACCGATTTGTCAATTTTATTCCTAATAATAAAATATTTGATTTTAGACTAACTAACTAAAAACTACGATGATATATATTATTACCAAGAAATAAATATATCGATTGAAAAAAAAATATTTAGATTATTTTTTTTATAATGTCATTTGTAGAAAAATAATAAAAATATAATATATATATTATGGATTATATGTGTGTATAATATGTATACATTTTTGGCATTAATTACTAAATTTTGTATATAAAAAATAAATAAACGAAATAATGAAAAAAATAACAATTTTCCTGTTGATATTTGATTCTAACTTGAAGTCACTCGAACGATATTAAAAATAATTTAGCTAATTAAAATATACAAAAATAAAAATATAAATAAAAATAAAAATTTCAGTGTTTTTTCCATGAAAATAAATAAATCACGAGCTCGTCTTTTAAAAATATTTTTCAAGGAGAACGAACCTATTACGCGTTTTCTCTCTCGGTCTCCCCTTCCCCACTTTAAAATATAATTCTAAATAAAATATAGAATTATATTTAATTTGTGATCGAAAGAAATGGGGTGCTGCCGAATCGCTTAGGGGATGAAATCGACAATAGAGACAACCGTAATGGTGTATTATTTATGACACAGCTTGTTGAGTGTTTGGCTTTTCTAAATACTATTGTGTCATTGAAACCACACTTATGTCGTTCGATACCAGTGGCGTACGCTATAATTACCCGCGACAAAATATATTCTATTAAAAAATATTTAAATCGTTTAATAATGAATAAATATAGTATTAATAAAATAAATAAATATTTTTAAAAAAAATAAACAATATATCTTATACAATATTCTTAATTTATTTAAGCGATATAAATATTTAATATTTCCGAATTTAATAAGGCATTTTTTTTAACACATAACAGCAGGCGTATCGAACTCGTGTCATATTGCGGGCCGCGTGAGCTTTTGTGCACCGAGTTGCGGGCCGCACTGTTCTACAAATTAATGATTAAAAAAAAAAGTTTAATTTTCATATATAACTAAAATAAATGTTGTAATAAACGAAAAAGAAATCGGTTTGATAATCTAAAAATCGCTTATAATTTAATTTAAACTGTACACTATAACTTTATTAAACAAGAATATGTACAAATAAAATCAAAATTTGATTTTAAATATAATATGTATATATGTTACCAAAAACATGCGGGTTTCGTGTTTGACACGTCTGCATTAATTATCATGTCTTCTATTAAGTATATTTATTAGAGTTGCATAATAAATTATCAAATTTAACTATATATTCTCAGTCTTTATATATCGTTAATATTTTTAACATTCTAATGAACCATATTAATATTACAATAATATTAAATTCCAAAAAAAAAAATATATATATATATATATATATATATATATATCAACGTCATTCTAAGTCATTACAATATAAAACATGCGTGTCAAACGCGAGATCCGCGGCCCGCCAATATATTGTGCTGTTTTTGATAACATACATAAAATTAATATTTGAAAATATATTTTGTTTTTATTTATATGTAGTTCTGTTTAATTTAAGTTAAAGTGTGCAATTTAAATTAATTATAAGTCACAACTTAGTACACAAAAGCTCATGTGATCCGCAATATAAGTTGGACATGCCCGATATAAATATCGACGTCTATATATTTATATATATATATATATATATATATATATATATATATATATATATATATATATATATATATATATAGTTCCACGCCACTGGCAAAGTTTCGAATTTCTGGTCCGATACAAATGTTTGGCGGCGTCGTGTGCCACAATAGAGAAACATGTCAACAGTAAATGTGTCACACGGCGCATTGCGGTCTGGTATATGAGCATTTTTCACAAAATTTTATTATTATTTATATAAAATACGCATTCACACAGACTGTACAACATCTGCCGTCGCCGACGACGTTAATTTATACAACTTAAAACGATCCCAAGTCGATTCAACCGAAGACATCTTGAATCGACGACCATATTGATGAATTTCATGATATATAGTCTATGCCAGGATATCAATGGAAATACATTTTGAAATAAAAAAAAAAATATATATATATATATATATATATAATAAATTTAATTCGTTAACCGCACTTCGATATATATTTAAGATTGATTATTGACAATGCCACTGCGACGCCATCTATTATCAATTTCTACGTGATGTTAAATAGGTTAAATTTCGAAAATATTTAATTGGAAAAAATACGGTTATCTTATCATTCGCCGACGCTTTTCGGCGACTAATCGTTTTTTTATGGGTCTAAATTTTAACATGTAAATATGAATTAATTACACTTGTATAAATAAATAAAAAAAACTCAGTATCTGTAATACGTTTGAAGTGATAGCAAGTTTTTGCAATATTTGTGCGTATTTATTTCTATTTATGTTTATTTTAGAGCAATTTTAAATGATCGAAATTCAAGTGTTAAAAATTGATATATTTCGTTAATATTCTATATATTTCTATATTTTAGATAAAAAACATTTTTTTTTTGGTTTCAATATATATTATATTTTAAATGTAATATGCAAAGTTACGACTTAATTATAAAGCCTCACTTAGTAATTTCAAGACGTCTATTTATAATATTTCTCGTTATAAATATAATTTAACTTCATTTTCAACTTTTAGATATATAATTAAGTATATATATTAATTTATTATAATATAATTTTTCATAGTACATCAAAATATTATTTTGATGATTTATAAAATTTAAAATAAAAGGAAAAAACTGACATTTATGGACAAATTATACAGTAGAATTATCGTATTTTTTTTTTTTGTGTGTAAATATTGTCGTATTACAATAAAATTTATAGATGTCTTAAAAACCAGCGCAACAGTACTAAAACTAACAACCATAGAATAAAATATCGACAACCAGAACCATTAATCGATTTTTCAGCAGTCAACTATTGACATAAAACATCGCAATTCTTTCTATTATTTTTTTTTTTGCTCTGTTTTTCGACATTAATTCGTTTTATTCGTGTCCGACGACGAATTTATCGCTCCGGAGCAAACGTTCCGTCGGATTTTTATTCGTCCCCGGCGAATTTTAGCCAATATTCGGATACGATTTACCGCTCCGATTGCTCGCACAATTCGAGAAATATTATATTGCGGAGCGACGGAGAGACGGGAGCGCAAAGTATCCGGAGCGAAAAATATTTCGTTCGCGTCTATGCGAAAAATAGACGTTCGCACCATAAAAACAAAACAAAACGAAACAAGAAACGGAGACAAATTGTATTCGGCCATTTTATGCGGAGCGAAATGGCGACGGCGACAAAACTTTTTTTTTCGCTCCGATTTTCGTTCCAATATTTCAACACGCGTATATATATATATATATATATATATATGTGTGTGTGTGTCGTTAAGTTTTTGATCCAAAAATTAAAAAAATATTATTTATCAGACTAATCGATTATAAGTTTAAAACTAAAAAAAATATGTATATATTTTTTATTATTCAATAAAATCCGCATTCTCTTCATTATGCATTTTCAACGATTTTTTTTAATTTACTTCTCTGAAATGATTCAATCGAATGGTCTTCAAAATACTCTTCTGTAAAAAATATTTTCTCCACTGAAATATAGTACATCGAAATTTGAAAATATGTAAATGTTAAAAGGAGCCGGGTTTGGAGAATAAGGTGGATGTTGGAACGTTTTATATTTCGATTCATTCATTTCATTTTATAAAACATAACTCATTCTCGTTTAACGCAGTAAATAATATATATTTTTTATTATTTCTCGATTAATTGATTGGTTATTAAAAAAAAACTTTACATTATGATTTAAAAACCATAGTTTATAAACTAAAAATGTTATATTTTTAATATTATATCATATTCTTCATGATAACGATTTTTTACTTATATTTTAATACTGTCGCCATAATTACGATTAAGACACGGTCACATTAAATGAGATATAAACAAAAAAAAATGTAATCAATCCATCGGGAATTAAGTAACTTTCGTGTTCGTTAAAATTATTTAATTTATATTAATATATTATAATAATAAAAACTAAATAATAATGTATAAAAACGTTTCGTGTTATTAACTAACATCCGAAAATCGATTAGGCCGCGGTTACATTATATATATATATATATATATATATATACATTATTATAATAATTCAATTTAATTTTACTATAATAATTATCACTTAATTAATGCGATGCGATATTTTAGAAGCTGCGTAATATCCGCTACCATTTGAGAACATGTGAAAAAATTACCGTTTCAATGCACGTCTGTGCATGTATAATAAATATGCGATGAGATAACTATTTCGAAACTATCGCGAGGAAACGGCGTGCGTATATAAATCGCGTCAAAAGGTCACAGGGTCAGATTCGTCGCGAAAATTTTTCAATCGTTTAATAATATTAATAAATGCATTTTTAACAAAATCGAATCATATTTTAATACACTTATATTGAGGATGCACAATTTGTAGGTTTGTTTGTATCTCTGATACAAATCTTGTAATCGATTTATCCACCACTTTTCAATATACAATTGAACTAAAATTTTGTATAATTGTTAATTATCGATGACAATATACGAATCAACTAACAATTTTTTAAATTAATCGATCGTTATGTGGCAATTAATTAATTAAAATTTGCATATATAATTTTTTAATACACATTCTTTCAATTCAATTCACATTATATTCACTATATATTTTTTTTCTATATTTTCTTCATTTTTCGTATAAAAATTTTAATATTTGAAATCCCTATTTTTATATTAATTAAAAAATATATAAAATTTAATTTAGTACAATATTTCTCTGGTCATACTTTATCGATTAGCACGTAATATTCTCATAAAATAATCCGTCAAAAATTCTACAAAAAATGCTCGTTTTAATATTTAAACAAAATACATTAGAATTACACACACACACACACACATACACACACACACACACATATACACAATTTTCTTACTAAATACGATATAATATCAATTTTAAAATCTATATACGCATACATATCACTCCATTATGTGACAGAATTAATATGGAATTAACCGGATATTCAAAATACGCATTCAATGTGACCGAGATTTTAAGCGTAAACGTTTCGGTTAAACGAGGTCGAAGTAATGCGTAAATGACTTTATCGTCAAAACCTCTCTCCACTGGAACGGTTATATTTTACTATGTTCGGTTAAATTTAACTGTTGTAACTCGCTATGTATTATAATATTATATATGTATATGTATATAACGTGCGAAATTATCATTCCGAAGGACTCTGGCTACTATTTTAAAACATTATCATTCAGGACGAAAAATAAAAATAATTGGTATTCCCACGCCGATTTCACGGGGAGGGTAATTTTTTTTTCTTCGTCCCCTTTTCATTATCCGAATTAACCGAAATAAACAATAATGAGGGTGACTATTTTTTTTTTTTTTGTAGAAACACAATGAAGAATTTCGTTTATTTTAACCGTAGCAAAAATGAAAATTCACGAAAACGGTCCAGTTTATTCGTGTCGCGTTGAAGTTTTGTTAATGAAAAACGAAATAAATTACTAATAAGTATATTGAATCGTTATATATATATATATATATATATATATATTAATATGATTTGAGTGCTTCAAAATTATTTTTTATTATACAAACGAAATATTTGTTAGTATATTATAAATATATATTTATATAGAAAATTGTATATTTATATTATAATTATACCAGAAATATATAAAAAAAATCATCTTCGACGAAGAAAAATTCATAAAATCGTTTTATTATTATTATTATTATTATTTATCTACATAACAACCCTCCAATTTTTGTTATGCTCGTATTTGTACGTTGATTCGTACACCAGAAAAAATAAAAAAGTGTAGATGGCAAAAATTCGCCCTTTGCCCTTTAAAAGACACACTGCAAAAATTCGATACAATTTTACTATTACATATTTTACATGCAATAAAAAATGTAAATGAAGTATATTAAAATTGTATAAAGACTAAAATGAATTTTAAATAATATAAAATGTTATTAATTATTTTTTAATTATAGAAAAAAAAAGATGATTTATAAAATAAATAAATATAATAATATAAGGGTAGGGGGGGGATGTTTAATAAATTTATAATCTTTTGAATGCGAATTTTCGTAGTGTATATAGTATAGTATTGTAGTATTCAATACGGCGTGCGCGAAAGAGACAATTCAACAAACCGAAGCGATCGATATGGCGGATCCGATGACAAAGATGGCGTCGCGCGAGCAACGAGCGAAAGACAAAGATGGCCGACGTCACGTCTTCGCTTGCGGCAGGGGAAAAAAGTGAGGGGGAGGGGAGAGGGTGCGATTTTTGCCAAGTGAATAAAATAAACGTTACGCTTCTGGATTTACGCGACGCGGAAAACTCGAATAATTCCGACGCAGAAAGCGAGGGGAAGAGGAAAATGGAGTGGGGGGAGAACGGGAAAATTCAAAACGGAAACCATTTTGAATTTTCCGTACGATTTTTTATTTATTTATATATTTATATATTTAATTATTTATTCACTCGATTTGTTGCGATTTAGAATATTATATTTAGAACGCGTAGATAGTTTTGTTTATTATACAGTTTTAATGGACGTGTTTATAATTTTATAAGTCATAAGCTTTCATTTTATTTATTTTTTTTTATCAATTAATTTCGTTTCAGAATAAAAAAATTAGATTAATTTTTCAAAAATGCACCACACAGCGTTTTTTCTTGTTGTAATAAATATTTATATTTTAAAGTCAATATCTTATTTATCAATTTCAACCGTCCATATGCGAAGATTCGTATTTAATATTTGTTAGTAATGTTCGATTTTAATTTTTTTTATTCTCAAAATCATCTTTTATCTATGTAAATATTATATATATATATATATATATATATATATAATCAAAATTAATTCCAAATATATTTTACTTGTATATATGTAATATATAAAATGTACATACATTAGTTTGGAAATATTCGACCGAATTTTCCACAAAGGCTTTCACGGAGATGTAAGTAAAATTGGAAATGATCCAATATTCGTTACTGACCCGTCTCTAAAAATGTTCTATCGCATGAAGAAAAATACGTATTATAATATATATATATATATATATATATATATATATATATATATATATATATATATATATATATTATAAGTGACAGAAAAAAACTTATTCCATTTCTATTTTGTCCTGAGAATGACGTCAAATCAAAGCCAATGAAGAAAAAAAGAAAAATCTTAAGCATCACAAAAACTGCTCATTGACGTTTGTTATAAAAATAAATTTCTATTATTTATCTCAATAGAATAATTACTATATATAATTAGAATAAAACACGAATATTTATTATAGTTGATAATACGATAAATCACACGCATCGGATTGTGTATTAAAGTTTTTAATTATATCATAATTCTTTTAAAATATTTTAATATATATATATATATATATATATATAAATTTATTCTGCTATATCGACTACTATTCCTGATTACTAAACTATATACGTCTGCTATTTTTTTTAATACATTTCAATACCAAAAAGTGAAAGAATGATGCTGATATTAATATTACGTAATTTTAAATATTTCTATTAAAATAATAGACGAGAATCTATTTCAATTGAAAATTCGTCGTTTTTATTTAAACTTTCTAAATATTATTAGTGTATTTATTTAACTTTAGATTATATTATATATATATATATATATATATATATATAGTAATTTCAGAAAAATACTTGAACATTTCAGTTAAATAATAAAGCATCTATTTCGGCTACATTATTTATAATAAAAATGATTTATTCGTTTATGTTGTATATAATATTTCACGAAATCGTTTTATATAACCGCGTTTTTAGTTCAAAATACATATTTTTCGATTCGTTTATATAATATTATATAAAATCGTTAGCCGAAACAAAAGGGATAAGTGCAAAAAAAAATTTTTTTTTTCATTAATGACGATTTACAATGATTTTTATTTTTAAATCAAAACGTGATGTATGTTAATACTGTTGATTGTATAATAAAATATAATATATAATATAATGTTTATAAAATATATAAAACAATTTTAATATACATTTTTTTTAAATGTCACCATTTCACCGCAATAAACTGCATTAATCCATATAATTTCAAGAACTAATATCAACAATAATATTTTTTTTATTTTTTATTGTACATAATAATTGTATAAAATGAATCGTGATTGATATTTTTTTTACATTTTCAAAAAATACATTATATATATATATATATATATATATATATTTGTGTGTGTGTGTGTGAGCATATTTTTTTTTTATTGATTCACTCATAAATTTCGTATTCGTCACAACAAACAGAAATACAACCATGAGTAAGCCATGATTAAGTTTACTGAACCGCTATCAAACATAAACATGAACAAAACCCGCAGACGACAGGGCCGCATTCGGTAAAAGCAGGGCTGGTAAACAAGGGTTGAAAATAAAATATTCGATTTTTGTTAATTTTTCTCAAAAAAATTTTTTTTCATCTTTAATGCGCTCCAAAATCGACCGATACGAGATCAAAAACTTTATGATATATACATTTTTTTTCATATATTAATCGCACGTTTAATTTAAAAATGCCTTATAGAATTGATATTATAAATTTTAAAATATTTATCTTATAAATAAAAATGAACATATAAAATACTCTATCAATTTACGTCTTGTAATTCAAACCCAAGTTCTGTTGTATGCATTGACCACATAATATTTTATATACACTGTTAATTAAACCACAAATTCTCAATATATATATATATATATATATATATATATATATATATTACTGTGATCAAAAAATAAGCCGAAATTAACATTTAAAACTCCCAGGCATTAGAATGGCAAGTAATTTTTTTTTCCATAGTTGGTTGGACTGTCTATAACATTTGCCATGCGTCTGTTTGTCAAAAAGTTTAATCATCTCCGAGTTACACGTGTTTTTACAATTCTTGGTACCTTCATCACGATAATGCACCATGTCATACTGCATTGGTTCTTCGAGACTTTTTTGCCAAAAATTCAACTCATATCGTACCGCTACCATCGTATTCATTTGATTTGGCTCCGTGCGACAACTGGCTTTTCAGCAAACTCAAAGGATAATGCGGAGATGCTGTTTTGACACGATTGAGGAGATAAAAAATCTAATCTAAGAAGGTCCTGAAGGCTATACAGGAAAAAGACTAATCTGACTGTTTCGACGACTGGAAAGCGTTGGCAAAAGTGCGTTTTATCGGACGGGGATAACTTTGAAGGGGTTGAAATTGATTTAGAAGAATAAATATTGAATTTACATTTTATAGACAAGTTTGATCACAGTGCTATATATATATATATATATATATATATATATATATATATACACGTCACGAATACTACGTAAATTTTAGATTTTTTAACCGAATTAAAACGCAATATTTACAACTCAATTTAGGAAATTTAACACGAGAGGGTATATATAATTTAACCCATTGTACGGGCACAATATTTGATAATTGTAACATTTTACAACAAGTGTCCGCTTTTCCGAAAAGTAAAATTCGCACACCCTCGGGACACTCGACTATATCCAGTGTCGAGTTTCGAAACTATTTGTAATCATTAAACGGATACGGCGACCGTTATTTTATTAACCCTTTCGCGTCGGAAATTTCCGTTTTGTCTAGTAATTATAAAATAACAAATCGACGTTATACATACATACACACACACACACACACACATATATATATATATATATATATATATGTATATGTATCAAAACAAAATCGTAATAGGATGAAAGGCGAGCAGTGCGAATAGACGATTTTTCACTACCTTCTAGTAGATTAAATTACTATTAATCGAAAATATCCTTCGATGATACAAAAGGGGAAGCGAATTTTCGCGGTGAGCTTTCCCGGGCAACATTTTCCCCTGGTTTCATACAAACGAACGGTTCCCTATTTAGCTCAAAACGCCCACGCGAAACCGAGCACTTTTCCATTCAGCATTTCTCAATTTTACGAACGTTTCCCGCCCGGAGAAAAATCGTCGGAAAAACCGATGACAAACACTAAAATAAAAACTAAAAATTAAAAACTATGTTTTAAAAAAAAATATTTGAAGTTTTTTTTAATTATTGTATATTAAATTTAATACAAATTGTAAAATATTTTAAATCAATATTTAAAATATTTTCTGGAATAAATAGTATCATATATTAAAACAATGTCATCATTAAAAAATATGATTTTCATTAACTGAATAAAAAATTAATATAATATCTTAAAAGAGTTTTATGTAATTATTGAAAATATAAATATTTTAATTCAATATATAATAAAGCTTGTAAATGAAAGTTTGATTGTATTTAATAAATTTCCCAAGTTAAGATTTTTCTTAATAATTTTAATGCTTTGAACACCATTAAATTTCCATATATTTTATATACAAAAAAAATCTTTGTACATCTTTAATTATATAATAAACGATTTATTACGTCCGAAAAGAAGGCAAATATGAATCTCAAAAAAAAAAACAATAATAAACTGTCATAGTACAACTAAAAAAGTTTTTATCAATATATAAAGTCACAAAATAAGGTTATAATATACTGTAATTAATTTATAAGCAGACCGATTGAAACATTAACTGTTAACACGCACGCGCCACGGTTTTACAAGCGCTGCTATGCGCATGTGTAAGTGCGAATCCGCTTATATACATTCATACACGCGCGCATTCACACAGTATACACACTTATATTGATATATATATATATATATATATATATATATATATATATATATATATATATATTATTTGTGCGTGCGTGCGTGTGTGTGTGTGTGAACAGCATTGACGAGGCTGTGTCTTGCATTAGGCCGGTGGCGTCCGTGCTGGAAAAGCGCGCCGTGCGCTTTTCCGACATTTTTCCATTGGACAAAAAAAAAGAAAGAGAAACTCGCGAAAATCGTTCGGCTCACATTGACGAGCGCGCTCGCGACCGTCGCACGTCGTTTTTCCGGGATTTTCGCGTCGGAAAAATCGAATCCATGGACGCGCTGTGATAAGACGGCGACCCGTTCACGTGCGGAAAGTCGGAAAATCGGAACCGAGCTCGGCGCGATTTTCCCACGGATTTTCCCGTTTTCGGACACTCAGCCGATTTCAGCGACGCCATACAACACGTCGAGGTAACGATTATTATCCTTCTCTTTTGCGCCCGTCCGACCCCCCCCCTCGTTTTTCGTACCCCATTTTGGTTCCTCCTTGTTCTCTTATTTTTTTAACCGATTCAATCTTGCAATATGTATACAACGAAATCCTTGAAAGAAAAACGATTGTTTTTTCCGGGTTTCATAAAGTTTTCAACTCTTTCTTTTTTCAGTATATATTATAAAAATTTCAATTATTTCTTATATAATATAAAAATCATTTAATGCACTCAAAACTATTTCTTTCCATTATAAATATATATTTAATTTACCTGACCGTTAATAAAATATTTGAATATTATAAATTACATTCAAAATATTTCTTTCACAACTAGTTTAAAAAAAAATAGTTTAAAAAGTTTATCTGGTATTTTAATCTACACATGTAGAGGATTTTACTCTGCACACGAATAAACAATATTCTTTAGAAAATATTTATAAATAAAATATAAACTTTGAAAAAGTTTTTCCATCTTTCACATTCATTTAATTTCATTCGTGTGTTTTATTTCCGATTCTTAGATATTCCGATTTTTAATTACTAAAAGTTTTAACATTACTTTCTCTTTGCTCACGCGTAACGCTATCGATTATAAGATTTAAATATTATAATATATGTTATATCGTAATATGGATTCTCACTACAAAAATTCATCATTTTTATTCAATAAAAATTAATATAAATCATCATCAAATATGAAAAAATAACAAAATAAAAATCATTCTGTAACATAAAATTATATATATATATATATATATATATATATATATATATATATTCCCATTATATAAAATAGGATTACATCGATTTGTCAAGTATATATAAAAGCGTTTTCCCAATCGGAAAAACTCCAGTGTTACGCAAGAAAACTCCGCATTTTCAACGAACTTTTCTTCAAAACTACCCATTCAACAATATATATATATATATATATATATATATATATATATATATATTCCAATTTAAAATCAAATTTCTGATATTAACGGGAACATTTCAAAAAATATATCCTATCTTTGATCCAGATTATGATAAATGATACACAATAATACTCCTAAGAAAAGGTCACGGTTGGGTCACTGGGTCAAAAAAATTTTCACGAAAAAACTGACAAAATTACACGATTTCAACAATAACTTACATAATTTTAATAGTGATTTAAAAAAAAAATTATCCATTATGTTACCTATTGTAGATATTGTAATTTTATATATATATATTTTTATAAATAAATATATAAAATAATAATCTAATAATTTTTCTATTGTTATTTATTATCAGTTCATTGCAATGTACGATTATGATTTATTATATATATATATATATATATATATATATATATATATATATATATATATATATATATATATATATATATATATATATATATATATATATATATATATATATATATATATATATATATATATATATATATAGTCAATGAAACTTTAAATATAACGAATTATATATATTTTTATAATATTTTGACGATTTAATGCGACCGCGACTTTACAATTTCATAATTGATAATTGGGCTCGGTTTTCTTTGGCGTGAGCATTTTGAAGACTTTTGAAAAAAAAAATCTCCGAACGAAATGTAAAAAATTAACTTTTTGACGTGAAAGAAGGAGAAAAAAAAAACGATGACACTACAGTTTATGAGAGGTTTCAACCTTTTTTTTCAAGATCCTTGAACTAATTTTCTTCTACTTTTTTAACACTCATAAATATATATATATATATATATATATATATATATATATATATATATATATATATATATATATATTATAAAAAATTAATTCATTTTTATTTATTGTGATGAACGTTAAATTTATTATATGAAAAAAATAATCATACTGTTGGCATCCTTAAAAGAGTCATAAAAATAATCCATTATCACGTTTTACTAGCGCACACACACACATAAGAATGGGCAAACAAGCTCCCATAGGATTCTTGTATATAATAAACAAATCGTTTACCCCTGTTTACATTTGTTTACCCCAACTGTGCTAACCAACCACCCCTATCGTGTCTCTTGGTAATATTAGCAGCGTTCGAGACATTCCTTGAAAGCCTTCAAAAACTTTTCAGGCGCGTGAAGTAATTCCCACAAGTCAGTTTACGTGTTTTCAATTTATTTATTTATTCTTTCTTACTTTTTACGCGCGCATTTATCACAAATAATGGCACATTAGTTATAAATCGTCACACTATAAAACATTACAATTTTCAGATTTGATCATCGAATTATTTCAATGAAATAAAAATATAATTATATTAAATTACTGAACTTTTTCTCATTAATAATAAAATGAATCTCAATATACCATATTGTATTATTTTTAATTAATTCAAATCAATAGTGTACCTGAATATACTTAAATAAATTTTAGATTTTTTTATTTATGATTGAATTATTGATTCTCCACATTTATTTTAATTAAATTTGCATATGCATTCACAATATCAGAATTTTCATCGTTAAAATTCAAAATTTCACAATGCATTATATGCGATCGAATTTCAGCTTTCAGTCCCTTTGTAAAATAGAAAATTACACTTGACTCGCGTCGCTAATTGTTTAAAAGGTTCCGAATGAATTTAACGGAGAATACGCGAAGCCTCATTAACGGGAACTTCACGAGCGTGATATTGAATAAAAAGCGACGGTTTATTTTTTTTTTCAATCTCATTTTCACCCTCTGAATAAGTATAAAGGGAAACTAATTGTCATATACGAATCATACACGATAAAGTTTCACTTTTGTAAATATTTGTTTGATAAAAATTTATATATAAAATTCATAATCGACATGTTTCATCAAATTATTTTTATTTCAAAAGTAATTCATAAGTAAGGTGAAAATATCATTTAAAACTCCCTGACATTAAGAAGGCATAGTAAATTGTATTTTTTTTTTCCTAAGTTGATAAAACTGTTTATAATATTTGCCAAGTGTCTGTTTGTCAAAAAATTTAATTATCTCCGAGTTACACGTGTTTTTACAACTCTTGGTATAATATAATACTGCATTGGTTTTTCGAGACTTTTTTGCCAAAAACTTGACACGTATCGTTCCGCAACCACCGTATTCACCTGATTTGGCTCCGTGCGACTTCTGGCTATTCAGAAAACTCAAAAGTCCATCGCAAGGACACTGTTTTAACACGATTGAAGAGATAAAAACCGTATCGAAGAAGATCCTGAAGGCTATAACGGAAAAAGACTATTCCGACTGTTTTGAGAACTGAAAAAAGATTTACTTTGAAGGGGATTAAATTGATTTGGAAAAATAAATAAAGAATTTACATTTCATAAACAAATTCATCTTACTTTTTGATCACATTGTTTTTGTCACTATGAATCTGTTATACATTTTCAATGTAATATTTTTCACGATTGAAACTCAAAATCGAAATGAAAAACCAACAACTAAACTATCGCCGGTGTCAAACGTCAAATGTTCACAATTAAATTACTATTTCGCGTTTCTATTTATACAACAGTATCTAGTTACATTACGTTACATACTAAAACATTCATATCGTACAAGTAAAACAAAAAGTTACATGAATATTTTATATATAGTAATAAACGAATCACATCACGCCATCTATCATATTATTTATTCACGTAAAACATCGATGTCTAAAGGTGAAAAAAAAATAATAACAATAAATATTTATGGACCGCGCGTTTGATACCACTGAAACAATCCATCTCGTTGTCTATTTTCGTTAACACATGCGACATAAAAAATAATATGGCAAGAAGAAAAAATATACGTTTTCCATTATCGATTCAGATTTTCCGCGAAAAAATTATACACTACGTATTTTTAATTATCGTTTTTCCATATATTTTTAAAACATTTTTTTAAATTTGAAAAAAAAAAATATATATATATATATATATATTATATATCGTACATTGAATTTGTATTAATCGATCGTTCAGCGATAAAATTGCATCGATTATCTGGAATTTTTTTTTTGTTCTATTATTATTTTATATTATTAACTCGATTCTATTAAAAGCGTCACGGCATTACTTAAAAATAACCTCGACACGATTTTCAACGGAACACAGTGAAAATAAATAAATTAATATGGCGACTTTGGGGCGGTTCGAGGGCGGAAATCCCCCGACGAAAATATTTATGATATCGATAAAATATAATTACTATGATAGAATAAGCTTGTACTATTTTGATTGATTATTCAATAAAAATATTTTTCTAACACACACACAATTATATATATATATATATATGTGTGTGTGTGTGTGTGTGTGTGTGTGTGTGTGTGTGTGTGTGTATAGCATCTTCATAAACAATATACAATTTTTCAACCCCTTATAATCTCAAAAAACATTTCAACTTTATCCGACAAAGTTCTTTTAAACTTTTTCTTGTCGTTAAACTTTAACGTATATAAAATACAATACGGCGATTGTTTAAAAACTTTAATTATTTCATTGAAGATTTCGAAGAGAAGAGTTTCTTGTAGATGTATAAATGAAAAATTCTTACGTAAAACGATTCCAAAAAATTAAATCTGCGTTTATTTTATATATATATACCATATATTTGTTTTAACTGCAACCAATAACAGTAACATTATTGATTAACAAAGATTCTGTTAATATAAATATAATTCGATATTTTTTTTTTATTGACAAACTGAAATTTTATTTTTTCGACATAACGGGATTTTTTTTTAATTTTTTATGGAAGCGCTAGGGTGTACTGCGGATTATCACGTTAATAACGAATAGAAAATTTCGTATATAAATAACGATCGTTAATCAAAAATAATATTTGTTTATAAACATCGAATCCGCGTTTAAACTACGTCATACCGATTCGCGTAACTCTTTATAAAATGGATTCATCGTCTAGTTTATGACACGTGTCAAATTATAGATAATTCCAAAATTGGAAATTAACGAAAAATATTTCGCATACTATTAATAGAATTGAAAAATTTAATATTTCGCTCATATTTTTTCCGATAATAGAACATTTTCCGCTAATTAACGAGCAATTTAGGCGGCTATTTTTATTGCGTTTCATGCGAAACACGTTGATTTATATTATATTAATAATAAATTTCAGCACTTCATAAAATTAAAACTTTTTTTTTTGAAATAATCTATTAGATTCTGAATAATGTTTAACTTTATAGTTTCATAGACTTTACATCATGTTTATAAATAAAAATAAATAAATAAAGAGTAGAATTTACTCTTTAGCCGTTCGTTTATTCAGGAATGAATTCCTGGTGAATAATAATGCATTTCAGGAGTTTTCTTTTCACTTTGAAACTATTTATAATGAACGAATGCTTTTCAGAAAACTTTGTATGCAATCTTTTGATATAAAAATCATTTGAAATGAAAATGTAAATGAATCGTACAGATTTATTTTTTATATATATAAAACCTTTATAAATATTTAATATAAAATGATATAAATTTATAATTACATAAATAAAAGCTATAGTTTATGTTTGACACTAGGACAAAATTAAATTAAAATTTATTTAATCCTCGATATTAAAACTTTATAATCCGAAAACTATCCTCTTATATCACGTAAAAAGCAGCCGAAAAAAAAATCCCAAAAATTCTACCTCTAATCACTCACCCTTTTCACATCCTGAATCTTTACAATTCATACGACCGTTTCCTGAAATAAAATTACGTCATCCCCCGTTCGCTCCTTTGAAGAAATGAATTTAAACACGCTCAATGTTTAAAGCGAACCCCGACTCTTTTTTTTTTTATTTCTTATTATTTTCGTAGGAAAATTCTAAGAGGAAAAAAATCTACATTTTGAATGCCTCTGGTATTGAAACGTCACTTGAATACAAAAAAAAAATATTCAGCCCGTGCACGTTTTTTTTTTTTATTTTTTTTAGGGTGGTTTGGAAGCAAAGTTATGCCGGCAGTGGAAGGTAGTCGTTTCAGCTGATACATTCATTACCCCGGTAAGGTCTGGGTTGTGACTGCGAGTGGGTGGTGAGGTGGTCACAGTGTATAAGGTGTGGGGTGGTAAACGCCCGTAGTGGGCGTCGAATCGATAACCAGGCCTGAATACCCCGCTACCCTTAGCCGGGACCTCAGCTTGCGCGCCACCCCTGACCGTAAACAACACCATTTCGATTCCTATAACCGAAAATTTTTACTCAAAATACAAACTATCAAATTTAACTAATATACAATTAAATAAATTTAACCGTACGCGCTAAATAACGATGTGAACAGAACTAGCGACGCGATCGTATTCTATATGATTCGTTACACGTATTTTGAAATTTGCAATTGACAATAATTGCCGCCGATTATTTTGTAAATGTGTTAATTGATTCATGCATTGTCATCTATAGTGAGCAAATGTGCAATGTTTCAGCACAATCGGACATTGTAAAGTGCTCGAAAAATCAATTACAAAATTTTAACCGGACAAACGGACGAATGAAACATATATAAAAAAAAAAAAATTCGTCGCAACTATATGCATCAGTTTGCTAAATACCTTTTAAATCGGATTAGTGGAAAATATTGTATGATAAGAATAATTATAAAGTCGTGTTTGTATTTAACATAACATAAAAAATATATATTTAAATAATTATGGAGACTAGAATAAATGTATGAAAAAAAAATTTACAATATTTTGTAAAAAATTACGGGTTCAAAAATTTTTATTTCGACTTATTTTTTTCGATTTTTTTTTTGACAATGCATTGATCGTCAAACAGCGGAATATGAAAGAATTTCAAAATATCATATAGAAAATAGTTTTTTTTATATATATCTTATTTTGCATTTATTGGTGTAAATTACTATTAATTATATTTAATTTGATCGATTTTTGAAAAATAAAAAACATTTTTCATTAATTCAACAATTAAATATTAAAAGTGCAAAAAGTTAAAAAATACTTCTATTTATTTATATTTCGAACGAGAACGAAATTCATAATAATAAACTGCATATTAAAATATAATTAAATCATTATCAACTCAATACAAAAAAAACAAGATAAATTAAAATTTTTAGATAAAATATTTCATAGTATTATAGCAATATATAAAGAACGATAGAACAATGTTGAACAGTATTAGTGAAAGGAATTTATATTTTAATGATCTTTTTCCACTATAAAATCTAAATTTCCCAAATGGCATGTACGAAATTAGCGTTATTAAAATGTATATATTTATATATATATATATATATATATATATATATATATATATATATATATATATATATATATATATATATATATATAAATGACGTTTTAGAAACGTTTTGTGCCATTTAACTTTTATTTAGGTAGGTCAGTTATAATACTAATTCAAAATATAAAGCGAAACCGTAATTCAAAAGGGCGACAATTAAACGACAATAGTTTTAGTTATATTTGTGTTTAAGGCAAAATTTAATAGTTTAAATTAAGTTTAATCAATGATAATTAGTCTTAATAAGTTTTTATTGGAAATGAAATTATTATTAGATTAATCGATCTCGATCTACATAAATGATAATTATATTTTTTATAATTCGAAAGCAATACAATCAATTTCAAGTTTTTCGGTATAATATAATAATATTCAATCCTGCAATACAAAGTAGATCTCGATTGACTATAAGATTCATCTCTATTATATTATATCAAAGGTATCTATTTTTCAATTTTACAATCACATCATTTAGATGATATAAATTTTAAATAAAACTCATAATATAACACTGTGATCAAAAAGTAAGGTGAATTTGTTTATAAAATAGCCACATCCGATACAACGCACATTTGCTAATGCTTTTTCCAGTTCTCGAAACAGTCAATTTAGTCTTTTTCCTGTATAGCTTTCAAAACCTTCTTAGATTCAATTTTTATCTCCTCAATCGTGTCAAAACGGCGTTCCCTCATTGGTCTTTTGAGTTTACTGAATTGCCAAAAGTCGCACGGAGCCAAATCAGGCGAATACGGCGGTCGCGAAACGATATGAGTCGAATTTTTGTCAAAAAAGTCGCGAAGAACCAATACAGTATGACATGATGCATTATGGTGATGAAGGTACCAAGAGTTGTAAAAACACGCGTAACTCGAAGATTATTAAACCTTTTGACAAACAGACGCTTGACAAATGTTATAAACAGTCCTACCAACTTAGGAAAAAAAAATACAATTTACTATGCCTTCTTAATGCTTGGGAGTTTTAAATGTCAATCTCATCTTACTTTTTAATCACAATTTATATATCGAGATTCCATCTCTTTAAACTGGATTTTAAATTTTTATTTATATTAAAGAGTTTTTAGCTTTATTCATTCATAATTAGCACGGGTATTTATAATGTAATTCTTTCATTATAATTCTCATATTAAGAAAATATTTTCAATTAAAAAAAATAAGCAATATCAGCTTTCGATTGTTTCTTACTTTCCTAATACAATTTTTTACTTGTAAAAAATCTTTTTTTTTTAAATTTTTCATTACGTAAAAGAAAAAAATATACTAAAAATATTGTTTTGCCCCTCCCCGTTTGTGTGGCACGAGATATGCATAAATGACACTCGTGCCCATCTTCTGTTGAAATATATAATATATACAAAAAAAAAAACCTGTCATCTCGAGCTTCGAGTGGAGGCTTTTGTAATCGGAGTCGTCGTCGTCGGAAAATCGGAAAATTTACGTACCGACTAACCGGAAACGATGACTTCGCCGCCCCCATTTTCGCATCGTCGTCGATCTGAGGGTTACCAGAGACGAGAATTTACGAGGAAAAGAAAAAGGAGAGCTCGATAATAATATAACGGAAACACAATGGGAATCGCTCTCGTTCATCGCGTGAAGAGTGCTCGTCTGTCACATTACCAACAATTGTTGAGCACCGTTTACGCAAACACAACAACAACAACAACAACAACAACGAACAACAATAAACAACGGCGACGACATCGATAACAAAACCCGCCATACTATAAGTCGCCGTCACGTTAACGAGACATCAATCAAATGCTTGATCAATGATGGAAAACCACTCGAACTGTTTGTCGATTCGTCTGGTAACTTGAGGAGGCCAATTATTCAAATCGCCATAATAAATAAGATTAAAATCGTGTGTATTATGTAAATTATATATTTAACTCTCATTCGATGAATATATAATTTTCAAACATATAATTTTTATATTACATAATCCAAAAAGCGTTCTTTGATTATATATACAATAATATACAACGTTATATAACAACGTATAGTAAAATTCGTATCTCTAAACCTAGATACACATAAAATTAATATTATATATATATATATATATATATATATATATATATATATATATATATATATATATATCAAATATCGATTCAATATTTTTTTTTTAGTAATTGTAATATAATTATATGAACAATTAAATGCAAAATGAAAGTTTATTTTCTCATTTGTAGAATAAATATAATAATAAACTAAAACTAGCTACGCATATCGCGCATATATTTCCAATTCGTCGATTTTAAAAATAATATATAAAGTAAAAAAAAAAACACTACCAACTATGTTAATATAAATATCAAAAATGTTAAAAATATTTTTGAATTATTTTCAATATTTTTTTTCATGACATTGCATAAAATTAAAAATAAGTGTCAAATGATAATTTAAATAATGTACGGTTATTGTGATAATAAAATCAACCGAATATAGTCGATCTCGACTTACGACTAGGTAAGTCGAAATGGTCGTAACTTGAGAACTGACTGTACTATATATATATATATATATATATATATAAGTGTGTGTAAGTGGACCCACTTGACATGTATAAATTTAATCGTACAAATCGTGTGTAATATTTTATATATACATGATGACGTCAACGTGAGAGCGTGAGTCGTTCGGCGCGCGGCGGCGCTAACATTTTATATATTCGATAAATATACATATATATATATATATATACATGTGTGTGTGTAAATTAATTAATTTTAATCTGAAAAAAAAAACACAATTTAACATCTCAAGTAAATAAACATTCTCGAGGTGAAGAAATCTGGGACAAGAAAATGAAAATTCGAGAAAAACCCACCCTCAGCCTCCCCCCTCCCGCCTCCCAGAAATCATATGGAATTTCGTCGGGTGGTTCTCTATTGATTTTTCGCCGTCTCTATAAAACTTGGCGAACTGTCAAACGAACGTCGGAAAATTCGCCGTCGCCAAGTGGTTTTTAAATCGCTATATTTATAATATTATTTTGTTCGTTTGCGATTTAAAACGTTTCGTGTTCGACGCCCCGTATTCTATATTATTTATTTTTATTTTATTTTATTTTTTTTTTGTGTTGTTTTGCCGACGACGTCGTACGTTTACAATGTTTTGTTTCTAACCGCAAACGTGTCGTGTCACATTTTTTTCCATATCACCGCTGATCGAGTGAAATGCGGTTGATTTATACCGCTTTCTTCCTATATTCATAATTCGATATCGTCGAATGATCAAATTTCATCACATCTAATATTTATATAATATATATATATATATATATATATATTAAAGTTCAAAAGTCTGTTTTATACCATAGAAATCTGGAAATAATCAAAGTATTTATTGTATGTAAAAAATAATAAATAGATATAAATCAATTATGAAACAGATGTTAATAAATAAAAATGTTCAGTAATTGCAAACTTTAATTTTTTTTTTTTGATATAATAAGAAAATAAAAGAAATTTTTTACAATAATTATTCTATTGTATAATTTCATAATTAAGCATTAATTAAAAAATATTAATTTCATCGATTAAAAAAATATATTTTCCTCTATAGATGTTTTCATAATTTCTATAAATAATATTCTAAATTCATTTTCCATAAATACTAATTTTACATTTTTTTTTAATTACAAATAATGTACATTTCAAAATTGATTATAGAATTATATATATTTATAGTAATCGTTAATTAATATTAAAAAAAATAAACAGACCAAAAATATAATTTATAAATCATGTAATATATTAATAATAATTTTATTTTTTCTTAGACGTTGATTCAAAATAATTCATTGGATTTTTTTCTACCTTCCATATAAAAGTACGCTAATTTTAAATCACAAAACTTTAACTTGTTATTTGCAAACTCGTAAAAAATCCAAAACTATAAAAGTTACGCAAACTACAAGTTAAAAACTATTACTACACAGTATATTTTTCTTTTTTGAAAAAATATTTTTATGACGCTCAAAAAACTCATAATTAACCCTTCGAGGTCTTCAATAAGTTTTTAAATTTCTCATCGTTTCACAATAAACATATATATACTTTAAAAAAAATCATTGTTAATATATTATATTCTATGTCTTCTGAACTGAATGTATCTTATTCAATATGTTTCGGTTATAAAAATAATATTTAAAATCTTATTATTGATACATTTATACCATATGTTTATCAAATATATATTTTTTTCAATGAACACTACAACAACTCCATCTAGTATCAGAAATATATAAAAAAATATATCATATTCTTTTTAGATATATATATATATAATACATTATAACAATATTAATTTCGTTTTAAATATATAACCAGAGTAAAATTGTTTTCAGTTGGAAATTAATATTTTTTTTAATGAACATAACAGTATTATTGTACGTTTTCAAACAATATCTATATTAAAATACGCACGTTTCGATTTAATATACTCGGAAAATTCCATCGTAGAACGTGGATATTTTCCGGGAAAATCCCTTTAAGCACACATAATATTTCACATACTAATCAAGGTGGAAAGCGTTAAATCCCTTGAATAATTTATGAATCACTTAACGATTCATTGAACACGAACGATTTCTTTGGCTATGAATTTATTATCTCGTCAATTCAATTTAATTTATTCCATGCGAAAAGCACCGAATTAAATGTGACCTTCTTTGAATATTATTTAATAACAATTCGTATCGAGATAATTTACTATCATATCTGATTTTTATATATAAACGTTTAATCGTCTGTAATCATCAACATTTTAATCTTAGATATATTGACATATATCATATAATACTTTTACATTTCAAAAATCACTTTCATTAAAAAAAAAATTTTTTTTTCATCTGAAATTCATTTTCATTGTGATTTATGTGTGTTTTCAAAAATTATTTTCAAATAGAAAAATGTATGTGTTATTATTTTTAAAACTCCAATACTGTTTCTTCTCAATGTCTATTCGGTCTTTCTATGACCTTTCAAACAAAATTCGCACATTTTAATTTCAATCAACGCATTTCATTATAAATAGTAAACGCATTTTAATACGAACATTATTTTATATAAACTTTTAAAATGATATATATTGACATATTTGAAATAATATATACATATATATATTTTTTTTTTACAGGCCATGAAAAGACCTCGTAAACACAAGTTCACCACCGCCGGCATATTCTTTCTAGTTTACTCGATTTTACATGTTTATTCAGAGCATACAGTTTCCAATGTAACGTCCACAACGTTGCCGACGATCGTCGAAACGGCTGAAAAGACGTCGACGACCACTGAAAAAATTCAGGGTGTATCCGAAAAGGAATCGGCGACAACTGAAAAAATATCGACAGCTATCGAAAGCGAAACCAGCCCTAAAACGTTAACAGACGATAAAAAACTGAACAAAACCGAAAATGCGGTAAGTTTTTTTTTTTTGTTCAATAAACTATATATATTTTTTATTTTTATATACATATAAATATATTAAATTAAAGACATTTAACATGCATAATGAAATCAATATAGTAGTTTATTTTTATTTTTTTATTATAAAACCAGCCCTGATTTAAAATTATTTTTTATTTAATACGATATTATATATATATATATATATATATATATATATATATCGATTCGTATTCAGCAAGAATTTAATCCATTAACTTTCGTACCATTTATTTTCTTTCAGCGTTTCAGTGTGCTGAAACGCAGAAACATTACGGTTAATTAACTTGAATATTCTCCGTTTTTTTTTCATTTCACCGCGATATAAATTAATATTCAAAGAGCAATGTCAGCTGAATAGACCGGTTAATAATTAAGATATTTTAATATTATTCAAACATTATTACTAGGGCTTCATCCCTTTAACCGACATATATATATATATATATATATATATATATATATATATATATATATATATATATATATATATATATATATATATATATATATATATATATATATATATATTCTTTATTTATATATAGTGTATTAACACAATTTACTATTTTGTCTATCTAGAACAATGCAACATCGAAACCAACAACCACGAAATCATCTCATGCTCAAAAAGATGCTCATCCAACCTTAAAACCAAAAAGAGATAATTGTACTCCACCAGCCATAGAACAGGTATTAAATATATAAAAAAGTAAAATGTTATATATTTAAAAATTATAATTTAACATTTTATATAGTTTCCGGAACCATTAATGGGACCTTACGCTCGTAAACATGGTGGTTTAATAATTCATATCCTCGTCGCCGTATTTACATTCGTTGGATTGGCCATAGTTTGTGATGACTATTTTGTTAGCTCATTGGACAGAATATGCGAAGGTTTAAATGTTGTTTTTTTTAACATTCATTTAATATTTGCAATGTTATTTATATCTTTTTATATAATTATAGAGCTCAAATTGTCACCTGATGTTGCTGGAGCTACCTTCATGGCCGCCGGATCTTCGGCTCCTGAGCTTGCAACCGTGATTATTGGTGTATTTTTTGCCAAAGACGATATAGGTAATTAAATTATTAAAAACAATATTAATAAACAAATATACAAACTTCTTCAAAGAAATAATCCAAAGAAAAAAAATAAAGCAAAATCCTTACTTGACTTCAAATGAAATATGGAACAATGAATATTTGAAAATATTCTTTATAAATCATACTGTCTTCTATTTCAGGTGTATCTGGAGTAATTGGATCAGCAGTTTTCAATATAATGTTCGTTATTTCAGTATGTGCCCTGTGTTCAGGCACAGTAAGTTATTTGAACTGGTGGCCATTATGTAGGGATTGTTTCTTCTACGCAATATCAATTTTACTCATGCTTTTCACTATCGCCGATAAAGAGATTAATTGGTAATTTTCATTATTGTATACTCATACTAATTTTTATCTATATATTATAATATAATAAATTTATTTCTCTTTTCAGGTTTGAAGCGTTAATAATGTTATTAATGTATGTAGTTTACTGTGTGGCGCTACATTTTAATTCTCAACTGGAACGATGGGCCCTATCTTTGCAGCTTCCAATTAAACTTCCAACAAAAGAAGAACAAGCCTCTCTAGTGACATACAAGTAATTATATAATTTAACTATTGTAATATTCGGTCACATTTTGATGATTTAATTATAAAAATAATATTAATCGTTTTAGATCAGCAGTTGTACCAATAACTAAAACGACTACTAATACGACTGAAAACGGAAGAACAACAGAAAAACAAGAACCAAATGAAAGCGATGCCGTTAATAGAGTCAGTCAAGTTGGTAAGTCAATTTGAATTATAAATTTTTATAGTTATAACACTCAAATTGACCAAATTTATCAATGACTATGTTTAAATTTGAGGTTACAATACGAATATGGCCTATGATAACGAAGGATATCACAATTCTGATATGTGGAATCCTAATTCAGCATGGGGTGAAGAAACTGCACAGCCAACATCTCAACCGGTAAATATTATTAAAACCGTAATACTCAATCTATTGATACATCTACACATTATACTTTGATATTTTACAGCAGCAACCAGTTTGGGATCCAAATTCAGCTTGGGATCAACCAAATCAACCTGAACCACCGGCGCCTGCATATGTTGAACAAACTAAAACTGAAAGCCAAACACCGGTTCAACAAGCTCAACTAACCATTCAAGCGGTAATTACATTCATAATAAATAAATATAAAGATATTAAAAAAATATATATTATTAAAGTGAATAAAATTTAAATTTATTATTACATATAGACGGGAATCCAAAACCAATCAATCTATAAACCGAAAGAAACAAAAATAGATGGTGTTGTTGATCCTCTTGTTAAACCAACCGATGCTGGTAATAAAAAACAAATCAAAATTTGTTATCTTATATACTGATATAATTCAACATATATCGTTAATGTTATTCTTTTTAATTTCAGGTATCTTCAAATTAGGATGTTGGTATATAGTTTATCCAATTCATTTCATGTGCCGTTTGACAATACCTGATTGTAAAAGTGAAAAGTATCGAAATTGGTATCCTTTTACATTTTTTGTTTCGATGATTTGGATATCGTTCTATTCTTATTTTATGGTGTGGATGATAACCATAATTGGTAATACAATTTTCTTAGTGAATCATAAAATTTCAACTGAAAAAATAAATTATTATTTTTCATTGTCCAGGGAATACCTTGGGAATTCCAGACACTGTTATGGGACTTACGTTCGTTGCCGCTGGAGTATCAGTTCCTGATGCTCTAAGCAGCATTGCTGTCATCAAAGAAGGGTATTCCAAAATATTTATTATATAATTGTATTCTATTTTTTATACAATAATTTGTTGTATTTCTGTTGTTAAAATTTCTAACTAACATTGTAATATTTCTTTTATGAAATTGTATAATTTAATCCATGCATTTATATAACTATTTAATCCAACGCTCCTAAATTTTAGGTATGGTGATATGGCTGTATCCAACGCAGTGGGTTCAAATGTATTTGACATCCTAATATGTCTTGGTCTGCCTTGGTTTATTCAAACTGCAATATATAAACCAAACTCGTATGTCAACGTCAACAGTAAAGGTGTGAAATTAATTAGATTTTCCTAATATATAATACCTTAATATCATATTATCTAATATAATACTTTTAGGCCTAACCTATTCAACGCTGTCATTACTGAGCACGGTAATATTTTTACTGTTGGCAACGCACTTAAACGGTTGGAAACTGGATAAAAAATATGGTGTTATACTTATGATTTGGTATTTAATTTTCATAACATTCGCTTCGCTGTATGAATTGAACGTTTTCGGTTACATGAATCCGCGAGAATGTAGCAGTGAATATTAAATACATATTTATAAGGCCTTGAAGTCCAATCAAAGTCACATAATTGTTTTCTCTTATCCAACGCGAAAATATATCAATCAATTTCTTATACGATTTCGACTCAATTTAAATATAAACCGTATGTATTTCGTGTCCGGTGCGACATCTATTGTTGAAATATGAAATTGTATAAATTATTAAAAAATAATACTTAGCACAATTAATTTAAATTAGTCAAAAACTAATATTTGTAAAACAGCATTCAAATAATTATTAGTTTTTAAACTTACTATTGTAACATTAAATCTCTTGAGAATCAAAAATATTTAGAGATTATGTAAATAGTAACATAACCTCAAATCAAAAATGCAAAACTTTCATGTTAAAAATGAACGTATGAATTACATCAATAATAAAATATTGTAAAAAAAAGCAATTTTAGACAATTCATCATGAATAAACTGAAGAAATTGATTAATATATAGTGTTTACAGGATATACTTGTAGTTTCTTTAGATTTATTATGACGTTAATATATGTTAAGGCTTAAAAGTTGCTTAAAGTAAAACACTGAAAGTAAATTGTGCAAAAAAAATATTTTTTTTTATTTATTAAAATATATTTTCATTTTAAACGTGACACAATTTACATGTTACTTTTGATAATTATGTTCGTTTAAATTAGGCTTAAATTCTCACCAAAGTAAAATAAAAAAAAAAGATATAATATTACACGTGAGCTATTAATTGTAAATAACAAAGTGTCCTCAAATTTATTGTAATTATAGTTATTCTTGTTCATTATAAGAAATATTTAATTATTAATATAATGAAATTATTGTCATATGATAAATGTTAATAATTATGTATCATGTATATCCGTCAAATAATCAAGAAAATTTTCGACTGGATTGAGACCCTTAAATCTTAAATTTGTTCTTTGTTGAGAATGTTTCTAATTTACATATGAATCTAAATTCCTTTTATGTATATAATCTAATGTTAGTGGTCCATATTACAACGAAAAAATAAAGCGATGACCCATAAAAGGTCCACTGAAAAATCGTTATGTAAAGCATGTTATAAATAAATGCTTCTGATGATGGTTCTTGGCTGTGAGATGTTTTCACTTGGTTGACAAAATTCAGTACTGATTTTAGTCATTTTATTCAATTACAGTTCAGTACATTATTATAATCTACCGTATAGAAATATCTTACAGTCTAAAATATGATAATTATTTGAATAGATTAACTCCACGAATGGACTATCCGGTTGTTATAATTTTGTATGCGTGATACAATCATTCATTATTAGCCAATCAAAACCTATAAAATCAAACAAAGTTTACTGTTTTAATTATAATGAATTATCTTTTTTTAGAAAGAAATTAGTGTTCTTTTATATTGAAACTCATAACGCATTATTTCCTTATATTACATCCTTAGATTTGTTGATAAAATACTATACAAATGTATTAAAAAGTAAATTCAATATATAAATTCATGCATCGAATCTTTGAGATTAAAATCTAATATAATTGAATACATAAATATACAACGGAAAATAATATTTTAATTAAAATCAACATATTTCATTTTTGTTCGATGGAAATAAATTTCACATCTGGATAGTCTACTCTTGGATTCAACCGTTTAAACATTATAAAATAAAATTTAATTGTAAAAAAATATAAAAAAATCAAAATAAAAAATATTTAATCCTATTTATGAAATATATAACGTATACAATCTAATAATGTATACTTTAAATGCTTAAAAATTGAATATATTTCATAATTTCGCCGACAAAAAAACATACTATCTAAATATGGTATTTTTCATTTTAAAAAAAGAAAAAAATATTACACTTATGAATTTATTATTTCATTTTAACAAAATGTTCATCATAATGGATACCAAATTTAGATAGAATGATCTGCATATAAAGTTGAAAATCCACCATTATGAAATATATATTTTGAGATTGATGATTGATTTGAAATCGTTAAAAAAGCTTTCGTCAATAAATCATAAAATATGTCCTATATTATATATATATATATATATATATATATATATATATATATATATATATATATATATATATATAAATGCCATAATGTATTATATGTGCATATACTAAAGAAAATCATTGCACATTAATCGTCTATATAAAATAATAATGAGTATGTTCCAAAATCAATGTCAACATTTACAATTAATATATAAATTATTTAACACGTTCACGCAGAGGTGTCATATCGTTAGGTGGTTATAATTCATTTGTTGATAAATATTATCTGTTATTTCCGTCTTACAAATTTATTTTTTATCAAATATGTTAATAATTCATATCATAGAGAGCCAAACCCATTGAAAAAAATATCTTTTTTTCAATGAAAAAAAGATATAAAAATATATTTTTTTCAATGAACGCCTCTTTGGGAACGTAATAAAATCAAAATTTTAACAAATTTAATATTAGCATGATTTTGGAATATACCATTCAAAAAAAGCGACATCTGTTGCGGGCGCTAACAATGTATGCAACAAAACTTTCGCCCTTTAATCATTGTAGTTGAAATTAATATTGTTATTAAAAATCGTGATGCTCTTTCTACTATCGTCGTACACATTTTAAATGATGATTATAGATGTTTATACCAAAAAAATATTAAAAAAAAACGTAGTTATTAAAATACACTTATGCTTTCACATTTAATTTACATCGTTTTTCTTTTTTAGAAATTAAAAATTGTTCCTGTATTTATCGATCATTGGCAATAAAAAAATCAATTAAAAACCATGTCAATTTACATTTTAACGTTACTGAAAGTACATCGATTTAAGTCAAACAATACTATAATATTTTATTTTAAATACGTTTATCAATAATATAGCAAAAATACTGCTATGTATTTTTTTTTATTTATTTTTAATATTTGAAAAAAAAATTGTTGAAAAATGCTTATGATTATGAGATTGTTGAAATTAAAGAAAGGAAAAAAGATAGCTTCTTATTGGTAACATTATCAAATTATTAGAAACCTGCAGTGGAAATGATAACTTCACTCGGCAGAAATTATCTTATGTGAATTTATTATATACATATTATTATATTTTAATTAAGATTCATGAAATGTGTCAAAGTTCTTGTTTGTATATAAAAGCAAAAATGACAATAACTAGAGCCTTAATTAACTAATTATGACTTATATCAATTCACGATTCAACTTCATTTATTTTTTAAGGTCGCATTCCGAAATTTGCACTTTGCACTAATTTATACTACCATTTGACGATTATTGCAGAGTGAAACTTTTGGAACATGCCCTTAAGGTTCTGCAGAGTTATCTAATATTAAGTTTATTGTTGTTATTTATAGATTGTTATAACTATTACTATTATTATCGTTATATACATATTTTTACGCTATATATATATATATATATATATATATATATATATATATATATATATATATATATATATATATATATATATATATATATATATATATATATATATATATATATATATATATATATATATATATATATATATATATATCATGTTACTTCCCCTTTCCTGTTTGAAAAATAAATATTTTTATTATAATATGTGGCAAAATTTAATTTATATTTATTACAAATATATATATATATAAGAGTCGATTTTACCATACAGTATTATTATAAACAATTTATTTTATAAAAGCGATCCGTTTTATTTTCCTAATTCTCTAACATCTTATTTGTCATAACATTGAACTACAAAAACATACGATTTTTAAAATTAATATTATAATTATTTTGCAAAACAAAAAAAAAAAAAAAATATATATATATATATATATATATATATATAATGCAATCTACTCAGACAAATTGTCTAATATTTTATATAGGAATATAAATTTAAAAAAACACACTTGGTATATTTATATATTTACCAGTGAATTTTTAGAGCAATTGTTAATGTCCATTAATGTGTTATCTAAATTGAATAATTTTTTTATGAATTTTGATCGATATGGATGTGTGCAAAAGGACAATGAATATATATTGAAATTAAATTGAAAACACCTTCATGTATGGTATAATTGTTATAAAATTACTCTTGAGTTTTATAAATATATATATAAAATGCTGTACATTTTTAATTTGAATAATATTAAACAGTTTATATCATATTCAATATAAAGATTTAATATACATAGTCAAAAATCTTCTTGCCAATATTTGTATATCGTCGACAAAATATATACAAAAATCGACAAATATTTATATTATAAATTGACCTACTCAAATCAGACGTATTTGAATTATATGATATAATGCATAAAATAATATATATATCATCTTTAAAACATATATTTTAACAACTTTTTTATTCACAAAAATAAACGACTATGAATTTTAAATCATTATATTAGAAAATAATACAACTTAGTAATCATCTTTTTATATAGTATTTATAATTTATTTCAAATATAAAAAAAATAAAATGTAATTAACTATTATTAATATTTATTGTTTGTGATATACGGTAATTATTACGAATTACCACATTAATCGACGTCAATTTAAAAGGAAACAAATTTAAGAAAAAAATCTCACTGATCTCTGATGCTGAACACGGTATCTCTTTATTATAATCGAAACTGATCTAAATTGACAATAAATATTGAAAAAAAACTGAACATCAGTGTTACATTACATATGAGGAAACTTAAATCTGATTGTAATTATATATATATATATATATATATATATATATATATATATATATATATATATATATATATAAAATATTATTTGATTCAAAAAATCTTATAATATTAAGGTGACCAACTGTTTTGAAATGAAAAAAAGAACATGATGGAGGATTGTTTGTTGAAAAAAATAATAATATTTTGAAACTGGTTGACAAATTTTTAAATTATAATGAAAAGACTCCAAAAATAAAAAGGTCTTCCGGCTTGAAATCGAGTCTTAAAACAGAAAACGTTTTGATATTGCAGTCGAAAAACTTCCAAAATCTGTTTAACACAAAAAAAAATAATTGAAATATTTTTAAAGAACGACAAAAAAGAGGACATATCTTAAAGGAGGACACGATTTAAAATAATAAAAATAAAAAAAAACATGTGGACTGTGCTTCCAAAATGAGAACGGTTGGTCACCTTAATTATATTAAATGTTTTGTGAGTGTCAATTAAATCTTTGATTTGTTTACATTCAGTCAATTAGAATTGAAATGTGCAATGGATATGTTGTTTACTAATGAAAAATTTAGTATTTAAATCTAATTTAAAAATATTTTTTTTAGAAAAAAAAATATATTAACGACATATTAAAACTTTTAATAAAACGTATTAAAAATGATAAGAAACATTCCAAATTTTTTTTTAATTTTGTGATATTTCAAACATGTAATCGACATGTCTTTGTATCGATATTTGCATATAAATATCTATAATCTGCAAAATTACATCACACTTTATTATTAATAATATAACATATTTAATATTATTTATATAGTTCGATCTTTATGTGTATAATTTCTTTCAAATTGTTACATTATTATGATGTACATATTTCGATTTTATAATAATAACTCAAGAATAATAGTAAATTTTAATATGACATCACACTATAATATAAATAACAATATAACTCAAACAAAGATACTGTTCTTTAATAGATACATGTTGATTTTGTATTTAATAATATTTTCTTTATGAAACTGTAGCATTTTTGTATATATAATAAACACATATATATTATCATTTTGAAATTATGTAATTGAAATGACTAAATTTTTATAATTTATACTCTAGAAACTTCTCTCGGACTGTAAATAAAAAAAAATACGAACCCCTTAAAAGAACCCCTAATTGCATTACATAGAAAACAGTATAATTTTGACATCAGATTTCAGCATGATGCTTATGATAGTTTGATAAGCTTTTATAATACATATAACGTTGTATTTACGACAAAAATAATACTATAGATAGACCAGAGAATATAATAGAAGTCGATTTCGTTGTTTCTATTTGACAAAATAATAAAAATAAAAAGAATTATAGTGAATTTTAGCGATTATTGAAGACAAAAAAAAACTAGTCATTTCTGAATAAAATCGTAGTTTTCGTTTTTTTTCTTTTTTGGCACAAGAGTGTATTTCAAAACATGATTTCGGTACAGGACTGTATAAACGTGGAAAGAAAAGCGCATATCATGAAGAATAATGGAAATATCATAAATGATAGAGTAATAAAAATAAGATGAGTTAAAAAAGATGTTTGCTTGTTAAAGAAGAGTTTTTCAGACTTATCTAACTTATATTAAACAATTTAAAATTATCATTAATTTTATAAAAATTAAAATTATAATACGAGTAATATCACTTATATTAATTACACTGGTGCAATTTATAATCATCTATAAAAATATTAAAAGTAATGATAATTGTTTTTGGAATGCACTCTTTTCAATCTTTTGTAAATTATATGATTTATTAAAAATAAAATAACAATTTATATATATATATATATATATATATATATATATATATATATATATATATATATTCTGTTGTATTTATAAGTTATGAAAAAATGTAATAATTTAATTTCCTGAAAATATATATAGTCAATGTATTAAATAATCCATTGATAAGATATATATATATATATATATATATATATATATATATATATATATATATATGCAACACCAATTCAATAATGTGAATAATAAATACATTGACTAAAAGCGTCTTCTTCAAGAAACGCAAAAAATTGTAATGGTTCAAATAAATATTATAAAAATATTTAGTGCTGCAATTTTATGAATTAAAAAATAAAAATAATGAGAATTTGTCGATTTAAAAATTTATAAGAATATCCAAAAATAATAATAATAATAATAATAACCAGAATCGGCTTGTTTGTCAATATCGATGTTTCTAAAACAATCCTCGACCAATTCTCAAAATTTATCAGAAAAATTATTAAAATGCGAACGAACATTTATCGTTTAATTATTATATAAAAATTGTAATATATATATATATATATATCATTTTTTTAATATATACAGAAAAATTGTATTGTTATTTTATTTTTATTTTTTTATTTTTGTTGTGTATATCAGAAATCAAACGTTATAGAGGAAGAAAACTGAACAAATATGCATTACTTATTTATATAGAATAAAATTTGATGAATTCTCGAACAATTTGAAGGGAAAAAGTTTTATACGTTTTAGATAACATAAATAAAATAAAAAAAACGAATATATTTTTGTCTTTGATATATTTCAATAGCTGATATTATAGTTTATTACTTTGAAAATAAAAAATGTCAACGATTACACAAAGGCACATATATGAAGAATTTAGATGTAAATATTACGCATTTAGTGTGATTTGTTATATATTCGTGTATAATAAATATGAAATACAATGTTGAAATGAAATTTTCATTTAATGATACCTTTTCCTATATTCACATAAAATACATAATTATTATACTAAGAAAAAATAATACAGATTCTTTTACTTTTACCTCTAAAAATATGAATTTTATAATTTACAATTATTTGGACGAATAATATATATCATACTTGTCCGTTTGAAATTATATATATATATATATATGGATTTGTTAGAAAGTTCTGAAAAAAAATGGTGAATAATTGTAAACAATGAGATGTATGTCATATTTACGACGCATCAATCAATTTTTTTTTTCAATAAAGTAATCCTCTCGAGTTGATCTCATCGACATCTGATCGAGTAATTTCCATTTAATAACTTGAGATAATACAAATATTTGATATTGATATTGATATAATAAAAATATTTTATTTTTCATATATATATATATATATATATATATATATATATATATAAATATTTCACAAATTTTCATTTTTATATTTATTTTTCAGTCAATTTTTCCAGATAAAATTATATAAAAATTATAAAAAAATTATTTTTTTTTAATGTGAAAAAAATAAAATAAGTCATTTTCACATTGTATTGCAATTTATTATGAACTTGCATATTATTAAAATTGTAAAAAATTTGAATTCAATGGATAATAATACAAGTCAGAATTTTGATGGACCTTTGAGAATTATGAACTGACATTTTCAGGAATCTATCTGAATATTTATATAGTAAATTTTTAAATTTCAATAAATACATAAAATGATTATTTTATATCTCGATTTGTATTACTATTAAAAATATAATATTGATATATTGTATTATGAAATAAATTTGAGTAGCAGAATTAACAGTAATATAACGTCTAAAAAAAAACATAAAATTAATAATTACAATAATAGACGATGTTCACCGTTAAATATATATATATATATATATATATATATATATATATATATATATATCCTTTTTTAAAAGTTAACATTTTAAAACTATTTTTCATCGCTTATAATAAATTCGTCGATACAGATGTATATAATATATTATGTATAAGAAAATTATATCAAATTCTATGGTGTTTTTTCACTTGGTAACTTGGGTATTGATTTTTCGCCATTTCCCCATAAAATTTGGCAAACTATCAAATCGTCCATGAATTGTTAGACGACGCCGAGTCTGCGAATCACTCGTTGGTCGCCCGCGATTAGAGTGACTCGTCTCCGATAACTTGTTCATATTTGGTTTTTTTTTTTTTTTTAAAAAAACTTCCAATTATACAAATTATTTAATATAATACAATACAATATTTTTTTTATTGACTTTCTTTGCTCGAATAATTAAAATTATCATCGTGAAATAATAATAATATTTCTATTTCATATTGCAGACCATGAAACGACAACGAAAGCACAAGTTAATCACAATCAGCGTTTTCTTTCTGATATATTCTATTTTACATGTGTGTTCGGAACACGCGATTTCCGATATAAAAATTACTACATTACCTACAATAATTAATCCAGTGATAACTACAACTACTAAAAAGTTATCAATTCCCGAAAAAACAGAAGTCACAACTAAAAAGACATCTCTTTCTAATAAAACAGAAATCACCACATCTAAAGATACTTTGATAACTACCGAAACCAAAATGACATCTCAAACTTTGTTAAATAATAATAATAACAATAAGGTGAATTCAAAATTAATAATTACTTAATATATAATTAATTATTATTATTATATTTTAATCTCATTCTCCATTATTCAGAACGATACGACTTCTACTTCTTCGAGTATTCATTCAACTAAAAAAACAATAGAAATCTGCATTCCGCCAGCCATAGAACAAGTATGTAACGAATAGACAAAAAAAAATATTATTTAGCATTTCTAAAAATTACTATGTAATATTTTATACAGTTTCCAAAGCCATTAATGGGTCCGTATGCTCGAAAACATGGTGGTTTAATCATTCACATAATAGTCGCCATATTTACATTCATAGGATTAACCATAGTTTGTGATGATTATTTCGTCAGTTCGTTAGACAGAATATGCGAAGGTACGTATATATATATATATATATATATATATATATATATATATATATATATATATATATATATATATATACTACTTACTGTAATCAAAAAGTAAGGTGAAATTGTCATTTACCGGACATTAGGAAGGCGGGTAAATCATATTTTTTTTTCCTAGATTGATAGGACTGTTTAACATTTGCCAAGCATCTGTTTGTGAAAAAGTTACACGTGTTTTTTACAACTCTCGGTTCCTTCATCACGATAATGCACCGTGTCATAGTGTATTGGTTCTTCGCGACTTTTTTGTCAAAAACTCGACTCGTATCGTTCCCGCAACCACCGTATTCGCCTACGCGCTCCGTGCGATTTCTGGCTATTCTGGCTATGGTTTTTATTATTAAAAACCGAAACGAAGAAGATCTTGAAGGCTTTACCGGAAAAAGACTATTCCAACTGTTTCGAGGACTGGAAAAAGCGTTGGTAAAAGTGCGTTTTATCGGACGGGGATTACTTTGAAGGGGATGAAATTGATTTGGAAGAATAAATAAAGAATTTATATTTTATAAACAAATTCACCTTACTTATTGATTACAGTGTTATATATATATAATGATATTTTTGTAATTACAGAATTACAATTGTCACCTGATGTAGCAGGAGCAACATTTATGGCTGCTGGATCATCTGCACCAGAACTTGTTATAGCGATTATTGGAGTATTTTTCGCTAAAGACGATATTGGTTATAAAATCTGTTGAATATCTAAAAATTTTATCAGATAATTGAATGAAAATCCATTTAATATTACAATAGAATCATTTTCAACACTAGTTTAAATATCATTATAAGTTTTTAATTTCTTCACTTTATGATTGTTCAAAATGTTAAAATACATCAAATAAATATGAAGAAAAATATAATAACCACAAACCGGAAAATCTGTTCTAAAATCAATATAAATTATCGAAAATTGATTTTTTTCTATTTTATTATGATAAAGGCTCAATTTTACATATAAATACAAGGATCATTTAATTTACTTAATTCACAATATACAGTCTAAACGGATTTTTGTACTTTGAAGTGAGAAATATGTGAATAAAATAGAATTTCAGCGAATATTTTGTTGTAATTTTTGAAAAAACGTTATTTTTTGATATGTAATTTTTATAGAACCCCGTGAAAAAAAAACATTGAACTGCAATCAATTTTTTTTTTGCACAATCTTTCATTATTTTAAAATTTTATATAATAGAATATGTAAGGATATAAATATTTTATTAATTTTAAAGCTCCCACTCTACAGGTGCAAACATTTTACCTCTTATTAAATTTGTTATCATTAGAATTATTATTAAAATCATTAGAATTTTTCACATATTCACCTCATAATTATTATATTGCAGGTGTGTCTGGAGTTATTGGATCGGCAATCTTCAATACAACATTCGTAATTGCAGCATGTAGTCTCTGTTTGACCACAGCAAATTATTTAAATTGGTGGCCTCTATTTAGAGACTGTTTATTCTATACAATATCAATCCTAGTTCTGCTTATAATTATTGACAATAAAAAAATCAATTGGTCATTACCATTATTATTCGTTATTTTTATGTTTCATTTATGTATTATATATATATATATATATATATATATATATATATATATATATATATATATATATATATATATATATTATTCTCTCGTTTTTAGGGTAGAATCATTAATAATGCTATTGATATATGGAATTTATTGTATAGTATTACATATGAATCCACAATTGGAACGTTGGGTTATGTCTTTCAATATTCCAATAAATCTTCCAAAAAAAATTGACCAAACATCTACAATAGAGTACAAATAATAAATTTAATTTTATATTTAATAAAATATTAATGATACAAATGTATAAATTTATTGATAATTTTAGATCTGTGATTGCAACAAATATTGAAACAGCAACAGAAGAATCGAACGAAGGCAATGCTTTGAATCGAATCCATCGAGCCAGTAAGTCAATTCGGCTTTCTGTTCCTTTTTTTCTTTCATAATAACGTCCACATTTACTAATTTTACTAATAATTATGATTATATTTAAGACTACAACACGAATACCGTCAATAATAACGAAAACTATTATAGTCCTGACGTTACAAACTCGAACACAACATGGGGTGACGACATCTCACAATCGACATTTCAACAAGTAAATATTTCATAGAAGAAGAAGAAGAAGAAAAAACCATTAAAATATCATATAAATTCATATATTTTTTTTAATAAACTTCATAACAGCAACCAGTTTGGGATCCGAATTCTGTACAAGATCAACAAAATCAATCCGAGTTACCGCAACCTCCGTCTGTTGAAGATGGTAAAATTGAAAATCAACAGGCTCGACTAATGATTCAAGAGGTATATAAGAAAAATAATAATATTATGCATAATGTAAATTATAATTTACGATTACGTTTAGACGGAAACTCTAAATCAATCGTTATTCAAATCAAGAGAAACGAAAATCGACGGTAATATGGATCCCTTTCTTAAACCGACTGATGCTGGTAATTTAATACTCTAATTATTTATATATATCTAACTCTTTTTTTACACGAAATTTTTACACACAATTTTGAAATAACGCGGCTCACTAATAAGAATAAATATATTTTTTTTACACGAATTTTTTTATTCTAGCACGAATCCCTCAAATTTTTATTACGTATTTTAATAAATTTAATTTTGTCTGTTTGTCTGGATGGAATTTTGTAATCGATTTTTTGAGCACATCTTGATGTCCGATTGAGCTGAAACATTGCATACTTGTTCACTCTCGATGACAATGCAAGAATCAATTTACAGATTTATAAATATGAATTTCATTATTATTTTTGCACGTTTTTTTTTTATTGAAAAAATATATGGAGTGTTTTTTATCTTGCATGATTTTTTAAAGTTGTAGAAAATATTTTCAAATTCACCATATATTGTTATGCATTTATTTGCACGATTTTTTTCTACACGTTTGCTTAGTATGTATTTACCGTGTAAAAAAAGAGTTGAGTGTATATATTCAGTCAGTATATATATTTTTTCTAAATTTTAGATAAGTTTAAATTGATATATTGGTACGTGGCTCTTCCAATTCATTTCGTATGTCACTTTACAATACCTAATTGTAAAACTGAAAAGTATAGAAATTGGTATATTGTAACGTTTTTGGTTTCTATGATTTGGATATCATTTTACTCCTATTTTATGGTATGGATGATTACTATTATCGGTGAGAAAACTATATTGTAGAAGTAAAACTGTAAATAAAAATAAATTAACACAAAAAAAAACTATTCGCTTTACAGGAAACACTTTAGGAATTACAGATACTGTAATGGGACTTACATTTATAGCCGCAGGAGTATCTGTGCCTGATGCATTAAATAGTATCGCTGTTATTAAAGAAGGGTAATATATCTATTATATTTTTAATATCACATATTTTACTATTTAAAAATTATTTTATTGTAATATTTATTTTACTTAGTTCCATATAACAAATAATTTAAAACTCTCATGCTTTAGATATACTAGTTTTAAAACATATTATAGAGACAAAAATGTGTTTTTGTCTAAAATAAATTGAAAAAGATTACATTTTAATATTTTTTACAAAATATTATATTGAAATAAAAAATATAAATACACACCTTCTAAATATATAGATAGGATATAAAAAAATAAGGGTTTATAATTAATTTTATGAATGTTCTATTTAAAAATATTATTTTTTTTATACCAGTGTGACTTGTTGACAGAGTCAAAAATAAACTTTCATTATTAAAAAGTTACCGGAGATGTTTTCGCATTGATTTTTTTTTCTTTTTATTTAAACTGCATAAATTCCACATTCATAAATATATATCATATTTGTAATGAAATAAAATTTTGATTCCTTTATGCAAATATTTTTTTTTCTCTAAAATTTCAGTTATGGTAATATGGCTATATCAAACGCTTTGGGTTCAAACATTTGCGATATTCTAATATGTCTCGGTCTGCCTTGGTTTATTCGAACGACAATATATAAACCAGGAACCGATGTCACAGTCAACAGTAAAGGTATAAAAATGATAAAAGAAAAAAATAATAAAATTTACTTTATATCGATCAATACAAATCGATGCGCATATTATTTGTAGGTCTTGTTTATTCAACTATATTATTAATTAGCAGCGCATTATTTTTATTGTTCGCAACGCATATTAACGGTTGGAAATTGGACAAAAGATTTGGTATAGTGCTCATGGTCTGGTATATCATACTGATAACATTAGCCGCTTTATATGAATTGAACTTTTTCGGATATATGAATCCGTCTGAATGCGACAGTGCTTATTAAATATTTAATTATGTGACTTTGAAGTCTAATGAATCGCGTTATATTACTGTTCAATGCTTAAAGAGAATGTTATGAAGGCAATATAATATACTAATGTTTCCAATGATGATTTATGTGATTTATGACGTTTTAATTATTTTACAAATAAGAACACTTCCAGCTAAGAAGAGAAAAAGCCTCTAAAAAATCAAAATATTGAAATTAACTCAAAATTAATGTGATTATATTAATTAATGTGAAACGACAATAACTTGATAATGACAATAAACCTTAACAAATTTATGATTCAATTTCGTTCATGTTTCTTACTATATTTTAAATTTATATACAATATACAAAATTTCAAAAAAAAAATTAACTAATTTTAAGTTTGATATTTTTATATAAAAATTATATATTTTAAATGTTACATTTTATAATAAAAAAAATTGTATTAATTGTTATGTCAACGTTTTAATCGTTGTTAACTGAGTTTTTAAAATTTTAACATTTTTATTATTCGAATTGTTCACTTAGAGAAATATTTAAACGTTAAATGTAGAAAAAAAATATATATATATATAATTAAATAACGCATATATATATATATATATATATATATATATATATATATATATATATATATATATATATGTCTTTAAGATTTATCGTACAAATGGATGTCAAATTAAAACGAATTATAAAGACTTCTATTAAACTCAAATGATCTTAAATATTTACAACAACAATTAAAACTCAAATTAAAATTAATATAATTATTTTGTTATGTTTATTATTTATAATCTACAATTTTTATATTAATTTAAGACGATTACAATTAGTAAAATTTGTTAAATTTATATAATATGTTAAGACATACAATGCTTGTACTAAAAAAATAATAATAATAATTTAGAATATTAATAAAGAAACAGAGTGTCGTTGTTATAAAAAATAATTCGAGTATTTCGAGCACAAAATATTACTATTTATACTATGAATTAAATATTTTGTATCAATTATATATTTCATTAATTCACAGTCAATTAGAATTTAAATATAACATATATTGCAAAACAACATATAAAATTAAAAATATCGATAAAATTAAAACATTGGCTCTTTATGTAGCTAACTAAGGATTTTGTTAAATATTCCAAATTATATAGTACTAGTTATATTGATTTCATATTAAAGAAAACTACATATTTAAATAACAACAATAAACCAATAAGTTTTAATCCTTAGCAAAATTTATATATAATTATTATAGAAATATATTTCAAAGAAAAATCGATTAAAAAAATATATACATTTTAAAAATTAAAATATTTAAATGTGATATGACAGTAATTTACTAATATAATAAAGATAAAAATTTAGAAAAAAAAATGATGTTTCAATAATTGATGTTTTAATAAGTTGAAAATGCATTGTTTATTTTATGTCTTTATCTTGATTTAATTTTATTACAGACTTAAAATTTATTTTTATCAATAAATGATATCATTATTACATACATAATGGAAAATGTTTATATTAAAACTCGGTTGTACGATTTTTTCATGCATAATATTTTAATTCACTCCCATAATATTATTATAAGCATCATTACAGATCATATTAATAAATTTTCCTATATAATTAAAACAAATATGCAATTTATATATTTGAATACATATTGTAAATATAGAATTGTTGTGAGAAATAACTACATATAGTTAAGAAAAACTTTTTATATAAAAAATGAGTGTATAATTATTGTGATTTTCTTACATGAAAATGAATAAGTCATATTTATTATTATGAATAAAAATTATATACCATATATATATATATATATATATATATATATATATATATATATATATATATATATATAATTTTGAAACATAGTAACAGTAATTGGTATAACAAAACATACACACAACACAATGAGTAAAACAATAGATATAAATATTCTCATAAGAAAAACCTTCAGAAATGACTTCAATCTGATCGAGTTCAATTACAGATCGTTGAAAATAAAATGATAAGGTCCCATAAGATAATTGAGACTGGTAGATTTTCGTTGCGGCGACGGTCCATCCCATGACATATTGAATCTTCTTATGAAATTAATGATGGCTACTTCGATTTCCAGTTCGGCAAAACGTCTGCCGATGCATGATCTTGAACCGAATCCAAAATGCATAACGCAAAACGGATGCGCATTCTTATACGATATATCTGTTCCGATGTTCTCTCTTAGCCAACGTTCAGGTAAATATTCTTGTGCTCTTACAAAATAGTTCTCCTTGTTTGATACCATCATATGCATAAAAAAAAGAATGGTCTACAAAACAGAATTCATATCAGATACATACATATTCAAATATAACATATATATATATAAATAAATACTAACACCTTTAGGTATTCTATATCCAGATAGCACTGCATTTTTGGTCAGCACCCTCATCGTTCCGGGCGTCACAGGATAAAGTCTGGCTGCTTCTTTAATGCAAGCTTTTAAATAAGACATTGAATTCAATTTGTCAATTGTCAAATTTGAATCACCACTTGGTAACAACGATAATATTTCTTTTCTCAATATGTCTTGTTTATCTTTATTAGATGCTAAATAATATAAAACGTTAATAAATGCAGTAGATGTCTAAAATGGTAAAAAAAAAATAAAATAAAATAACACCTAACTAATTTTGTGTTGATTATTATAAATATATATATATATATATATATATATATATATATATATATATATATATATATATATATATATCATATATTACCGTATCTACTCCAGCCAATAACATATCTAAAGCCATTACAATTGCAATATTAACATCTATCTTCAGTAATTTTTCAAGTACACTCTGTTCTCCATCTATACAATCCGTTTTCTTCTGATTAATGTCATCCAACGCTTTTTCAATTAACGATTTCGCTAATCTTTATAAATAAGAATAAAAATGTAGATTTTTTTCTAATTTTTACGACAAAATCAATTCATTACTCACGTGGCTTGTTCATCATAAATTTTCATTGTTTTTCTAAATATTGGCGTAGAAACATATTTCCATATGCTTGGTTGAAAATCTAATTTACTGCTGTAAGTAAACATATCTTCAGTGACACGGATCATTTTCGCTGCATTAGAATCGTCTGATAAATCCCCTTGAAGACATCCCAATCTTGAATTTAATGCCAAATAAGCCGTGCTCTCTAAAGCCCATTTATTGGTCTCTTTCCAAAAATCTGCATTAATCTTATTGTTTTCTCCTCGAATCGACTTGATTCTATTAATAATTATATTTTATAGATTGTTTTATTTATTAAAATATATATATGAAAGCAAAAGTTAATAATATAGTTATTAAATAACCTTTCGGTATATTCTTGTGAAATATCATCAATCGGATATATATATTGTTTTATTATTTTGGGTTGCATCATTATTGTATTTACTTTATTTCGAAAATCGTACCACTCTTTTCCACCCCTAAAAATAGAAAGTTACTATGAAAATATGTCGTTTATTTTTAACAATAAAAATAAAGGATGAAATAAAATATTACTAACGATGTCACTAAACCCTTGGCGTGTTTAAAAATATCTTGTCTATAATTTTGTCTGAAATAAGTCATACTTGGAAGTATGTCCCTTTCAGGAAGAATCCCTTCTAATTTATAAACCTGTCAATTTTTTTATAATAATAAAATTATCTATTAATTTCAATTTTTATTTAAAAAAAAATGAAAATACCTTTTCTATATTCTCTGGATCAAAAAGAGTGATATTATTCAATCTACCAACAACTTTATCTACTTTAACAATATCACCATAATCCTCGTTTATCCTATTAAAAGTTCCAACAAAATCATTCAAAATACTACCATATTCACCTGAATTTGAAAAAAAATATATTATATAAAATTATATTATAATATTAAAATATATTACACTTTACCAATTATCGGAATGAACCTCCAAGTATTTCCTATAATTGGTATCGCTTTGGGTCCTGGTATTTCACTGAATGGTTTCGCATTATTCCATTCTTCTAAAGTACAATGATATTCATTTTTTGTGAATGATGTTTCTTGAGCATGTATAGGGCATTCTTCTTTTTCCTTGGTTTGTACAACTTGACATTTTACTGAAGACACATTCAACAATCTGAAATATAATAATAACAAAATTTTTATAAATACAATAACGCATACATTCTCTAAAATCATTATTAAATTGTATCTTCTTTTCATATTGTTATTAATAGTACCATTTTTTACAAACATTTTAATGTTTATTACATATTTTTGAATATACGTTGAGAGACTAATGCCAATGAAAAAAACATTAAAGACAACGAATAAATAAATAGGTTGATTACCACTGTCAAAATTGTTAGCAACATTGACCTTGTGAAATAAATTCGTATTTATCAAGTTCACAATTCAAAAATGACGTAATTATATAAAGCATCATCAATACATATATAGTTATATATATATATATATATATATATATAAATAATACTATATATATATATATATATATATATATATATATATATAAAAATAATACTATATATATATATATATATATATGTGTGTGTGTGTGTGTGTGTGTGTGTGTGTGTGTATGTGTAAAACATAAATTGATGTATTTATTATATATCAAAACAAATACATACGTACCTGTTAAAATGAACTCTAGTGTTGTTTAATATTAATACATAGTTACGGTGAATTTTTAACATCTTTTAAAATCTTTTTAATGGATCATTTATAATAAATCACATAAAATCTGCAAATATGACCACAACACTGGGTAATACAAAACTTACTAATCATTACAACAAGCTGATGTTATTGTACACATATTATCAATGTCAAAAAGAGACAGAGCTGATCATCTAAATTTCGCATTAAAAATAATACTTGTTATTTTTTTTATCAATATATAAGATAATCATACTTTATCATTATTTTATACTGACACAATGCGTAGAATTAATCTTGAAAATAATAAACAATATAATCTTTAAAATATAATCAGGCCCCATTAAAACAGATTAATACTTATGAACTAAAATTTAATCAATAATAATTTGTCAATATGTTTTGTATTTAATTTACTGAAAAAAGTTTAAAAATATTTTACAGCTTAAAATATATTTAATACCAAAATAAAAAAAATGTTAATAATTGTAATGTGTTAATGACTTTAATAATAAAACATACTACATATAAATAGTATTATAAAAAAAATAGACGTACATATTTTTTACAATAATATTCTGAAATAACCTATTATAACAAATTAAAGATCATTGAAAACAAAATTATATGGAGCCGAAAGATAGTTAAGTGTTGTAGATTTGCGTTGTGGCGATGGTCCATTCCATGTAATATTAAATCTTCTTATGAAATTAATGATGGCCACCTCGATTTCCAGTTCGGCGAATCGTCTTCCAACACACGATCTTGCACCAAATCCGAAAGGCATAACACAAAATGGATGTGTGTTTTTATATGATATATCAGTACCAATATTTTCTCTCAACCACCTCTCTGGTAAATATTCTTGTGCTTTTACAAAATACTTCTCTTTGTTTGATATCATCATATTCATAAGAAAGACATTGATCTAAAAATCATTCAAAGTGTTATCAATTCATAGAATTGATAACACTTTTTATGTACAATATAATTAAGAAAAATACTAACCCCTTTAGGTATTCTATAACCAGATAATACAATATTTTTTGTTAAAACCCTCATCGTTCCCGGTGCTACTGGATAAAGTCTGGCAGCTTCTTTAATACAAGCTTTTAAGTAAGGCATTGAATTTAATTTATCAACTGTTAAGTTTGAATCTCCACTTGGTAATAAGGATAATATTTCGTTCCTTAGAATTTCTTGTTTTTCTGTATTTATTGCTAAATAATAAAGATTTGTAACGAGTGATGTTGATGTCTAAAATTAATTAATTATTTAAGATATATAAAAATAATATATATATATATATATATATATATATATATATATATATATATATATATACCGTGTCTATGCCAGCCAGCAACATATCTAAAGCCATAACAATAGCAACGTTTACATCAATCTTCAATAATTTTTCAAGAACACTCGCCTCTTCACTAATATGATGCGTTTTTCTTTCATCTAAATCTTTCATAGCTTTTTCAATTAATGATCTCGCCAACCTTTATACATAGAAATTAATATTAAAGTAAACTGTTTCATTATTTTTACAATAAAATTTACTGTATACTCACATGGCTTGTTCGTCGTAAATTTTCATTGTTTTTCTAAATGTAGGCGTAGAAACATATCTCCAAATGCTGGGTTGAAAATCTAATTTGTTGCTGTAAGTAATTATATCTTCAGTGATGCGGCTCATTTTCAATGCACTAGAATTTTCTGGTAAATCTCCTTGAAGACATCCCAATTTTGTATTTAAAGCTAAGTAAGCTGTACTTTCTAAAGCCCATTTATTGGTCTCTTTCCAAAAATCTGCATTAATCTTGTTGGTTTTTCCACGAATCGATTTAATCCTATCAATAATTATATATTATATGATATTTAAATAAAAATTTAACCATATGATATTATCTAACCTTTTGGTGAATTGTTGCGCAATATCATCAATTGGATAAAGATATTGTCTTATTACCTTTGGTTGCATCATTATAGCGTTTACTTTATTTCGAAAATCATACCACTCTTTACCACTTCTAAAAATTTTATTTATATAATATTGTTAATATACTAGAAAGAAGAATGAAATTCTTTCTTCAACCTTCTTTCTTAAAAAAATAAAGTAAATATTTTTTAATATTATGTAATAAGCTTCAACATTAAAGAAATTTTCAGAAAAATATCTAATTATTAATAAATGATTAATAATTTAGAAAAAAGCACTTCATTAACAAAAATGTGATAAAAAAAATACCTACGATGCCACTAAACCTTTTACGTGTTTAAAAATATCTTGTCTGTAATTCTGTCGAAAATATGTCATACTTGGAAGAAAATCCCTTTCTGGAATAATCCCTTCTAATTTATAAACCTGTTAAGTTTGTTATGATAAAATATTTTTTTATTTTAATATAAAAAATACATCAAAAGTAATTGTATATACCTTCTCTATATTCTCCGGATCAAAAAGAGTAACATTGTTCATTCCACCGACTACTTTATCCACTTTTACAATATCGCCATAATCCTCATTAATTTTGTTGAAGGTTCCAACGAAATCATTGAAAATTGTACCATAATCACCTGAAATTCATTAATAATTATATAATATATAATCAATTACAAATCCGATAGCTTCATACTAAAAATATATTTATTCATACCAATTATGGGAATAAATCTCCAAGTGTTTCCTATAATAGGAAACGCTTTTGGCCCAGGTATTTCATGAAATGGTTTCGCATCATTCCATTCTTCTAATGTACAATGATACTCATTTTTAGTCGATAAAGATTCATCTACATGAATAGGACATTTTTCTTTTTCCTCAGTTTGTATGGCTGGGTATTTTATTGAAGACACATTTAATAATCTGAAAAATATTTAAATCATAAAAAACAACATTATTACTTTTACTACTGTTATTATTATTATTATTATACTTGTGTGTGTATGTGTGTGTGTGTAAATATGGCTTGAACTTTTATCGATTAATTGAATTTTAGATATTCAAACAAAAAAATCCAGCTTATAATTTTCAATGATTTACAATTTTCTATTCATAAGATTCTGTACTCTATATTTAAAACATTATATTAATTTACTATAAAAATAGCATAAAAATTTACAAACTATGGTTTAACGTTTCAATTCATTACAAAATTTTAGGATTGACATTGTTATTAAATGCTTCTCTAAATAAAAATTAAACATACCTCATAAATAGACTTTTTGTATTATGAAATGTTAATATATGATTAGATTTAAACATTTTTAAAAAGTTTTACAAATGTTATTCTATGATAAAATGCTAAAAGTCTACAAATATAACCACCACACTTATAAACATAAAAATAACTAATCAGTATAGCAAATTGCGATAACCTTAATGTCAAAAAATGACAGTCAATCATCAAAATTTGAGTTACAAAATATATTCGTTAATTTTTCTTATCAATATTGACGATAATAATCATATACTATCTTACTTTTACACCCACATCAGATACGAATGACTTTTTTTATAATAAACTTCGCAGTTATCTTTTGAAAGAGATAAATCTTTATTTCTGTTCTGTTACATATGAAATTTGTCTCGTTATTTTTTTAATATACTTAATAAAACAACACTATTTGAAAAGATTAATTTATTACAAAGTTTATTCATAAATTAATATATTCTTAAACTCCGTAACACAAAAAAAAAACATTTAAAAATTACAAAATATAAACAATAAAAAAAGTAATGTATGAAAAAAATCTTTATAATGATTTTAGTCTAATTATAATAAATTAAAGATCATTGAAAATAAAATGATATGGACCTAAAAGATAATTGAGACTTGTAGACTTGAATTGTGGCGGTGGTCCGTCCCATGTAATAATAAATCGTCTTATAAAGTTAACAATTGCAACTTCAACTTCCAGATCAGCTAAACGTCTTCCAACACAGGATCTAGCACCAAATCCAAAAGGCATAACACAAAACGGATGCGCGTTTTTATAAGAAATATCAGTTCCAATATTTTCTCTCAACCACCTCTCTGGTAAATATTCTTGTGCTCTTACAAAATATTTCTCTTTCTTAGATGCAATCATATGCATAAAATAAAAATTAGTCTAAAAATAAAATAATAATCAAATATATTTCTTATACAAAAAAAAAATATTCAAATAAAAAATACTAACTCCTTTAGGTATCCTATATCCAGATAATACAGCATTTTTTGTTAGAACCCTCATCGTTCCCGGTGCTACTGGATAAAGTCTGGCAGTTTCTTTAATACAAGCTTTTAAATAAGACATTGAATTTAATTTGTCAACCGTTAAGTTTGAATCGCCACTTGGTAATAAGGATAATATTTCGTTCCTTAGAATTTCTTGTTTTTCTCTATTTATTGCTAAATAATAAAGATTTGTAACGAGTGATGTTGATGTCTAAAATTAATTAATTATTTAAGATATATAAAAGTAATATATATATATATATATATATATATATATATATATACCGTGTCTATGCCAGCCAGCAACATATCTAAAGCCATAACAATAGCAACGTTTACATCAATCTTCAATAATTTTTCAAGTACACTTTCTTCTCCATCAAAATTATCATTTTTCTTTGTTTCTAAATCTTTCATGGCTTTTTCTATTAGCATTTTCCCCATTCTTTTTTAATATAATTTATAATTTAAATTAAGATTTATATTGTATTTATTCAAGAATAAAATTAATATAATACTAACATGACTTGTTCTTCATAAATTTTCATCGTTTTTCTAAATGTTGGTGTAGAAACATATCTCCATATGCTTGGTTGAAAATCTAGTTTGCTGCTATAAATGAATAGATCTTCGGTAATACGTATCATTTTTGCTGCACTAGAATCATCCGATAAATCTCCTTGAAGACATCTTAATCTCGAATTTAAAGCTAAATAAGCTGTGCTTTCCAAACCCCATTTGTTCGTTTCTTGCCAAAAATCTGATTTTATTTTATTATTTTTTCCTCGAATTGAATTAATCCTAACAATAATTTTATTTTACATAATATTTCAATCAAAATTGTATTATATAATATTTACAAACCGATCAGTATATTCTTTCGCAATATCATCAATGGGGTAAATATATTGTTTTATTACTTTTGGTTGCATCATTATAGCATTTACTTTATTTCGGAATTCGTACCATTCGTTGCCACTCCTAAAGTATAAAACTTCCATCAATTTGATGTTCTTTAAAAAATGAACACATCGAAATACAGTAATTTGCAATATTAACATAAATATTTAATGATTTACTATATTCCAATTTCTTTCATATATGAATGTCTAATTTATTGAATTTCTAAATGATCAATAATTTTATCAATAATTCATTTATTTTTGTACCAAATATATGTGAATAGATCAAATATTTCATGATATATTAAAATACAACTAACGATGTTACTAAGCCCTTTGCATGTTTAAAAATATCTTGTCTATAATTCTGTCTGAAATATGTCATACTTGGTAGAAAATCCCTATCCGGAATAATTCCTTCTAATTTATATACCTGTTATAAAAATATATAATATATATTGTATACGTATTACTTTATTTTAAAAAAATACAAACTGATCTAAAACAACCTTCTCGATATTCTCTGGATCAAAAAGATTGACATTATTCATTCTACCAACAACTTTGTCCACTTTGACAATATCACCATAATCTTGATGTATTTTACTGAAGGTTCCAATAAAATCCTTAAAAATAGTACCATATTCACCTAAATTTCAATGAGAATTATGTGTATCATATGATATCATTCTTCAATACATCAATTATTAATGCTAATAATATTGTTGTTCATACCAATTATGGGAATAAATCTCCAAGTGTTTCCTATAATGGGAAACGCTTTAGGTCCGGGTATTTCATGAAATGGTTTCGCATTATTCCATTCTTCTAATGTACAATGATACTCATTTTTAGTCGATAATGTTTCATGAGCACGCATAGGACATTCTTCTTTTTCCTTTATTTTCACATTTTGATATTTTATTGAAGACAAATTTGAAAACCTGATATATATATATATATATATATATATATATATATATATATATATATATATATATATATATATATTAAAAGTTTTATAACATTCTATTAAAATAAAATGTATATTATTTCATAATTTTAATTAGAAATTAATTTAACATTCCTATAACACTATTATAATTGCTAAAAATAATATAAATATCATTAGCTTCATGACAATTATTTTAATACTTATCTTTTTAAAAGAAAAACGTAATTGTTGTGATCATCAATTAACAATAATAACATAATTTAGTATAGATATAATAACATAATTTAGTATAGTCCAAAAATATCTATCATACCTCATAAAATAATGTCTATTACTATTTAATGTTATATGTTTACGATTATATTTTAACATTATGAAGTGTTTCAAATTATATTTTATTATAAATCATAAAGATCTGCGAATATGAACACTACACTAAATAGCACAAAACTGATTAAAAATATAATTGTATGAAATTACTATATACAAAAAAATAATATTGAAAAGAAACAATGCCAATTATCTACATATTACATTATCAAAAAAGTCTTCTATTTCTTATCAATATTAAAAACAACATACGTATCTCGTCTCTTTTTATTAATTAAATACTTGTTTTTTTTTTGTTCGTTAATATAGACTACTAAAAGAAGAACGTAAATATACAGTATGTATATTGCTTTTATTACAACAAGATAATTAATTGCAAAAATAATTTTACAAGTTTTAATGTAAACAAAATCGTTACCGATTTAATATTCGAATACTCGATCCTTGATATATAAATTATTATAAAAATCATTGGAAAGTTGAAAATTATTACTACTTCAAAAAATTTCGTATTCGAATTTTAACATCCGTTACGTATACGTTAATTACTTTTTTTTTGGATGAAGCATATTTATCAGTTTTCGAATAATACGCTTCAATCGGTGTTATAAATCAAAGTGTAAATATTAAGTAACTTCTTATTCGATGACGTTTATATTGGTTCTATGACTTTATTTACGTCTATCGATTCCGAATTAAACTTTTCATTAGGTATTATCGAATCTTCATTATTATTATTACTATTCTTTGTTTGAATTTTTTTTCCTTTAAACTGACGCGAACAAAAACAAATAACAAGATACTCAAATATTTTTTAATATAAATTCTAATTTAAAAAAAATTGGCTTTTAATTTTTTTAATATAAATCGTGAAAACGATTAAATATATAATAATACGAGTCGCGTGAACGCGACAAATAAAGAAACACGTTGCTTTTCGGACACGGTCGTATAAAGAGGCGTTTGGGCGGGAGCGCGTTCGTAGCTCGCGGCGTTCGGTCGTCGTTTCGTCGTCGTCGGGTGTCGGCCGGTTTATTCGAGTGCTCGAGCGTCTTTGTGGCGAAGTTATGATGGCCGGAGCGGGTGCGGGGGCGGGCGGAATGGGCGCGGGGGCCGGAGTGGCCGGCGGAGCGGACGCGGCCGCCGACGACTCGCTCTATCCGATTGCGGTGCTCATCGACGAGCTGAAGAACGACGACGTGCAGCTGCGCCTGAACTCGATCAAGAAGCTGTCGACGATCGCGCTGGCGCTGGGCGTCGAGAGAACTCGCGCCGAGCTGATCCCGTTCCTGAAGGAGACCATCTACGACGAGGACGAGGTGCTCCTGGCCCTCGCCGAGCAGCTGGGCGACTTCGTGTCGCTGGTGGGCGGACCCGAACACGCGTGGTGTTTGCTGACGCCGCTCGAGGCGCTCGCCAGCGTCGAGGAGACCGTCGTCAGAGACAGGGCGGTCGAGTCGCTAAAGGCGGTCGCCGCCCATCACTCGGCGGCGCATCTCGAGGAGTACTTCTTCCCGTTGGTGCAGCGCCTCGCGGCCGGAGACTGGTTCAGCACGCGCACCTCCGCGTGCGGCCTCTTCGCCTGCTGCTACCCTCGGGTGCCCGCCGTGCTGAGGGCCGAGCTGCGCCAGCACTTCCGGGTGCTCTGTCAGGACGACACGCCGATGGTGCGCAGAGCGGCCGCCGCCAAGCTCGGCGAATTCGCCAAGGTCGTCGAGCTCGAGTATCTCAAGAGCGAGATCATCGCCATGTTCGTGAACCTCGCTCAGGACGAGCAGGATTCGGTCAGGCTGCTCGCCGTCGAGGCGTCAATCAGCATCGCCGGCCTCCTCGCGACCGAGGACGTCGAGCAGCTCGTGATGCCGACGGTGCGCGCCTGCGCCATCGACAACTCGTGGAGAGTCCGCTACATGGTCGCCGACAAATTCGGAGAGCTACAGGCCGCCGTCGGACCCGATCTCGCGAGGGCCGATCTCGTTCCCGCTTTCCAAAGCCTCTTGAAAGATCTGGAGGCCGAAGTGAGAGCCGCGGCCGCCAGTAAGGTGCGATTTCGAATTCCTAACGTTCAAAATTCTCATCTTAAAATATTCTCGGTAAAATAACGGTCGAGCTTAACCCGAATAAATAATTATTGCATTTTCCTTAACGCCTAGTTGTTAACCTTCCATAAAGAAAATTATATATGAAATTTTCTCAATTTTTTTCAAATAATATATAAAGTTATTTACCATTATTAATCATTATTACGTTAGAGGAATCGCTGTAAATACAATAACGCATTCAATGATACGTATGTATTGTGCGTTCATAAATATAAAGTTACGTTTTTTTTTATGAAAACATTATATTCGTAAAATATAACTCTTCCATTATTATATTTCTATATATAATCGATTATTCTAACGATTGAAATAAATAAACATGAAAAATATATTTTTTATTACAAATATTTTAAAATTACGACAATTTCTATTTTGATTCTTAATATTTTATTTCTTGTTTTAGGTGCAAGAATTTTGTATGCATCTGGATAAAGCCCATCGAGAACAAATTATTATGAATTCCATTATGCCGCAAATTAAAGAATTAGTCGTAGATCCAAATCAACACGTTAAAACGGCACTCGCCTCCGTCATAATGGGTCTATGCCCCATCTTAGGAAGAGATAATACTATCGAACACCTTCTGCCGCTATTTTTGAGTCAATTAAAAGACGAATGCGCAGACGTCAGATTGAATATAATTTCTAATTTAGAAAGCGTCAACGAAGTTATCGGTATTCAACAGCTTTCCCAATCTCTGTTACCGGCTATTGTTGAATTGGCCGAAGATACTAAATGGCGTGTTCGTCTTGCCATAATTGAATATATGCCCTTACTAGCGGGCCAGTTAGGACAAGAAGTGTTCGATGAAAAACTCAGCGCTTTATGTATGAGTTGGTTAGTCGATCACGTCAACGCAATTAGAGAAGCCGCCACTTTGAACTTAAAAAAATTGGTCGAGCAATTTGGACCGCATTGGGCGGAAACCAATATAGTACCTAAAGTATTATCCATGTCACAGGATCAAAATTATTTACACCGCATGACTTATTTATTCTGTATCAATTTACTCGCTGAAGCCTGTGGAAAAGATATCACCACGAGAGTTTTACTTCCGACCGTTTTAGCCATGGCCGAAGATAACGTTGCAAATGTCAGATTTAATGTTGCGAAGACTTTGCAGAAAATAGGGCCTTGGCTAGATCCGAGCGTTATTCAACCGCAAGTTAAACCTGTTTTAGAAAAACTAAATGTCGATCCAGACGTTGATGTTAAATATTTTGCATCTGAAGCGATAGCCGGTCTTGCCGGTTAAATTTATAATGCCATTTCGACCATACATTATAACAAATACATATATTTAGTAGCAGATTTAATTTTATATGTTAAAAGAGGATGTTTGTAAAAGAGCCGATTTATATTACTTGTACAATATAAAACTAAAAATTAATAACTCTTCAATGGAATACGTATTTGTTCCAAAGGTTAGCATTTGAAAATCTTAACGATTTGCATTTTACATGTCATGTATTATTATTAAGTACGTATTATGTATGAATAACATGTGTAATTAAATTTTTTTTCTTTAAGGTTATCTAGGTAACATTACACATAATCTAAAAAATAATAAATAATACTATACTCATTTAATTAGATGTGGCTATTTGTCTTACAAAAGACTTCCGATTTTGGATAACATGGACTACCACATATTAGATCAATTTTAAAGCAGCATTTCTTTTCATTCATAATGACGCATTTTTCATCTACAAATTTCATTTTAATTTTCTATCTTTGCCTTATGTTTTGAATATCAGCTTTTATGTATTGAATGATTTGTTCGTTTCTTTTACAAATTCATCTTTTTATCAGACTTGTGGGCCTACTCAATTATACTTTTTAATATATATAAAAGAATTTAATTATATTTAGACAAATCAGTGCATCCGAATATATAGTTTAATATCTTCATCTTATCAATGATTTCAATTTATTTTAAAATATTAATATCTCTAAACTATATTGTCAAACGATTAAATATTAATTTAATTTTTATAATGCTGTTAGTACTATTTGACGCTTTATGAAATGTTATCTTATGTCACTATTAAAACGTACACTGTAGATCCAAATATCTATCGTTATAGCCGCATCTCTATTTAAATTTTGGCTGGTAAAATTTTCAACAATACAGCAAACGCTTTTGTCAATACTTTTGTAAAGAATATAAGTAATTAGGACGATACAAAAAGATAATTGAGATTTCTTGTCTGCATAAATGTTATTTAATCGATTTTATATATTTTTTTTAAGCGGAGATTTTTCATAAGAAAAAAAAATATTTTGTAAGTTTCCCCTTGTCACGGGTTTTCGAGCACCAACTACACTTATATTTTTTGTTTTTTTTTCTGTATTCATGTGCTGCGGTATTTTACACTTTGATTTCACTCTGTAAAGATCAGAAGTAACGCCGTTATGGCCTTTGGGCGACAATTATATATATATAAGAATATTATTTTAGTGTTTATATTTGCCGTTTGCAGGTTTACAATTGTTTTATGATTAATTTTTACACTCCACGAGCGGTTATATATTACTGAACCTTTCATTATTATATATAATAATAAATAAATGGTCTCACATATTGTTTTTTTTTTTTATTCCTATTGCTCATGTTCCTGTAATATAAATTGAGATTTTAATTCTGGAAGAAAATTTTATTTATATAATATATTTTTCTATGTACAATTTATTAATTTATATGCTAACTCCACTTAAATGCTTCATTTTATTATTTTCCTTTTAGATAAACTAAAAAGTTATTCACGTATTTTGTATAGTAAAATTTAGTTAAGATAAATGGACGATAACTTAATTTTCGCTGAATGTCTGTTAACTGTTCCTTTTCAATTATATATAAAAAATGGGATATCGGCCATAAATAGATTCATTAACTTTGTGACGGAAAATTAAAAATAGTTTAATTCCTATGAAAAATCTAGATCGAGATTACATTTTTATATGATTTTTATTTATGTTAAAAAAAATAAATTTTGCTTTGAAGGATTAGTAAATTTAAACCTATAACACTATTTATCTTAATCAATATTTAATATAATGCATATTTTTAACAAATATAAAAATTAAAACTAGAATAGCGTAAGTACAAATAAAATGATTTTATCGAAATTCACTGCCTTCCATTATTTTAAATTTTTATATTTAACTTAATGTTAACTCATTAACGCCCGTTCAATCGAATTTGTGTGTTGCGTTATAGAAATTTTTACACACGTCCATCGGGAACCTTTTTTATGATCCGATTTATTATTTTATGCGTTTTTCCAAGAATTCGTAAGAATTACTTCCGGATTCTTGCGAATTAAGCAGCCGTTAATGTGAAAATAATATGCTATCAAAAATAAAATTACATGTATAATATAACATTTTATTTAAATTTATGATCATATACATTTTGCCTACGTGTTTCACAAAAACTATTTTAATACTAAATACATATATAATTTTCCAAACTTTCAACAATAATATCATTTTATATTATTTTTCAGCGTCTTTCAATATATATATATATATATATATATATATATATATATATATATATATATATATATATATATATATATATATATTCAATATAAATTTTCAATTTGTGACACTATCTGCACACTTTTTTTACTGTTCCGAGAACATTACAATAGTTAAAAAAACTATTAAATGGAATGTGAAAATTGATAAAAAAAGAACAATCGCTGAAAATCATGGCAAATTGATGAAATTCAAAAATAATAATACTGAAAAGTGAACGAAAATTTTTTCATGAATAACATCAAACACATCCACAAGAATAAAATATAACCGATTTATTGCCAATTTAATTCACATAATTTTTATATACCATATATAAATATTGAAAACAATGATAGCGAATAACATAAATATTAATTACTAATTGTTAATTAACGATTATGAAATTTAGATTTTTAAACTTCTTATATTACCATAGACATAATATTTAACAAAGCTTTTACAATTACAGTAGGCAATATTCTTTTAACTTCATATTACCAGTAATAATCAAATCGTATTGTTCTATTTACAGAAAATTACATTAATTATAACACTTATTTATAACAATAATGATTACAAGAAATATGTAAATCAGAAACATTTTAATTGTATATATATATATATATATAGCCTTGTTGTTTTTCTCTTTCTTAACAATGAAAACTTACTCTTTCAAAGCATAATTGTGCTCAACGTTTTTTTATTATTATTATTTTTTTTAACTACATAAATTGATGAAAACGATAAAATTCTTTGTATATATAACATATTGTCTTTCAAATATATCTTACCATATTCATTAAAGGACATATATGAACTATGAATTTAAAACAAATAATACACAAATAGATATATTTGCAAGAAAAAATGGCTGAAAAAATAAATCACGTGTAATTCTCCGTACACGGCGATTTATTTCACTAATATCTCGTAAGTACCAATAAAAAACGGAAATTTTGATCAAAATTAAACAATAATTAATATTCATGCAATGCAACACATATAGGTAAGTCATGATATTATAAAATTTCCGGCATGACAATAAAATAAAAAAAAAATACATAATATGACATTAAATATTTTAATGACGTGAATCTCTTGGATAGAATTCTGCAAGGATGGAGGCTGGAATACGCTTAAGCATTTCCTTAGGGAAGATACGAAGCAACTGCCAACCAATATCCAGCGATTCAAACACAGTACGATTTTCATAACTTCCCTATAAAATAAAAAACGTAACAAAAATGAGATAATGATTTAAATAAATTTAGAATTGGTTCAAATCTGAACTGCACCTGTGTAATGAAGTTCTTTTCGAATTTAGTAAGGAACTCAAGATATAACAAATCGTCTGGTGTCAAGGCCTCCTCACCTACTACAGCTTTCATAGCTTGTACATCTTTACCGATAGCATAGCAAGCATACTAAAAGATATAAAATATTACTATATATGATACAAATACAATATTATCATTTATTAAAATAATATAAAATAAATAACACAAACTAACCAATTGATTAGAAACATCAGAGTGATCTTTACGAGTCATACCTTCACCAATAGCAGACTTCATCAAACGTGACAAAGAAGGTAAGACATTTACAGGTGGATAAATTTGTCTGTTATGTAACTGTCTATCAACGTAAATCTGAAAAGTATAAAAATAATATAGAAAAAATTAAAAAAAAAACCACTTAACTTATGAAAGTATATAACCTGTCCTTCCGTAATATATCCTGTAAGATCAGGAATAGGATGGGTAATATCATCGTTAGGCATAGTTAAAATTGGAATCTGAGTAATGGAACCGTTACGTCCTTCGACACGACCAGCTCTCTCATAAATTGTGGCTAAATCGGTGTACATGTAACCTAAATTATAATAATAAATTGTAATAAATAACTACAAATATATTAACTTTATATTTATATAAGAAACCATGTTTATATACCTGGGAAACCACGTCGTCCGGGTACCTCTTCACGAGCAGCAGATACTTCTCTCAAGGCTTCAGCATATGAAGACATGTCAGTTAAAATAACCAATACGTGTTTCTACAATTTATATTCCAATATCAATATATGTTACATAATTTAAAAAATATATAAACAAATATAAAATGCCACCTCGCACTGATAAGCCAAAAATTCAGCAGCAGTAAGAGCGAGACGCGGAGTAATAATTCTCTCGATGGTTGGATCGTTAGCAAGATTAAGGAAAAGGCATACGTTCTCCATAGAACCGTTCTCTTCGAAATCTTCTTTGAAGAATCTAGCTGTTTCCATATTAACACCCATAGCAGCGAAAACAATGGCGAAATTATCTTCGTGATCGTCCAAAACAGATTTACCAGGAACCTACATATAATACATTGATTATTGTCAAAAATGAAAAAAAAACATTTAAATTGATATATCATTTAAAAGTCATTACTTTAACTAAACCAGCTTGACGACAAATTTGAGCAGCAATTTCGTTATGTGGTAAACCAGCAGCAGAGAAAATGGGGATTTTTTGTCCGCGAGCGATGGAGTTCATTACATCAATAGCAGATATACCTAAAATTATTAATAATAAAAATAATACAAAATAAAAATAGTTATAATCAAAATATCAAGAAATATTTACCAGTCTGAATCATTTCTTCGGGATAAATACGAGACCATGGATTAATAGGTTGACCCTGAATATCCAAGAAATCCTCAGCTAAAATTGGAGGACCTTTGTCAATGGGTTTTCCAGAACCATTGAATACTCGCCCTGTTATATAAAAACGCATTTTTATTATACCGATTCAATCTATTACGAAAAAAATATTTTTTTCATCGCCATACCTAACATATCTTCTGATACTGGTGTTCGTAAAATATCACCTGTGAATTCACATAACGTGTTTTTAGCGTCAATTCCAGAAGTACCTTCAAATACTTGTACTACAGCTTTGGAACCGCTAACTTCCAACACCTATAATACAATAAACGGTAATAATTCACGAATAAACGAATCAAAAATGATATTAAAAACAAATAAATACCTGTCCGGATCTGATCGTTCCATCATTAAGTTTCAACTGTACGATTTCAGCATATTTAGGGAATTTTACTTCATCTAAAATTACTAACGGTCCATTTACCCCGGAAACAGTTTTATATGCTAAAAAATAAAAACAATTTTTATATAAATATATATATAAAAAATATAAAGATCGATTATTAGACGAAGCTCAATTATTTCTAAAATTATTACTGCCAACATTGTCCAGAAATAAAACAAAATGTTAATTTATCAGAAAAGAAAACTTTTTTATTTATAATAATCGACACATTTATAATTAAAAAAGGGTAAATTTTTTTTGTAAGTGATAAATATAAGCTCAATAAGTAAATTCCAAAACTTAATGAAAAGAAATACTAGATACTCTTATTCCGAATTAGGTCACACCCTTTCTACTTCGGTAACAACGCCTCGAATTTTTTTTTTTTTGCAATTTTGATCGGTATCGATTTATTGGGACCCGAATTACATAAAAAAAGCTACAACGACAAATGTAAGTTTATATAAATGCGAACGTTATTTCGCTAATATATTTGAAATTTTATTACATTACATGTAGCCGAAGTAGGGAATCGACTGGACCTTATATAAATTATATTACGATTCGAATTTATTATATTGTTTGTTTTTTAATATAATACTATATTAAAACACACTTTGTTACTACGGAAAACGATGAAATTTTTAAAGTGTACAATGAAAATTATTATTTTTTTTTATAGAACAGTATACGGGATCGAACGCTATCGCAAAGGGAACGCATAGAAAAAGTAGATTACGATACGAGAGGACAATTATGACGAAGAGTGTTCGAATCGAGCGAGATTATCGACATTATGTAACGTCGACGAACGGAAGTCGAAAACGGCAAAAGACGCGCCCGTCAGCTGATCGAGAAAACGAAGAATCCGCTCCCCGGAGTAGCGACGAAAGCGTAAAAATAAATAAATGTACATAAAAAAAAAACGAGCACACGATTCGGAAAAAAGTGTCGACGATTTGCGTGCATTTTAAAAAGAATCTCACTGAGACGAGGCTGCGAGACGAAATCGCGCGACACGGCGAGCAAATGCTCCCTGGACGCTTGCTGCTTGCTGATGGTCGAATTGAACGACATTATAATGCGAACGACGACGACGGCTTTTCGGTCGGCTCCCGGTGTGTGTGTGTGTCACTCTTCGCCTTCGAAAGACGATCGACGATCGACAGACGACCACCGTATCGCGCGACGACGACGACGGACTGCCAATCGGGGCGCCGCTTGTGACATGCGCCGCACGTGAGTTCACGTGACCGCCAATGTCCCGTGACCACAGTTGGTACCCCCGATTACGACTCTATTTCCAATATATAAACGTTTATTTATTCCGTTGTGTATTGATAAAAAAAAATAAAAAATATGCTCGACGATCGAATATATTTTTTCAATATTTCTTTTATTTTACGAAAGCGAATTTCTACATTTTTTTTTTACACATTACGTTCGCGACGGATAAGGACGACGTTTCGATCGTTACGATCGCATCCATCGCGTAAAAACTATCGATTGCGTATTCGTAAATAAAATCCGGTTCGTTATTTACCTATCGCGTTTTCTCGTTCATTGTAGGTAATGGAAAAATTTTGCAAACGTTCTCTTTTAAAACTATAGTTTCAATTATCGTTTTCGATAGAAAATATTAAATTTATAATTCGTTTTCGAAATAAACTACAAAAAATGTAATTGTACGGCACGAAAATTAAACGCAGTGATAAATATTATAATTTATGTTTCGCGTTAGATATATTTAAAACAATATATTGCGATCTTTATATATCTCTAAAATTTTTAAAATAAAAGTCAAAATATTTTATGAGTGTAAATTTTTTAAATATCTTTTGTCGCAAAATACCAATACGTTAATTGAGTATAAAATATTTACTATATATATATACCATATATATATATCCCTCTAATAAAAATAAATAAATATTAATAATAATACTATAATTTATATTTATAGGTTTTATCGTTCCATTCAAAAGGTAATTTTTGATGACTAATGTGATAAATATTATTTTAAGAAGTTTAACAAATCAATACTGAAATAATTTAACGATAGTAAAATTTGAAACAAATATAAAAGAGTCGAGTGGCGTAATGTTGTTATACTGCGTGAGTTGTCAGCGCTGATTTGACGTTCGCGTTCGTTCGACGTTCGGTGTTCAGTGTTCGGCATATAGTGTTCGTGTTGCGATGTCTCGCGCCGTCTTAAATCTACCTCGTCTGTGGGGCTCTGTGGGGGCGGCGCGCCCCTACTTCACCTACACCCCTGAACCGTCGCAACCCCTGCAGAGAGAACCGCACTGGCTCACCGCCGAGGAGGCTTTCGCCAAATGTCTCAAATCGGGTATTCGATACGTTGTCCATTTCAACTCCAAAAGAGTCTCAATTACAAATAAAAAACGCTTCATTCTCTTTAAATCGTAACTTTTTTATTTATCTTTCATATCCAAAATTGCCGATAAAATACGTAAAACTCGCTTATATGCATATTAAATATTGTTTTTTTTTTCGTTTCCATTTTTTCGCATTAACGATACCTTTGCACGTTAGTTAATATTTTAAAGATTAAAATTAATGCCATAATTCATCTTCTTTTTTCTAACTCTTGAAATTTATGCGACAAACGAAAATTATATTTAATTAAATTATACATTAGAATGGATCATATTTATAGAGATTAACTTTTTGTTGTTTTACTTTTGTGCGTCACTTTTTATTTGTAAGCTTTTTTTCGTTTCAATTGAGGTTTTAGTTATTAAAAAACTAATTTATCGAAAAACCGGTTACAATTTCACAAATGTTTCCTTCGAAATATCGAATATTTATCGCTTATTTTTCTTATATTTTTAATAACAAATATCTAGGTATGATAATTTTAATAATTACGATTCTTTCTCATAAAGTATCATAATTACTACGTTAATTTCTGTTGCGGACAGAATTATAATTAATTAAATTTAATTATAAATTTTAAGATAAAAAATAATAATCATTTTGAGATTTGACTATTTTTTTTTACAAGTAAATTAATATAAATTGGTTTTTATTTTTATGACGTTTGAAATCTATATATTTAAGTTATATTTTATAATGGATTGAAACTGTTTTTTTCTATATCGATAATTGGATCATATATTCCAATTATTTCGTTTGACGAATCGTAAAAGCATTAACTAATATTAGCATTGAAAATTATCACTTTATATAATAAAATTGAAGTGCTAAATAATTCACAAAAGTGTTATTATTGACATACAAATCGTTAACAAATATGTTTTTACTATTACACTATTTAATTAAATATTTATGCAGATCAGTAAAGAATTGTTTATTTTGTTGTATAAATAAATCAAAACATATATTATGCAATACCCAATATATATGATATGGCAAAGTTATCGTTCATAATAATTATGATAGTACTTGTGATTATTAACATTATCATTGTAACAGTTAAATTATGGTAGTATATTTGATAATTTGTATAAGAGCTTATATGGTACAACCAAAAGCTTGTTTTTAAGTATTAATATATATATGCAATTAAATATCCTAAAAAAATCCAAGTATGAATATAAAAAATATATTATAAGTTATGAATTTATATTATAAAAATCTTCAATTTCAGAAGTTAAACAGCAGCTATATATTTATATTCTTGCTTATGATATATATTTATATTCCGCACATAAAAAAATAGTAATTTTCTGTTATCATTTTACTTTCATTTCATAATCATAAAATTTTATCTAATAGTAGCTTAAATATGGATCAAATTAATTTATAATATATACGAAAGCATATTGAATTTTAATATTACTGTATTAATATTACTGTATGGTATTAATATTACTGATATAACTATTTATTAATAACCAATATATATTGCCATTACATAACTGAAATTCATTTTACAAACGTCTAAATTAGAAAATAAATACTTTTAACATATTCTATATGATTGATTTTATATCAAAATCTTTTGGTATGGAGAGTGAATCATAGATTATTTATTACATCTTAGTTGTTATCAATTCTATTTGCGGCACCATATAATACTTGTACTTGTACTTTACACGTATACAATATAATGATGCATTAGAATTTCGATTGTGTTTTTTTTTCATTATATAAATTTATATCGATCCATATAATTTTTATTTTTCATATGTGATGATTACATTTAGGTAAAAATTGATTTAAACGCCGTGCTATAATTATTTATCAATTTATAGCACGAAACGTTATTTATTTTTTAACTCGTACCGAAAATTGTTGTAGATGAACTTTGTTTCACACTTGATAATGAAACATTAATTATTTATGTGCTGTCAATAACATCATATATATATATATATATATATATATATATATATATATATATATATATATATATATATATATATATATATATATATATATATATATATATTTGTAAAATGTAATATTGTACGTATATATTTCAATGATATAAAGAATAAAAACTTTTGTGAAACTTATGATTATGGGATACATATTTATAAATTACATATTTAATTTTAATTTCTTAGTTTTAAATATTTTTCATAAAATTAAAATACTATTCGTACTAACGTTATTCTAATTTTGAACAAAAAACATATTTTAATAGTTCTATTTATTATATATTATTTACGATACATTGATTAGTCTTATTAATTTGCTAAAAATCGATTGATACTTTTATTCATCTTTATTACCCACTTATCGTCTATTATTACCTGTTATCGGTTTTTTTTCTTTTGACACCTAAATTTAAAATATCACTGCATTATAATAAAAATAAATTGTTATAATTTATTAAAACAAATAAATAAATTTTGCGGGTAAAAAAAATATATTTTCTTTTTAAATCTTTCATTTATTATCGTTAGTACTGAACTTTGGTCATGTCTATGTTCAATCACATACGTTTTATCAGAGTTAATTAATATCTTCTTATATGCTTTTATGATGTGGCTATTATTCAAAAGGAATAAAATACAATGGCTTTACATTTTCGATTCATAGAACCATAATATATATATATATATATATATATATATATATATATATATATATATATATTTTATTACACATTTAATATTTCTGAAATATCATTTCAGTACTTACAACAACGTTTATAGCTAGAATATAAATTAGCCGCACCGCACTTGAATACTGAAAAGATATTACATATTTTTAACTCGTTGAATATTATTTCGTATTGTAGACAACTTGAAGCGATATATTTATTTACTTCGCATTCTTTTCTTACATTTTAAAATCATATAAATTTATCGTTTTTTTTTTTTTTTTTGTTTATCTCGTCAATTACGTCTTACATTTTTTTTATTGCAGTTATACAGTTTAATGATAAGATATAGAGTTTTTTGTATTTTATTTCAGTCCATATAATTTCTTTTCCAGGATACTTGTTTTTTTTTTTTAGTGTTACATTTATATGTATTGTAATCGAGCTCGCAATGAACGTACGATATATGAATTGTTCATGATGACTATATTCAAACAACTGTATTGCTTCAATTAGATGATTGCAGTTTAATGTCGTAAACAGTATAATCTGCACTTAATATTTGGTATCTCTCTTTCCTGTTATAGTTCACTCCCTCTATATCTTATATTGCAAATAAAATAATATATGTTAAATTCGAACTATTTTTTTTCTATATTATTATTTATTCACAAGGCCATTCAGAGAAAACAAGTTAATAAATAAACAGTATCGACGTTGTCTGTATTTAAATATCTTAAAGTTGTTTTTAGACCATTAATGACTTATACGTTTTTTTCATTTGTGTTTTCTTCAAATTTTAATTAAAGATAATATATATTTATAAAACACTACTTATAAATTATTTTAATTCTATAATATTACTATTTTGACTGACAAAAAAAAAAAATATATATATATATATACATATCGTCCCACAATAGTGATGTATGACATTGAAAAATACTATTTCAATGTGAGATTGATGCATAATGCTTTACATACATATTATTAGTCAAAACTAATATTCTTTAAATAATTTATATATAAAAAAAAATAATAAACAAATATTTAAAGATAACATAATCTATAAAGAAATTTCTTATCCCTTATTCAAAAAGCAATCTGTTCCACATTTTTTTTCATAAAATATTTTTAACAACATACACTCATAACAGAAAGTTTGCAACACTGAAAATGACTTATCTTTTTTAACTCGGCACTATTTTTTTTCTCTTTACTATTTTCAATTGCCAACTGTTCTTTCATCAACATTATATAATATTTTAATTGACCTTCAATAATGTCACAAATATTTTAAAAGAATCTTGTGCTTTTTTTTTAATAAAATAAATAAAATCTATAATCATAATAAATATATTATCTTTTCTTCTCATATAACATCATAAAATATATGAAATTGATTATTTCATATATTTTTATCAGTACAAATTGATTGTGCCCTAATTTGATTTTTATCATTAGATCTAATCATATAAACATGCACCTATATTATTAATAAAAATGTGTTTTGCATAACATATTCACCCATTGAAAGTAAGAGTGTGAATTTTTAGCATTGATTTCGAATTATACTGGAATCACGCCAAAATTTTGATTACTAAAATGGATCAGTTCAGCCGAGTTCAACATTATTATTTTTATATAATCTTAATACATAATAAATACAATAAAATATTAATAATCTGAACTAAAATTATATTGTGATATAATTTGATACTGACATTTATCAAATTATAAATTATGTAAATAGTAGTAAGATATGTCGTATATATTGTAAATATTATTATTATTAAAATCAAATTCAATTTTTTTAATATTATATTTAGAATGAACGCAATTATTCAACGTCGTTTACCAATGTTTTGTAACAACTTTGTTATATATATATATATATATATATATATATATATATATATATATACACATACATATATATATATATATATATATATACATACATATGTATATATATATATATACGCATACATATATATATATATATATATATATATATATATATATATAGAAGTATTGCAATAAGTTTTAACTGGTGTTGCATCAATTAAATAGTGTCATACTTCACATTAGTGCTAAGACTATTTGAAATATTTCTAATAATAGATTAACTGCATTGATAAAGTACGTTAAAATATTATTATCTTTCAGGACAGGTAGTGTTTGCCCAAGGAGCAGCTGCAACTCCTCAACATTTATTGAATGCCATGACCGAATATGGAAAATCAGCGAAATTAAAAGACATTACAGTCTGTCATATGCATACTGAAGGAAAAGCGCCATATACAGAACCAGAATGTGAAGGCATTTTTAGGTATAAAAATATATAATAATTAAGTTATTCTTAAATAACTAAATTATTATATATTTAAAAAATATATATATAATTTTATTACAGGTCGCTTTCTATGTTTATGGGTGGTAATGTACGAAAAGCTGTTGCTGATGGTAGAGGAGATTGCATTCCAATATTTCTGCACGAAATTCCAAAACTTTTTTATAAAAAAATTATTCAGCCTGATATTGCATTAATTCAGGTTTTTTTCGTCTAATTTGTACCTTTTATATTTATTATTTATTATATTTCTAAATATATTTATATTGTTTCAGATATCTCCTCCAGATGCTCATGGATACTGCAGTTTGGGAACATCGGTAGATTGTGTTCGTGCTGGAATAGTTCATTCTAAAATAATTATTGGTATTTCTTTTTTTTTTATAATTACTTTAGCTATCATTTAATTTATATATCTTAACGGAGTATTAATATATCATGTGTATTTTAAAACATTATAATTTAATTAATAAAAAATATAACCCTTTGTCTATGTAATAAAATTATTTTTTCGTGTTTTTGGACTAATATTTTTTTTATTTCAGGTCAGGTTAACCCTCACATGCCACGTACATTCGGCGATAGCATAATTCACGTTTCACATCTTGATTATGCTGTAAAACACGAAGTGCCTTTACCTGAACACGGCGGTAAACCACCATCTGAAGTTGAACAAAAAATAGGTCAATTAATTGGAGACAATCTTGTTGAAGATGGTGCTACTTTACAAATGGGTATATATAAAATATCTTTTTAATATATTCATAAGAAATATATTAAATCTCATTTATATCACTTATTTTGTAGGTATCGGTAACATTCCTGATGCTGTCTTAGCCTCTCTAAAGAATCATAAGGATTTAGGTATTCATTCTGAAATGTTCAGTGGTGGTGTTATTGATCTTGTAAATCGAGGTTGTGTTACTAATAACAAGAAAAAAATACATCGTGGCAGAATTGTTGGTTCATTTTTGATTGGTACTAAAGCATTATATGACTTCGTTGATAACAATCCATTCATTGGTATTTTTTTTCTTAATAAGAAAAATTAAATATTTTCAAATAATATTATAAAATATATATCTAATTATATTTTAACAGAAATGCTGGAAATCGACTATGTCAACAAAGTCGGCGTTATCGCTCAAAATCCCAAAATGACAGCTATCAATTCATGTATTGAAGTTGATCTTACTGGTCAAGTTGTATCTGATTCTATTGGTAATTATTTCATTTTCATAATATTTATATATTTTATGAATATTATTTTATTCAATAAAAAAAAAAAAAATATATATATATATATATATATATATATATATATATATATATGATTTCAGGTACACGTATGTATTCTGGTTTTGGTGGTCAGGTTGATTTTATCAGAGGAGCGGCCGAAGGTTTTGATGGACTTGGAAAGCCTATTATAGCTTTACCTTCTTCAACAAACAAAGGAGAATCTAAAATATCTCCAATTATTAAACCAGGTTATACATTTAAATAACAATTAGTAAAATTGTAATTTTTTTCACGCTTTTTTTTAGAAACTAATCAATTTTTATTAATTTTTAAGGCGCTGGTGTTGTAACGACCCGTGCTCATGTACACTATGTGGTGACGGAACATGGAATAGCTCAATTATTTGGTAAATCTTTACGCCAAAGAGCTCACGCCCTCATCAACATTGCTCATCCTGATCATCGCGAAACTCTCGAAAAGGCTGCATTCGAGCGTCTCCGCTGTATGCCTACACCTTAAATATTTTATATTCCGTTACTCTTTATAATAATTTCTTATGTATTTTTGTTGGTATTGATTGCTTATTTTATATATATATATATATATATATATATATATATATATTTATTATAGCAATTTTATTATGCAGTATACATCGATTACTACGAATTAAATGCTAATATATTATTATTAAAATAAAATATATTACTCAATGCCAACATTAGGTACAACATGATATTTGCTTCCTTTTATTATTGGAAAAATGCCTATTGATTATATTAGCAATAAAAAAAATATAGATTTCTCACTTTGTGTACATAGATCAAATTTTTCTCTGGAAAGTGATCTATGATTTTCGTATACTGCACAATATGATTCTATGAATTACTTTATTTTATTATTATCATTTTTTTTCATCTAAAATATTTATTTTGTGATATTCATTATTTAAGAGAGTTTAATTGCGCTTATTTTGACATTATGTTTCTCGACAATTATTAATTTACCTTGCCTAATATTTTTTTTTAAACAGAAATAATAATTTATATTAAATAAACATATTTCTGTTTCGGATACTAAAATTACACAAACAATGTTACTATGTACATAATTTCGGCACAATTTTTTTTTGTATTATTCAATATTTTATTTTTGTATATCATAAATCATTCCTTATTGCATTTAAGGAATAATCATCAATTACTTTGGCGATATCGTCATTTTCATTTCTTCAATAAAATAAATCACTGTATATATGTATTTTAAAATATTAATTATTTTAATAAATTCTTATCATGTTATTTTTTTTTAATTTTTATTTTTCCTTTTCTTTTTTTTTGTATTTTCATATCAGTATTTCCCATCATGTATTGTGCTCTATCGAGAAAAGAAAGATAATTAAAATATTTTGATGCGATAATTTTTAAAAAATACCGTATTTACTTTAAAAAAATAATTATTGATTTAACGGTAATAATTGTTTATGAATAATATTTTTATTATTATATAAAAAAAAATTGCATCGAATTCATTTCAAATACGATTTCATTTTTAATTGTGCTCATTACTTTTTTCTCGAGTTAAGACTTTTTCCACAAAATGTTGGGAAACACTGTTTCATATAATGTGAATAATGATATGCTGATAGAAAAACGAATTAATGTAGAATTATTAGTACATATAGAATTTATAATTACAGGACGCATAAAATGTAGCGTCACGCTATTCGATAAAATTGTCTAAAATTTTTGCCACTATTGTTACATTTATAACGGCATAATTATTATTATGAAAGATTTTTTTTTGTTTTTCACCTTGAAACTAATTAAAATGCATTTTTATAGATTTTATCGAATATTAACACTGCCATTAATGTGATTTTTTTTAAATATATATATATATATATATATATATATATATATATATATATATATATATATATATATATATATATATATATATATATATATATATATATATATATATATATATATATATATATATATATATATGAATGATAAAGTGAAGCTTAAAAATTTTAGAGAACAATAATTAGATAATGATGTTTAGTAATCTGCACCAGAATTCATTTCACTAGCCAAATTGTATGGTACAAAATATATTGTCACACTTTATTTTATTATATTATTTAAATGGTAAAATCCCATTGTAAATTCATATTAAAATAAAATAAAAACTGATAGAAAGCTCATCTGAAATATTCATCTTCGTCTCTTGAAAATTCATCTATGACAAAATAATATCTAATGACACATAATTTAATTTTATAACTATTTTTAAACAGAATACTTATAATATTATGAGTCTAATTTAATTGAATCAATATATATATATATATATATATATATATATATATATATATATATATATATATATATATATACCATATATAATTATAATTTATATTGTTTCAATTCTTGAAATTTTTCCTTCCTGTCTTTCAAATTACAATAATATCCATTAAAATCTTATACTTTTTAGTACTAAAACTTATATAATAAATCTTTCAGAGATTAAAAATTATATTTTAAACAATTTATATTTCTAACTTTTTCGATGAAATTATTTAAAATTTAAAAATCAAAATATGTTTTTCTATTACATAATTACAAAAGCAACAAATAATATTAAAATATTATTTTTTAGCACTTGATAAAAGTTCTAAAAGTTATCATATTTTTAAATATAAACAATTAAGACAAATACTAAATTACAATAAAATGGGATTTTACAATATTTTTAACTGCGAATAAATATTTTAGAAGTCTTGTTCACACCGATGAAAATATTTTATAATTAATCATTTAACACAATAATGTTGTTCTTAAATAAAGTAACATTTGAAAACGTAATTTTTTCATTAGATTATAATCACAAAGTGACTTTAGAAAAAAAAAACTGTCTTCCCGATTAATAGTAATTTTAAATTTCATTTTTAAATGACTCCCAATGTGTGATCAAGACTTAACATTTCATTTTATTAATCTTCTAATAAAATTTATAATTATTTTGTTACCGGTGAATATTTTTATTTGATTCATTATGAAAAATTGTTGGATATTTGTAGGAGAATTTATTTAATAAAATTTTTAGTAACTGTTGATGTGATTTATTTATTTATTTATATTATACGAATATTTTATTTAAAATTGTTTCTCTGTAATATTCAGATAATGTAAATAGTGTGGATACTGAATTATTCGATTTCATTTATATTAATGTGATCATGGCTTTATACTTGTAAATATATATATATATATATATATATATATATATATATATATATATATATATATATATACTGATCGCGTTGTGTTATTAGCAACACGAGATCAAACCCTTATATTACTTTTTAAAATAACTTTGAGCCATGCTTAAAATAAACGTCTAGACTTAAATCTTACAGTTTATCTCAATCTTTCACACTTCATTTTTTTTGTTATTCTCATAATCCTGATATAAATTTATTAATATTAATTACACCGCAGGAATATTATAAACATTCGTGTATATTGAAAAAAAAAATCAATTTTAACATTATCTGATTAACATTGAATTTTATTATACTCGACATTATGTTATTTCATATGCGTAAGTCGAAAAAGTTTCAGAATCGCCTCGTTGCTAGCTTCTTCATCAGACTGTAAACAAGGTAAACGTTTCAGTTTCTAACACTCACAGCACACTAAATGCTAATAATGTGAACCGTTCTTAATATATAAAAGTTTTGATAGTATGATTGTTATTATATCTAATGCGAAGATTGAAATACAAGTGCCAAAACTATAGTATTTCAGTTACAACACGATTTATATTGATGCAGTTCACATTATGAGGACACATAATTAATCTTAAATCCAATGCCATGTAAGAAATTTAGAACATTACAATGATTTTTTATTGGTTGTTGTTTCTTTAAAAAATATATAACAATATTTTTATGATGTAATAAACAGTAGCATAGTATTTATTATATATATATATATATATATATATATATATATATATATATATATATATATATATATATATATATATATATATATATATATATATATATATATTTATATATATTTAATTCTATAACTATTATAATAATATTTTATCGCATAATTGAATAATCAACTATGTTTTTAAATATTTCAATAAATGATGATAATTTTTTTTCTATGAATAACAAGGAAAAAAAGTATAATTTTAATTCTTTGCACTTTTGAAAACGATTGTGTCGATTTTTTTTTATTTTTCATCAATTATTCGTTAAATTTTATTATTTATTTGTAAACAACCTTCAATTAAAAAAAATTTGTCGATGATGAATTTTTCAAAATAACCTTCGCTGTGAAAGAAATTAGTCGTCAATCATAAATATTACACTCCAGATATTCATAGATACTTCAATTATAAAAAAAAATTTTCTTGCAATGTATGAAATATTTTTTTCTTAATTATATTTATGACTGCTGATTCATAATTTGAGAGTTTTATATAGTTTTTTTGTTACAAATAAAAATGATAAAATTTAACTTCAATATGTTACAGTTCATCGTATTTATTATACATTATACATATATTATTAATTGATATAATATTTACAGATATTTTTCATATGTTAATGTCAATTTATAATGAAGAGACGTATTGTTCAAAATTTACTTAATAAAAAAATATATATGATAGAAAAGAAGTTGAGAAACTCGAGTGAAACCTTATACGTTAAACTTATGAAAGGTATTATTATTGAACAATTTAAATTAGTACATATTAATGAATCGTTCGAAGGCAACGGAATCGATATTGATTTGAAACGCCATCTATTGATTGAATAACACAATAAATACAATAGTAACAATGTGGAATTGTAAGTTCAAAACGCGCTTAAGAATCGTACTAATATTGAACATATTAATAATCGTCGTGTATTTGTGTGTGAAAATTAAAAATTCATCAAAAGAAGACGATCGAAACGATGAGCGAAGAATCGTCGAAGAACTTTTGATACCGAATGTGACATCGTCGGCCGTTCGATCGCATACCAGAACGTTTTCGTTGAATAGAAACGAAAACGAAAACGATATACGCTTCGAAAATATACATACGTTAAAAAAAATGTTTCAGAATGATAACAATATCGATTATCGTCAGGTGACATTTTTGCAGAAAAAAAAACACGACGATGATGACGAAAAACGACGATCGTATTACAATCGGATCGTTTTCAAACAGACCAATAGCGATAGTCTTCAGCACAAATTGGTGCATTTAGATCTGAAAGGTGCACCGCCGAAATTGTCATATTTGAAAAGTCTGATGCCGCTGCTTCAAAGCGTCGGAGCCACCGGATTGCTGATCGAATACGAGGATATGTTTCCGTACGTAAAACGTTTGAGCGGCATCAGAGCGGGCAACGCGTACAACGAGAGCGATCTAATCGAATTTTTAACATTGGCAAATGAATACGATTTAATTGTTATACCGTTAATTCAAACGTTCGGACATTTGGAGTATGTTTTGAAGCTGAACGAGTTCAGAGATTTGAGAGAAGTCGACGCTTATCCGGATTCTATATGTCCGTCCGCCGACAGATCTATGGAAATCATAGCGGATATGTTAGATCAAGTAATGTATATTTAAAGGGTGTGTTTAGGATTCGAAAACAATTATTGGATATTTAATTTTCAATCGCTAATAATAAATATTCATATTAAAAAAATATAAATATATATATATCAATAAATCCTTTTAATTCATAGGTTATGTTATACTGATGTTATATTTAATTACATAGGTTATTACATTCCATTCGAATATTATGAAAATCAACTGGATTCATATAGGCTGTGACGAAGTTTATCATATAAATCAATGCTCTAAATGTCGTTTCAACAATATCACATCGAGGTAATTACAAATTATATACTTCTATTCATCGATCATGATTATATATATATATATATATATATATATATATATATATATAAATATTTTTTTCTAGACAAATGTTCACTAAACACGTGCTAAATCTGGCCAATATCATCAAATCGAAATATCCAGAAGTGAAACCATTAATATGGGACGATATGTTGCGCAATTTCAATCCGTACGAGCTGCAAGAATCCAATCTTGGAAATATGGTAGAACCAGTAGTTTGGATATACGCATCGTCCATAAAAGCTCTGGTACCGAATCGTGTTTGGTATCAATATACGAAAACATTTTCAAATATATGGATAGCGTCGGCATATAAAGGCGCATCGGGAGCAACTAATCTAATACCGAAATTGAAAAAGCATTATGAAAACCATTTGTCGTGGTTGAATTTTGTAAATAATTACAAAATCGCCGGTACAAATTTAAAATATAATTTTAAAGGCATCGTTTTGACCGGTTGGTCGCGTTACGAACACTTTTCAGTATTATGCGAAATGTTACCGATATCCGTTCCCAGTTTAATTCTGAATTTACTTTTAATACGCACGTTTTTACACGAGAAAAATCCAAAAATCTCATCGTTACACAAAGACGTACTTGTGCGATGGACGGACGCGTTATATTGTGAAAATAAAAAATCCTTATCGAACACGAACCAACAGAAGAAAGTGTACGATTATTTAAACGATATGGAAAACGTGTTGCAAACGTGCAACTTTAGTGGTGGACGTCTTTATGGCGACATTAAAAATCTGATGATGCTAGAGGATGTCGTGTTGAATTTTCACGTGATAAACGCATACAAAATAAACGGATATCTTCATTATAACGTACGTCACGATATGATAAACGCGTATCATGCAAAAGGCGTCGTCGACAGGGCGAAACGTTTTGAAAAAGATTTAAAAATCACAATGAACAATATAAAAGTTCGTATGAATGAATTTTTCGATAACACGGTGATAAATGAGTTTATCGAGTATAAAATTGATCCGTTGATGCAAATTTTGCACAGAGTCATCAACGCTACCGAATCCATAAAACGTGTAAAAACATGGAAAAGAAGACCATACGGATAATATATGGAACGCGAAGAAGATCATTTAATATCGGTTTTCATTAAAACATGGTATATATCGTTCAGGTATAAACTCTGTTATATAATAAAATTAATTAAACAATGCGTTTATTATGTAAATTTATCGTTACAGTCAATCCTCTTATAACGCGGTGAGTGCGTACCGCGTTTTATGGAGACCGCGATATAAGAAACACGAATTTAATCGTACAAACCGAGCTAATTTGTAGCGCGTTGTATGGAGACCGCGCTATAAGAAACATAGAATTAGTACAAATCACATCATCATACCGATAAATAAATTATAAATTATTTTTATTGAATTGAAGAGTTCATATAAGGATATGATATAAAAAAAAATGATTGAACAATATATTATAAGCAAAATAATGTACGTTTTATTAATTATTTTATGACAGCACGTTTGTTATCGAGTTTAAATAAACAAAGAACGTTACGTTACTTTATTTTATCGCTAGGGCGATAAAATAGGCAATTTTTCGCATATAATGCAAATTTAATTCTGTCTGCCAAAGGATACAAATCAAAAAAAACAAAAAAAAAAATAGTACGATAAAGATTAAAACCTCTTACAATATCTAGTTACTAGTCATTCATAAGCTGCGCGGAAGAAACTTGTGTGATGCTGTTGAACGGAAACCGCGTTATAGGAGGGTTGAATGTATTAACAAAATCCGTGTGTGTATATAAAATTAATGATTTACGTGTTTGTTTATATATAATATACATCATTATAACTTTTTTAATATATAATGTCAAATTATAAATAGTAAATAAATCTTAAAATAATATTTTTTTTTTATTTCATGTATTGTTTTGGTTCATATATACATATATATTTGTATGCTTTTTTTTCTTATTTCAAATATTAACCCTTTAAAATGTGATTATCAAATATTAACACACACACACACACACTTAATTTAATAATTATTTATTTTAATATATAATACAATAGTCATAGTCAAATCAACTTTTAATATATAAAATCATATATATATATATATATATATATATATATATATATATATATATATATATATATATATATATATATATATATATATATATATATATATATATATATATATATATATATATATACTGAAAAAAACAGTATAATTATTTTTAAAATATTGTAAAATGATAAAAGATATAAAAAATTACAAAAAATAAATAAATATTAAGAAAACGAGGAAAAATATAATTTTATTATAATAAAATAAAAATCCATTATATAATTTATTTTTGCAAAATAAAATGTAATTTATATGCATGAATTTTAAAATGCAATTTTTGTTTGACAAAAGTGTATATATGTACTAATAAAAATATAAATATTTTATTCTAAACAATTCTATAGAATTTACATATTAATACTTTTATTACATGCATGAATAAAATTTATATATATATATATATATATATATATATATATATATATATATATATATATATATATATATACTGAAAAAAACAGTATAATTATTTTTAAAATATTGTAAAATGATAAAAGATATAAAAAATTACAAAAAATAAATAAATATTAAGAAAACGAGGAAAAATATAATTTTATTATAATAAAATAAAAATCCATTATATAATTTATTTTTGCAAAATAAAATGTAATTTATATGCATGAATTTTAAAATGCAATTTTTGTTTGACAAAAGTGTATATATGTACTAATAAAAATATAAATATTTTATTCTAAACAATTCTATAGAATTTACATATTAATACTTTTATTACATGCATGAATAAAATTTATATATATATATATATATATATATATATATATATATATATATATATATACATAAACAATTATTAAAAAAGTCACATAGAATGAAATTTTGCGACCTGCATATATATAAAGTTTAATATTACTGCTTTAGTTCATTCTTTTATTTATTATTTTTTTTACTAAAATTTTTATGATAATTTTCTTTTATATAATCATCATAAAGGAAAAACTATTGTGAAAATTGACGATGTTCAGATTTAGGCATTTCGATCTAGCAAACAATCTGACGACCTTGAAAGAATTGCTTCGACCTTTAAAACACAATATATATATATATATATATATATATATATATATATATATATATATATATATATATATATATATATATATATATAATATTTTATATATTATTATCTGAATTTATTATATATAAAAATCATCAACATTTATTTTTGTAATATATTTTGATTAATTTATAATTTTAAAAATAAATTAAAACTATGCAACACTTTTAAAAATCAATAATAGAAAAAAATGGCTTAGAAAATTAATACATTAACGACAAATGTTAAAATATTATACAATTTTCTTTATTTAAATAATAATTATTATTTATTAATATTTTTGATTTTTTTTTCTCAAAAATATTATATACTATATTTAAACCACTGATTTTTTTATATACCATTTCAGTCTGAATGTGTGGAAGGTCAGTAATTATTGTTTAAATCAGTAATTATCTTGCACATTATAAATATAACTTAATAATATATATTTTCTGCATTTTGTTACATTTTCTTCCAACGAGGCTGAAATCAAATATGCATTCTAATTTATCGTTTTTTTTTTTTCATTTTCATAAATTAACCGCACAAAAATTATTCTATAAATCTAGATCAACTAGAATCATACGTTCCAAAAATTTATAAAAATATATACAGAGATAGTTTTTCAAATATCTAACAAATAAAAAAATATTTTGTACAATTTCTACATTTATTTACAATATTTGGTTCCTTTAATAGATTTATTATATTTACATAATATTTATTTCTCATCATTCCTAATCAATATTGTATCAAATGATGATAATATTGAAAAAAATATTCAACTATTGATCCTCATTAAAATACTTGTTATTTTTATAAATTATTAAATTTCCATCTCTAAGAAAACACTATTGATAAATAAAATAGAAATATACACAATTGATTCACAATCGTCGACAAAAAAAAATTGAACACTCCTGCTCCAAAAAAAATATTCTTTATTCATACAATCACCGAACTGTGACCGTTTAACCGGTTGGTTAATATATATTATATTATACACCGGTAATATAAACTGTTTTACTGTTTTAAACGTTAAAATCGGTCATCGGATTTATTTTTTTTTTTAAATTCGTCTACCATTTAACGGGTTTACATTTTTGCGACTTTACTTTTTCGGACGTATTCAGTATATATTTGATCACTCGGTAAGTGATCGTCTTGTCTCAGAACATTCAAGTTGTTTTCTTATTATTATTTCAAAGGTGATCTTAATTAAAATACTCGTCGACATCTTATATATATATATATATATTTATATTTTTTTTATCATATTTTATCGGATAGATAATGTTTCATTTGTAATTAGTTTAGTTGACTATCTGAAAGTGTACAAAGGTGATCGAAATGCTCGGTTTGACCGGATACTCTTGGATCGTCGTGATTGCAGGTGGTCTATTATTATATAAAATATGGATGAAGTTATCCACCGGAAGATATAGGGGCAATGAAAAGTTAACAGGCAAAACTGTTATTGTAACTGGAGCAAGTGCAGGTTATTCATAACTGTATATATAACATATTAATAGATCTAACAAATTATGTAATCACTCAACTACTATTGAATTAATATAGATCAAATAATTTTATTTTTTTTAATTATTTATTTTCATATCACAAATATTTGCCCTTTATTTTTACAATATCTTATAAACTTTCATTGAAGAATTTAATATTCAAGGTTATCCCTTTATCAACTGTCAAAAACTTTAATTTTGGTAGAAAAATATATAAAAAATAAAAATATACACATGTATATATGTATTATTTTTTTACTTTCAGATGATGAATAATTTAATTGTGATTATCCTTGATATGTTGCAATATTTTAATTACAACAATCTTCTTATTAGTTCGAATAACTTTGTTCATTTTAAATAACCTTGTTGACCTTCGGATCAAAGTGGTCAAATATATACAATTAACAAGTTTTATATATACATCAAAATATTTTACAAAAAAATGACGAAAAATATCGATGATTTTTTTTTTCATTACTATTCAGATAAATGTTGTGTAATTTGTATAAAAAATTTTAGGAGTAATATTGAAAAAATATTATGACCTCATGTTTCTGTTCATTTTTGTAAATATTATCTAAAAATACGTTTGTGTTGTTGTGATTGAATTTTAAATATTATAATACTATATATATATATATATATATATATATATATATATATATATATATATATATATATATATATATATATATATATATATATATATATATATTACTGATGTATTTTATTAACTTTTTTTTTACAGGAATAGGACTTGAATCGGCTAAAGATTTCGCAGCACGAGGTGCCAGAGTTATAATGGTCTGCAGAAATCGTCAAAAATCGGAAGCCGTTAAAAATAAAATTATCGAAGAAACCGGTAACAGTAACGTGGTGGTAAGAATTATCAACAATTGTAAATTTATTTTATTGGAATTTCATAATACTATTACAATAGAAAATTTCACATTCAGCATAATCATAATTTTACAGGTGAAACTTGCCGATTTCTCATCTCTTCAGAGTGTGCGTAAATGTGCAGAGGAAATCTTAAAGGAAGAAAAATACATTCATATATTATTAAATAATGCCGGTGTTGTTGTTGGTGCATTCACTAAAACTGAAGATGGACTCGACACGTTGATGCAAACCAATCATTTCGGACCGTTTCTATTCACAAATCTCCTTCTAGGCATTCATCAAAATATATAATATAACTTGCATAACAATATCTATATATTTTGATTTATATATATTTTTAATTTCATAGGAAAAATCAAAACTTCGGCTCCTAGTAGAATTGTAAATGTTTCATCAGAATCTCATAGATTCACACGTTTAGATATTAATCGTCTAGATCTAAGCAATATAACAAGTCAAATTTTAGCATATGGAAATTCTAAATTGTGCAACATATTGATGACCAATGAGCTTGCGGATAAACTTAAAGCTACAGGTATCCAATTTGTAACAAAAATTATATATATATATATATATATATATATATATATATATATATATATATATATATATATGAAATTAATTTAAGTACCTGTTTCAGATGTTACAGTCAATAGTGTAACACCTGGCGTCGTAGCAACCGAAGTACTTAAAGATACAAACGCATTGTTGAGAATACTCTGGGGCAATTTTGTTAAAATCTTTTATAAGGTAAATTCCCTTTTTAAATATCATATAAGACTTTTGAATTAAAAATATAATTTCTTATACTTAACTTTTTTTTAATGATTTAATATATATATATATATATTATTATTAATATAAAATTCACCTAAAACCATACGTTTCACATAGAATGCTGAAGAAGGAGCGCAGACTTCTATATATGCATGCGTCTGTCCAACCCTGAACAATGTCAGAGGTGAATATTTTATGGATTGCAAAATTAAGGAAGTTGCAAGAGAAGGTAGAAACAAAACATTAGCCAAAGAGCTCTGGGAACGCAGCGAAGCCATTGTAAAACTTCAATCGGACGAAAAACATTATTGAAAAATATAATATACTTACTCTTGTTTGAATAAAATCAATAATAAAATAAAAGTGTATGTGTTTGAAATAAATACAATAGTACTGATATTTTATATAAAATATATTTAATACAATATCTCATAATTTGTGTTTTCCAAATTATTCCACTTCACGCATAAGCCAATTCAACAATCATTTACTCCAATGGATTGCGATTTTTTTTTTAAATCTTGTTCAAATATGCTTAAAAAAAACAATTCTAGATATCAAACTTTTTTTTTCTTTTAAAATTATCATCGAATGAGAAAAAGATATAAATACCTTAAAACCTATAATTTTCGTTATATAATATACGCATTAAAATCAAAAGTTTGTAATGGAAGATTAATTTACTTTAAATAATGTCTACTATTTAGAAATAGAAGGAAAAAAACATTATTTTTTAATCAAAGTTAAAATCATCATATAATTTACATTTATATATATATATATATATATATATATATATATATATATAATATTATATTATCAATAGATAATGCTGATTAAAATCAATATTTGTAACTATTACAAAGCCGTACAATAGAAAAAAACTGAAAAATACTAAAATTTGTATAAAAAGATCATTTTTTAATATTCTACGCCGATATGGATTATTTAAAAGAATGAAATAAATGTGAATAAAGTGCAGAAATGACATACAAATTCGTAAACGAAACCGGCGTAAAATGATAAAAAACGTTCTTCCTAAAAAAACTTTTTACATATATATATATATATATATATATATATATATATATATATATATATATATAATTAATACTGATGTAAAAATGTTAACAGTAAATTTTTACACTGATATCAATCTGAGTGTTTTGTAATTTCCATATTATATCGTAGAATAACTAATAACAACGATAATCAAAAATACAAGCATATCAATGAAATTTATTATTATATATATATATATATATATATATATATATATATATATATATATATATATATATATACAATATTTATTTGTGATATATGAAATTTTCAGTCAAATTTGTACTAATTCATTTTATAAATATCTAAAGAGAAAAGCAATTAGGACATTTCGGCATAAAATACGATAAAATGTTGACGAATATAATTTTATAATATATATATATATATATATATATATATATATATATATATATATATATATATATGTACATTGATAATTTTTTTAACACCTCAATTATTATTTGATAATTTTTGGATTCAGTTGAGGAGTACACGAGTATTCGATTTTTTTTATATTGATTCAAGGATAATTCTTGAAAGTGAATAAGAGGAAATCATTCGGATCTACATCGATGATCTTTCAATTTATTCAGTGGCGTCACCAGAATTAGTGTTATTTTGATAATTCGTACTAAATATTCCAATTTTCAGCAACCCTGATTTGATACAAAAGTTACTAATCTATATATAATAATAATAATAATTGGTTAATTTTTAATCGATATTACAAAAACAGTCAATTTTTTTAATATATATATATATAAATATATATATATATATATACCATATATATATATATATATATATATATATATATATGCTTTTCACATCACTGATATATGAATAAATCAATGGTGTTTTTTACGTAAACCTGAACATCCATTTAAATCGTAGAGCACCGATTAGTTCGGAGATTAAATTCTAAATTAACGATTGAAGTGAATTGACACATTATCTACACTATATAAATACAAGTAATAATACCTTCAAGAATCAATTTTAAATCTATCAGATATAATAAGAAATAAAATAAAAAAAACACTGAACAAAGAAAGTAAATTGTCATATATTAAATGTATGGTTGTTTAAAAAAAACATGATGATTTTATATAAATATATATATATATATATATATATATATATATATATATATATATATAAATATATATATATATATATATAATATAAACAGAAAGTTAAAATTAAAGTTAACAGTTTGATGATATTAACACACTTCGTGATGTCATCTAGTGCACAGTTCACATCTTCTAGTAACGCCACCGTGTTCAATTTTTATCTACAAAAAAAATCATATCTCAACATATTTTTTTATTATTATCATTGGTGAATAAATATACAATAATTTCACACACACACCAACGAATGACCTTCGGATATTAATATTTTAAAATTTATAATTATTATATATTTATTCGAGAAATATTCAGAATATGCACTAAGAAATCGCTAGTGTCGAAAATAAAACTAATTTGATAACATGTTTTTTTTTATATAATTTTAAATACATATTTTTTTTCGTCAATTTAAAAAGTTATATGTGACATAAAATTATTGTCAGAACTTTTCAAACCTTAAAATTATTTCATCAAAACACGTTCCATTTGAAGGGGTGTCTCTCGGCGGGTGGGGAAAATTTAATAAATGGGATTAAAAAAAGGCAAAAGTACAAAATGTGAGTGTTTATTAAACTTAAATATACGTAATATATATATATATAAAAGAAAAACAAACAAATGAGATACAAGTGTTACTATTATTATCATTAGCATTATCTTTATTATTATTATCATATCAGGATTTTAAATTAAAAAAATAATAATAATTACGAAGACGAAGAAACCATTATCTATTAAAATTTTGTAATGGTCGTAGTATTTTTTTTTTGCTTATAAGTCTTCTGTGAAAATAAATATTCATACTTCTACCCTCCTCAGAAGATGACGACTATCGGTCGGTAAACTTTTGAGGAGGGAGGCATGATGACTCTGAAAAGTCAAAATTATCAATTTATATAGAAGTTTTCGAATGGTACCCTAAATACATGTTATATTATAAATAATTCTATTAAAAAAATCGTTTTAATCGATTCCACATTTTCAGCATTCTTCACAACAATAGCCCAACCAGTTCCTCCATTTTGTTAGTTATATATTACTGTTCTTCTATCAATTAATAGGAATACTTGGTGGATTTTTCATAATAAAAATAAAATTATTATAGTTTGATTTTGTGAGATATATTATCTTATTGTTTTCTTTTTTTCTTCTTCAAATAATTACAAAGAACCGCTTAAAAGGTAAATAACTAATCTGAATAAAAATAAATTTTAACCCCATTGTTTTCACACCCATAATTATTTCACTATTTACAAGTTTTATTATAGAAAAAATGCAGCAATTTCATTTCTTTGTATGTGTGAGAAATAAAAAAAATACAATTCCAATTTACTAATATAATTACAAATTATTTTATAAAAAGCAAGAGGAAAAAATAAACAGTATCACGTATAGGATTGTATATTTTTACTTCATTACACATATAAACAACCAATGTAAATTGAAATTGTATATTAAAGTTCGCAAAGAAGAAATCGTGAAAACTTTCAACATAATTTTTATTCATCATTACTATTTTCACAGTGATAAATTAGAAGAAAAATCTCTTTTCAACACGTTAATAAACAACGAAATTTTTCGATTAAAAAATATCAGAAGTGGGTCAAAAATATACGAACAAAACTGTAACTTCGTCTTATTGTCCAAATTCAACAAGATTTTGCATAAAAAGAAACAAATTTTAATATTGAAGGCTGTGACCAAATTAATTTTGAATGACGATGAATTTTATATACTCTAAAATTTAATGAAGAGATCAGTAACCTCACTTCGATCACGAAAACAATTTCAGAACAAATTTCGCTTCAGCAAATATTTTTTCTTACATATATACATACATGAACACATTCAGAAGCATATACATTTTTTTCTATAGTTTCATTTTATTTAATTTTAAACATTGAATATATAAACATATAATATATAAATTGTTTATTTTGTACTAAATAATATATAACTATACTAGAAATCGTTCCACGATCGATAGGTTACTTACCTTTGGTTTTAATGTTAACATGAAATTATAATAAATAAAACAAAAACATAATAAGAAGATAAACATAAAACCAATGAAAAATGCATTGAGCCTGTATCTAATATGAAATAATGAAAAAGTAATTAAATGATTGGTCCACATGCCTTTTAGTTTTTAAACAAAATGTATATGAAGATGATTACAATTTTTAAACACAAATCATGAAAACCGTTGGTTGAATGAAACGTTAAAAATTAAGCATTTCTTGAATTAATTGCGAGTTTAAAATAAAAACAGAATAGAACAACTGTTAACGTATGAATTGATTTTTTTATATAGTATACAAAAAATGAAATGTAGACAGTCGCACACGTATATTCGTCATCTTATGGAAATTTAGAGTATGCATCTCCATAACTAACAATATACATGCGCATATTATACAACAATAAGTAAATAAATTATATATAATAGACGACAGCTTATACAATTTGCCGCACGTCAATGAAAAAAAATGTAGTAAAGAAATTAATAGATTTTTTAGAAGCGAGAAAGTGCAATATCCTCCCATCCTGTTGTAACTGGTGGTTCTGCATGATTTACAAGTTGAAAAACCAAATGTTGATTGCGGCGGCTCTACTTACCAGGCTGAGTGGCATTTGCACCGCCACTAGTCGGTAAAGCCGTACCAGACGACGTGGCAGCTTCTTCGCTGGTTGTTTGTCTCAGAATAGTCCAGTCAAACAAATAGTCATATTGATGATTCAATGTACGGAATAATATACGGAACAACTGTAAAAGACAAAAATATTAATAACTTTTATTCGTTAATTGATTAAAATTTATATTTGTATATTGTAAGAAATGAAAAAAATAATAATTAATAATAAAATTTAACAATTATCATCGATTACCTGTCTGAGATACATATAATCTGGAGCTTCTTCAAACGACAAACCTCTGCAATAATTAAGGTACATTGCAAATTCAGCTGGAGACCCCTAAAATAATATATTGGAATTTTATAAATAGAAAATAATTATACAATTTTCAAATACAGAAAATTTAAAACTTACTCGGCACAAAACTTCTACAGGAGTAGACATTTTCTTTTCACTTATACGTTCATATTTTTGTCTTTTTGTCGCTGCACGCAAACCTTGCCAAGGTAATGTACCCCTATAATAAATTATTATTGAATTAACTTTTACAATCAGTAATTAAATAAAAAAAGAAGATGGAGATAAAATTACCTATTGAAGTACATTAATACATAACCAAGAGACTCCATATCGTCCCTTCTTGATTGTTCGATACCCAAATGTGCGTTGATAGATGCATAACGAGCAGTTCCTATTTAAAATATTAAATGTTACATAAATATTAATTATTTACTAAAACTATTACTTTTAGAAATCATAGAAAACATACCTGTCAAACTCTTATCTTCTCTGTAGCATATATGCAAACGTGTACGTGCATCTCTATACTTTTTCGCTAATCCAAAATCAATTATGTGTAATTTGTTACAATGGCGACCAATACCCATCAGAAAATTATCAGGTTTAATATCACGATGAATAAAATGCTTACAATGAACAAACTCAATGCGTCCAATCATTTGATCTATAATAAAATGAATTTCATTAAAAACTATAAATAAAAAATAACAATATAACAAGTTTTAAAATTTATTAACACTCACCAACTAACATTAGAACTGTTTTTGTAGTAAACCTTCTCGAACAAAAATTAAACAAATCTTCTAAACTAGGCCCCAGTAGGTCCATCACTAGAACGTTATGCTCACGTTCTTGACCAAACCATCTATAATAATTATAATTGTAATATGTTAATAAAAAAGAAAAAAACAATGAAAAAAAAGTGATATATGGTGCATACCGAATGTGTGGTATTCCAGTGCCTCCATGTAAAACTTTATACAGTTTACTTTCATATAATAACTGAGGATGTCGAGAATTGACTGATTCCACTTTTACCGCTACTTCCTAAAAAAAAGCGGATACGCTTTATATTACGTCCCTCAAATATAAAAAAAAATCATCGATATAAACTAAACAATGGTAATCAACAACTTAATTAACAAACAATGGTAATATAATATTGAAAATTTTATTTAAGTTTTATAAAGTAAAACTAAATCACAAAATTAATAATTAATAAATATAGTATCGCTTTAATGTATTTGTAAATATGTTGCAATAACGTGAAAAGTTTATATAAAAACAGGAAATATTTTTAATATAAAACCAAAATTAGTTTGTATTTCACATATAAAATAACAATAATTACAAATTACATTAAAAAAGGATATAAGAAACTAGCTTTATCTATTATAAGTAACACGCCACAGTTCTAAAAATGATAATATGTAATTATCTCTTACTTTTGTTATTGCTATTATATGATTTAATAACGTATCTAATATTAAAGGAAATTGATATTCTAATAATATCAACAGTTGTTGACTATTATTTATCTATCCATATAAAAAATTCACATTTATCAATTTAATTATGAACGTTAAAATATAAACGTAAGTAATTGGTGGAAGAATACGTCCATTTTAAATAATTTTCATAAATAAACAACAACGTATAAAAATATAAAATAAGACAAAAAGTTTCATATGATGAGTAAATTTTGATGTTTTTGTGAAAATATATTAAAATAAAAATATTTTGAAAATTTTTAAAACAATAAATATAACAGATAACGAAAGAATTATTAATACATGCAAAAATAAAACAAAGAGTAACAAATTTGTAGCAAGGAAATTATCAATAAATAACTTTAAATTAAAAATGTATCAAAAACAATATAAAATTAGACCTTTCTAAAGTTTTTATATAATATAGGAAACATAAAAAGTGTCAAAACTTTAAACGTAACAAATATATAAAATTTTCGAATACTTTAAACGGGTAAATATAGATATAATTTCTCGACATACATACAATGCAAATTGTCATAGCGTTTAATGAAAAATCAGTATTTAACGAATCGTAGCGAACGACGATGGCTATCGCGCGAAACGTTAAACATATAATAAATACGTAAGCAATATAAAGGAGAATTTAAGAATTTCCAAGAATAGACGCGCAAAATCTAGTTTCGATTCGAACGACAAGTCGATCGCGTCGTTAAACATATTTCGCATAATGGTTAAATATAAAGAGCCGACTCGTTTCTTTTCAACTCGTAACGTCGACGAATTTTATTTTTCATTATCGAAGCGGTCGTATAAAATTATAAGTTCGCGAGTCATAATATAAAATCGCGTCGACGTGCGAGAAAGAGTGAAAGGATCGATTTGACGTTTAAGCGATCACGGGGGGGCGTACGGGGAGGCGGGGCGGAAGCGAGGTATCGCGCCTCGAGGCGGAGTGCGCGTGCGCGTGCGCGAACGAGCGCGTAGTCACGCACGCGCATGCGCCTCGATCGCGACTAAAATACGCGCACGCAACTCGACCGAGAACGTCCGACGCGAACCAAATATGACAATGGCGTCGAGCGAACGCGTCGAACGCATCGAACGCGCGATGACACAGTTTTGCGACGGCGACAGGGCGGGGCGGGGCGGGGCGGGGATACGAAACGTCAGACTACCTCGCCGTTGGTGATGTTGATGCCGAGGTAGATGTCGCCGAAGGATCCGGAGCCGACTTTGCGCACGATGCGGTATTTGCCCGCGATCATGGTGTCTTTACGCAGCGTCACGCGGAACGCCATCTTCGACGCGGACGGTGCGGGTGCCGATGTCGATGTCGATGCCTACGATGCCGAGTCCCCGCGCCTCTCTCCTCCTCGATCCCCGACCGCGGTCGGGAAGCGCGGCCCGCGACTCGCAAACGAGGCGCGACACGGGAGACGACGCGACGCGCGCCCCCAACCGACACGTCCGAACCGAGGTCGACTACGACAACGACGACGGCGGCCCCGTCGCTTTATGTAACGGCGACCGATCTCGTTTCCGCGCGGCCTTTCCGATTTCTTCCCGATAATTCGAAATCGCGTTAAACGCGTTCAAATATTATTCTCGTTCATAATATGTCTTTTTTTTCGATTTCGATATAATTCGATCGTAAAAAAACGATTAAACCGAAAAAAATAAACGTTTTCTATCGTTGACGTAAAAACGAATTCTTTAAAAACGATTTCGAATTAAAAACTTAATATAAAATAGAAAAAATAATTTATTTTCTAACAAAAAATACTATGTGGCATTATAAAAATTCAAAAATATATGAGGCATTACACAAATATATATAAGGCATTACACAAATTCAAAAATAACGCGGAAAACGAATATCTCAAATTATAACAATAAAAAATTATTCAATATTAAGTTTACATTATAAATTTTAAAAACCGAATTTAAAAAAAATTCATTTTTGTCAGCGTTTTAGAAACACTGACAAAAAAAAGAAATTCTTCAAATTGAATCGAATCAATGTTGAATTCGATTTTTTTTAAGGGCCGACGTTTGAAAAAACATCGAATACGATTCTATGCGTTTGCGCGAATTCCGAAACGATATATATTCTTTTAAAATTTCTAATACGCGTAAAAAATGAACGATTTTATTCGAGTAATAAATAATTTTTAAAAAAATACATAAATCTAGTAATCCTTAAAACCGGTTGGTACGAGTGAAAAATGCGGTTGGCAGTCGTGTAATTCGGCTCTCAGCTGTCGTCGTCGTCGTTCGGGATTGACGTTTGATCGAGATGGCTCTCGCTATTCGACGGTCTCTGGTGCAGGTGAACTTCTTCGACAAATTTTCTTCGGTACACATCTTGTCGATGTCCGCGTCGATCATCTCGATCTCTATTTTATTCGTTTACTCTCACCGAACCTCATTACGTAATGTTGTTTCGTGTTGATCCTATTCGTAACTGCATTATATACTTAATTTCTATCTTATATTTTCCATTGAAACGCATTAATCTTGCGATTCGACTGCGTTAACCGATTTTTTGTTATTAAATTTATAAGCTTCGAAATATGCCTTCACAACGCTATTAAAAAAAGAAATATTTTTTTTAATTAATATCAATCTCATAACATTTAAACGCTCTAATATCAGTAATCAAATTTTATTTGTTGCGTTTTATTATTTTGACTGTATTTTATTAATTTAATTGAGATTCGATATAAAACGAGTTTCGTTTCAAGGTTCTACCGGTAATATTTTTTAATTCGTTTCGTAAATGATAGTAATAGTACTTAATATCGTCTTTAAATATTCTACGTTTATTTCTTGAATTAACGTTTTAAATAGTATAATAATCGCACTTTTTGGTTGTTCAATTATTTTGTATTTTGAATGTATAATTTCATTTATTTATTTTCAGTTTTATTTTCATATTAATGTAAAATTTTGACGCAAAACATTATGGCAAAAATATACGTTGCTCTTCATGTTTTTTTATTGAAGCTTACTTCACATCTTTTGATCGATTTGAAGATGTTTAATAAGTTCACTGCCCAACGTGGTCCGACTAACTTTCCTGCTGGGTCCATACCTGAGCGCCAGAACGTGAATATAGCAATAAACAGGAAATAATATGGATGCAATTCGAGTAATGTAGTGCAATATAAACGATTTTTTTTCTAATAGCTTTAGTAAAAATTCAAAATGTTGCACAAACATATATATATAGAGTGTGTTTATTGAATTTTTTTTAATATAAAATCAAATTTAAGGTACGACGTTGTTAATTGTATTTCCAAGTGTTCATTTTTAACCAATGTTATAATTATAAAATTGATAGATTTCTTCAAAGCTATTTTTATATATTTTTTATTTTGTATTATTTTCAGGGAGTTCAAAACCTCTGCAAGAGGTCTGTTCACACTACGGTAATATCGAGTCAGAAAGATGTAGGTATATGGTCAGACCCCATCGTAACATTCCCGGTGAGCTTGCCAACTAATTTGTGTTAACATACTAATTAATAATTTTATACAAGTTATTTATTTTATAGGACAATTAGTAATCTTAATTATAAGTATAATGAAAATGTTTATATTTTTGTTGCCTTTATAAAATATTACGATTTCAGAATAAATTACTGCCTGTTTTTACATTTATTGTAGTTATTGTTAATATTTATATTTATATTACAGGATATTACTGATATATTATGCTTTTTATTGGCGAAAAATATTATTTGGTGTATCAAAAAACATACGATTATGAATAAACAAAATAAATGAAATTTGAAACAATAATTTTTGGCTTAGTTCTGTTAAAAATATATTGGTATCATTTATTAATATTTTATTAAATAATTAATTAAAAATGATAAAACTTTGTTGTTGAATTAAGTTAATATTCTCTTTAAATAATTGGACTTTATAACATTCTTCATTATACTGTAATTAAAATTAAATTACGATGGATTTAAAATTAATAAAATTGGCTTTTTTAATCGATATTATATTTTCTAAATTTTTTTGATTTGGCCACTCTTCTTAACTACTTATTTTTATTCAAAATAATTTATATTTAATTTATAATTGATGATTTCTATCAGATGTTTCTGTGTGTGTGTGTGTGCATACACCAACGATACTTGAAAATGTATCGCAATAATTGTAAGTACTCTCAATGAATATGTATACCATATTTCATAAAGATTATATGTGCTTTTTCCATGTATGGAATTGTCACTAACGATATTATATTCTTAAAATGTAATTTATATCTATAAAACTAAATATAACAGCATGTTTAAAACTGCTTATATTGCTTTATTTTATACAATTTTCTTATTAAACGTGCAAATATAATTTTTAAGATTTTTTTTATGTAAATAATTCATAACATTAAAAAACTCTAGCATGATTTTTTCCATAATTAACTAATATTTTACATGTATTGTTAATATTTTTCTTACAATATATACTTGACACTGATATTTTCATATATCAATAATTAAACAAATACGTTAATTTGTAACAAAGTATAAAAAATGTAATTCCTAAATATATTTTTTTTTCAATTAAAAACTTGTTTTTGATGTATATGCATAATTCCTCAATATTTATTTGTGAAAATTATTACATTCAATATATTTCCACTTAATAAATTTGGGTAAATTATATGTATAATTTAAATAAAATTATTATTAATAATTTCTGAAAACTTTCAATTTCAATTATCTTTTGAAAGATTTTTTTGTCAATTTAATGTTTTATAACATGCATCTTTTTATGTTTATTTATTTATTAATTCATTTAAAATATTTTTCAGCAAGGACGATCACAAAAAGAAGGAAGAGCGACATGCACCTTAATACCAGGAGACGGTGTTGGTCCAGAACTCGTTTATTCTGTACAAGAAGTTTTCAAAGTTAGTTTTTAATAATATGCAATATATTAATTACATTTTATTTTTATCATAAATGTTGTTTTAGATAAATTTCTTTTCACGAAATGAATTTAATCGCCTTAAAATATTTATTCATATTTAGGAATTTCAATATTTTTTTGATTAAATAAGACTATAAATTTTTAAGTGATTTAAATCGCTTGAAAAAATTTTACATATTCTAATTAACATAAAAATTACTTTATTTCGCTTTATTTTTTCTCAATTAATCAATTATTATTTTACGTTTTTTTCACAATTAATTTTAGGCAGCAAATGTTCCTGTGGATTTTGAAACGTTCTTCTTTTCCGAAGTCAATCCTACTCTGAGCGCACCACTGGAGAATGTTGCTGATTCAATATCAAAAAACAGAATATGTCTTAAGGCATGTTATTTAATTAAAAATAATATTAATGAACTCAATTAAAAATGTAGATTGACCTATAAAATAGCACTATGATTTTAAATAGGATTTGAAAATGTGTTGTTATATATATATATATATATATATATATATATATATATATATATATATATATATATTTGATTTTAGGGCATTTTAGCCACCCCAGACTTTTCTCATACCGGTGAATTGCAAACGTTAAATATGAAACTACGAGAAGCGTTAGATCTTTACGCAAACGTTGTACATGTAAAATCATTACCTGGAGTCAAATCGCGTCATCAGAATGTTGATTGTGTCATTATCAGAGAACAAACTGAAGGAGAATATTCTGCATTGGAACACGAAACCATTCCAGGTTACAAAATTATGGAATCAATTTAAATATGCTTAAGTGTAGTTTTTTATATTTGACGTTATATATAAAAATGTACAATTTTATTTTCAGGCGTAGTAGAATGTTTAAAGATTGTCACCAAAGAAAAATCAAAAAGGATTGCAAAATTTGCTTTCGATTATGCAACAAAAAATGGTAGAAAGAAAGTAACCGCTGTGCATAAAGCAAATATTATGAAATTAGGCGATGGTCTCTTTTTGAAAAGTTGTACAGAGGTAATAATTTTAATTTTTGACCATATAATCAAAACTTTTAAAAATTACTGCTGTAGATTTAAAACTTATTTTTTATATTTATTTAAAAACATTTTTTTTTTATAATTGTAACATTTCTAGATGGCGAAATTATATCCTAAAATCCAATTTGAAACAATGATAGTTGACAATTGTACGATGCAAATGGTTTCAAATCCTCATCAATTTGACGTCATGGTAACTCCAAATTTGTATGGTAACATCATTGACAACTTGGCTTCTGGACTTGTTGGCGGAGCTGGAGTTGTAGCCGGTGCATCCTTCAGTGCTAAATGTGTAGTTTTTGAACCGGTGAATAATTTATATCTCAATATTTTATTTCTATGTATATATTATTTTATATAAATAAATATTATATTTAGGGTGCGCGTCATACTTTTTCTGAAGCTGTAGGAAAAAATGTAGCCAATCCGACAGCCATGTTGCTTTGTGCTGCTAATATGTTGGCCCATATTAATCTACATCAATATTCGGCTTTGGTGAAGACCGCTGTTGATAGGTAATGAAATGTGAATTTTAAACATTAACGATTCATTTAAATGTTTACCTTGATTTTACAGGGTACTTAAAACTGGAAAAGTGAAAACAAAGGATATTGGAGGTCAATCTTCTACTATTGACTTCACTCATGCTGTTATAGGAAATCTTAAATAAGAGCTTTATTTGACATTTGTTATTTCGTGATTTATACCGTTTTATCGTTTTGTGTAAACAGTATTAATTTTGTTGTTATTTATTGTTTTTAATGCCTATTTTTACAAGGCGACTTAATTTATTTTCATCCAAAATTATAGATTTATAGTTTTAATAAACAACAAATAAATTTAGTCAATGTCATATTATACGATATGTTGATTATTAAAAATTTTAATTTTTATTTAATACATGATCTGATAAAACTCACTTAGTGATAATATGAAATATATTAATTCATTGTACAATTCACACACGCTCACACACGTTTATATAAATGTTACCTATTTTTAATTTTAAGTTTTTATTTTGAACATGGTGTAAAAGTGAAAGCATATAAATAAAATACCTTATAAATCTGGAAATACGAGTATATTAGAAATATTACATATGCATTCTTTGACAAATATACCTACAATTTTTTGCAAGCACACCTTCGCATTATTATTATAATTATTATAAAATTTCAATTATGCGTTTTCGAACGCTTATGATTCCTTTTTAAATAAAATAATTTGGCGTTTCATTCTCTTTATTTCATACATATTTTTTTTAAGAAAATAACTATAAAGATAAAATTCTATTCAAGAAATTCAGTCGTTTTTAATTGTTAAAGAAAACATGATTATATGTAATCTCATGCGCTTTATATTATCCAAAATATTATGTATTTAACTAAGTAGGTTATAATTATGAATTTTTAGCTTAAAGAATCGCATATTTCTCTCTTAAAATCGATAATTTTTATATGAATTGATTTTTGTAATTTTATTATGATTGTATTCATTTCAATGTTGTTTTGGTAAGAAGTTGTTGATTCTAAAAATTATATTTCAAACAATTATGTAACAAATGATGGTGTAAATATTGAATTATCTTTAGTATTTTTAAATTGATTTTTTTTATTTTATCGGTCTAAAAAAGTTGTGTGTGTGTGTTTGTAACAAATTATCTTTTATTTTTCTAAAAGATCTCTCGCTAATAATTCTATGTATTTATTACAAAGAAAAATATTTAAGTAGCTAATAAAAACCTTAAAAATCCATTATTCGAAATGTAGATCATACTCGTTAAAAAAAAGTAAGATCAACGATTTTTTTCAGTGTTAAATGAAACTCGTGTAATCTTCGACGGATTGTTAATTTAATAAAATTAAGTACTGTACTGTACAAAATATTTTTTTTTCAATCAATAAATGGCAAGACAATGCTGATTAAAGTATACATTTTTTTCTCATTACATTAAGTATTGCTTAAAAATATATATACGAATATATATATATATATATATATATATATATATATATATATATATATATATATATATATATATATATATGATATAAGATATATTACAGATGGACCAGAACTCATACACTGTTTTAATAAATAAATTCCAGACTTTAAATATCTGAAATTTATTTTTTAGAATTTTCTCACATTTTTCTTGTCAAAGAAGTGTCTAATTTCTGATTCGTCACATACGAAATTTAGTTTTAGTGAGCTCTTGAGGTAGATGATTTGCAACTGCACATATTTAATCATGCTTTCCATAATGCAAAAATTATTTTTATTAAAAATACATATTTTGATATTACAAAATATGCAAATGCAAATCTACGAATACGTCCTTTGATAAATAGTAATGAAACACTCATAATATTCATTAAAAAAAAATGTTAAGTTAAAAATTAGGATACAATTGAATATAATTGATTATATAATAATATACAATTCATATACGAAAAAAAATACAATAGCGTAACAATTTTTTTTTTATTACTAGCAGCGGTATTGATAACTTTTTTTCTAGAACATTATTGTAAAGTCGTTACGCCGCTAGATAAGTACATACACACTAAATAAAAATAATGTAGACTACATAATAAATTCACAATTAACATTTTCATATAAATCTATAAAAAAAAAAATCATGACCGACGCTAATTAACTGAATGGTGGAAACGCACATAATTGACGGTTATATTGAAAAACTTATATTATTAATCCATATAAAAATATTTCTAGTAATATTAAACGTTCCTTATCAATTTTAACATCATGTTTTTTTTCAAATTTAAGAACGCCATAAAAAAATTGTCAAAATATTTGTCGCGAGTCTTTAATTACATATAATTTGTAGACAATAAAATAAATTACATATAAGAAAAACTCGCGTATAAAAAAAAAGAAGAAATAATTATATATAAATACACAAATATTGTCATCATTTGAAAATTATATATGCATTATATACAAATAATTAATAATATTAATCAGCAAAAATAAAGAAGGAATGTGCATATTTTTTTCCTCTTTGTGGCAATCCGTATTTAACTAATATTCAGTCTCGAATTGAACACTGAACCTACTCATTAAAGGCAAGTAATTTCAATATTCACAATGTACAAGTACTAAAAAAAAAGCTTATGATAACACATATTCAGTAATAATGCAGATGTTTCAAGATCCAGCAACTTATTAAAATTACGAAAAAAGAAAGTACATACACAGTTAATTATGTATATTTATTTATTTTTATTAACAAATTATAAAAAAAAAATTAAACGGTTATGACCATTTTTATAATTTTTCATTGCAATCTGAGTTTAAAAACATTGAAATTAGTTTCAGTTCTCTTGTATTTTGAATTCATTATTTCTGCATAATTTTAATTTAAAATAATAATAATTTAACAGTACCAACAGTTGATTTTAGTGTGTATTATTAAATATAAGTACATATTTTATGAAATACGAATGATAAACATCTGCATTAAAAAAATTAACTACATATTTAGTTAATGTAAAAATAAAAAAAAACTATACTTATAAAAAATAAAATAGCACAATATAAAATCATTTGGAAAAGTGTCAATATTAAATTGCTAAAATAAAAACCTCTAAAATACGAAAATAAAACAATACTGCTATTGCAGTAACCAGGAGAAAAAGTAATGGTAATGTTAAAGCTTCATTATATATATATCATATTCAATATATTATATATACATATTCAAGGCAATATTCACAAATGATCAAAAAGAAGTAATTCCCCTTAAACCTTTACTTTGCTAAATTTGCATTCATTTCCTCATTTATTCTTGCTTGCCTTCTGAGTAAATAAGGCATTATACCCCAAATACTAGCACCGCATACAGTTATAAGACCTAATGTGGTGAAAAGTGCAGTATAAGACCCAGTCTTTTCAAACCATAAACCGCATATAGGAGGCCCCACCAGCTGAAGAAAACCATTAACGAAAAGACTAATACCGTAAGTAGAAGTAAGACGTTCCATTCCTAACATTTCAGCCATAATTATAGCCGTGACACCTACATAAACGCCGGAAGCTAATCCAAAAAGAGCACAACATATGCTTATTGTGGCATAATTATTCACTAAAGGTAAAACTGCCAAACTGAGACCTGAAAAAAATAATCCACCAACAAAATACCATGTTTTGGGTAAAAACCCAGTGTCAGAAAGAGCCGAACCTCCTATACGACCTACTAGATCTAAAGCTGATACGATAGATAATAGATATGCTGCTAAACTTTTATCAAATCCCATTTTTATTCCATAAGAAGGCAATAAAATAATAAAATTAGTGTAAGAAATTGCATTTGTGCAGTTTGATATTAATATTACGAGATAAATTGGATCCTTAAGTAAAGTAATATCTAAGAATTTATTGCGCTCCTTCGATTTTTCAGGAGATTTGGAATCCTTTTTACTTTTTCTCAATCCACAACAAGTCGATACTGGTTCGAAGCTTTCTTTCAATGATTGCAAAGTTAACTGCGAGGCGAATTCATCGGGTTGCTGGAATGCACTTAATGTAGATCCATGGAAAGGTGTCGACATATATTGAAAACTGGATGTACTTGGACTTCTTTTCGGAGTTCTAGTCGAACCTGATCTGCGAATTGATTGTGAAAATGGATCTGATGATTCAGATTGATACTGTCCTTCAGGAACGGCTTTTAAAAATGAATGATTACTTCTCATGTTGGAACGCGAGTTGGAATTGCTCAAACCGCTTCTACTATTATTTCGGGAAGAACCAGAGATGTTTCTTGAAGAGGCGGGCATTGATACCTTTCTTTTTCTATCAGATTCTATATTTTTATTTAAATTTTGAACAACAACTGCAGAAACCGAGCGTGCAAAATTACCATTCGGAGGTGAATTTTTAATATCTACAGTCACGTTATTAGATTCTAAATTATTGACTGACTGCGGTGACATGTCTGGAATATTATCACTTGAGGAGTATGAGTCCTCTTTTATTGCTTCATTTTGTATCTTTAAAATTACATCTTTCTTAGATACGCTCGATATTCGTTCCCTAACAGGCGTAGATTCCAAAGTTTTTAATTCATGAGATGGCGTTGATTCTCCAGAGGTAATTGTAAATTGTGGCTTAACAAATCCATTTTCTAAAGGCGATCTAGCGCTTGGGTCAGAAAAATCTTCATATGTATCCAAAGTCAAATCTTCTTCGTCGAACATGTCATTTTGCTGTGAATCAGCGTCATCGTCGTCGTCGTCTTCTATCGGTACGCGTTTCATATGTTCTTCAACAGGTTCAAAAAATATTGCAGCAACCCACACGTGAAGAGTAATTCCACCCATAATAAGTATGGCACCTCTAAAATGATTAAAAAAATAAAATAATTATTATACTGACATATAATAGTGCTTTATCAAATATAAGATAATTCATACCTATAACCATAAGTTTCTAACAAATATCTAAGAGCAGGGGGTAAAATTATGCTACCAAGTGCACTTCCAGACATGCAAAGACCATTTGCCAGACCTCGCAATCTTACAAAATAAGATGTAACTATATAAACTGTAGGAGGAAACGCTAAACCAGCTCCAGTACCAACTAAAACACCATAACTGCAAAAAAAAACAATACAATTAAAAACACATATAGTAAAAAACATATTAGAAATTTAAATGTAATATTAACCTGAAATATAAATATCCTACTGATGATGCCCAAAAGCTGAGTATCATCCCGGCTGCGGCAAAGCTACCACCTATAATGGTAACTGTACGATAAGAGTATTTAACTGATAAAATTGATGATAATGGTCCTGAAATAAAATTTAAAATAAATTAATACATATTTTATTTTTTAATGTATGTATATAAAATATTTAATATACCTAAACTACTATATAAAAAGTAGCAAAGTGCAGGAATCCATGCGGCGGCTGCTGGACCAGCATCAAAACATTCAAGAAATTCTACGAACAGTACACCAAATGATTTGACTGTACCTGGCACCAAAATGTTTACCAACATTGCACCTATGAATGAAAATGTATTTTATCGATTAATTTAAACACATGTAAGATAATTATCAAGTTTTTTGAATTATATGAAAAAAAAATCTAAAAATATTCAATGTAAAAAAAGATATTTTATAAAATATAATATGAAAAGAAAATTAATATTAAAAAAGACGTTTACCCGCTAATACTAGCCAACCCCAACCACCATCAGGAGGTACAAGTGTCCATTCTTCTTTGGGTGGTTCACCCAAAGTGAATCCTGCATGATGACCACCGCCATGAGTATCGCCACCAACTCCCAACCTAACTGAAAAATAACAAATTCACAATTATATATATATATATATATATATATATATATATATATGTATATAAATTTATCTTTGATAATTATTTCTTAACACTTGTTTAAATTTCATATGAAGTTAACCTCATTCAAAAAAAACATAAAATATGTCCTTTTAAGATTGACAAGAAGGCAACAGGCCCATTAAAATTACTAATAATAATCATACATATATGAACCGATAGCTTGAAAGAAGACAATATATGTGGGCCGGTTAAATTATGAATGAAAACAATATTTAAACGCGTTCAATTTGTCGTGTGTAACTAGAAATGAATTGAACATAATGATTGTAGCGTGATCTTAATTGTCACATGCGAGCAATTTAATTGAAAGCCAATTGAAACCAGTTAATTTTTTAAAACAGTAATCGCACACGTCGATACACGCCTCTAAGAAGAAAAACCGAATAAAAATGGTCGCATAGTAATACAGTTATAAAAGTAAGATGCAAACGACGATATGGAAACATAATGCGTTTGATTAATTTGATACAAAAATATATTTTTGTTTGCTTTATAGACAAAAATTTACTATAAAATAAATTTAAATTAAATAAAACGTCATTATTTCATTTTACAACAAACTAATGATAAAATATAATTTATGATCTACAGCAAAATGGTCATTTAAATTCACTTAAAATACAATAGATTTAACCTCTGCTATTGTAAGTACAAGTCAAATTAATATATATATATATATATATATTTATTATAAAATGTACAAATAAAATTGTCTATATCATTCGATTATAGTGATAATATATTACGTTTAATACAATGGTTCATAAACTTTTCAGAATCTCAAAAACTACTAATATATAATATAATATATCGGCAGAGTTCTATTATTTTCCATTGAATAACGCTGTTAACGAATAAATTATTTAAAAATATGTATCCAATAATAATACTCACTTTTAATCATTTTTATTTTTGAAATATGTAAATCTGAAGTCGAGGACATGTGCATTTACCATATATAAATATATTGTATTTCAATATTTGGGTACATATCTTGCAGAGTTAGTATGAAAAAATGAAATATTTAATATGAAATAACAATAGTTTTCAATTGGAATTCTATTTAAATATTAAACAGGATGTTTTTGCTAATGAAATTAGAGTGGTATAAGTTAATAAAAATAAAAAATATACCATAGAAGTGTTCTATATTTATTGATAATATTTATTGCTGATAAATGCAGATAATTTGTTATATATACATTATAAAATCATTCTTAGAACATCAATGGCAATACAAATAATTCATAAATAATAATAATCATTAGTGCAATTCATAATTTTTATTTACGTGGCGAATAATAGATAGTAAATAAAATAGTTTATTACAGTGGTAAGTAAACTTGTAGTACGCAAACATTCAGTGGCCTATGAGAAAATTTTTGATAGATCACAATCATGACAAAAAAAAATACTTCAACAAACAAAAGGTTGGTTAACACTGTGTTAGAGGATATTGTTATAAGGTGCAACATTTAACGCGATATCTTGTGTGTGTAGCCTATTAGTTCGATAACCTTAGTATAATTTATGTGATTTTATTGACATCTATTGATTTCGTGTTGAACTTTTATTAATAAGTATTATTGAATATCAAATCGTTATTATTATTGTTGTTGCTATAACGTTTTCCTTTTTGCTAACTGATACAAACAATATTTATTTATTAATAAAAAAGTATCGAATATTTTTTTTTTTTGAAATTGTTATGTTTATGATTTTATTATGTCTTTTATCATACATGTAACAAAAAAATAACCAGATGAAAATATTGAAAGGAATCTTATAAAAGAGATACAATAAGAAGCCGTGAAAATTTTTCATAAAAATAAAAGGCTTCTTTTGATTATCATGATGTTTTCTTAACGCCATATAACGTTGTTTTTTGTGTCAGCAATTTTTATGTCAATTTTTAATTTAGAAGAAAAAAAAAATAATTACATATACACAAAATGCAATAAAATAAATATTACAAAGAATACAATTATTTGAATAATAAATAAAGAAAAAATAGAAATTTAGCAGAACAAATTACAAACCTTTCTTAATTTCTTTTACTTCTATTTTGGGCAAGGGACGCAACAGGCTCTCTTCTTCATCGGGATGAAAGTCTGAATTTCTCTTGGCCTTCTCCAATTCGACAGAAGCCACTTCTTCCGAAGGCTTCGCCATTATCTAGCATGCGCGCCCCGCCGAAAAACCTCAGCTTGTCAACACTGAAAAAATAACACATCAATCAGTTAACAATAGATATATATATATATATATATATATATATATATATATATATATATATATATATATATATATATATATATAACAAAAATATATTTGCCATTAGCAACATGATGAAAAATGATGGACGTATTATTAATTCGACAGTTTAAAAATGATGTACGAACGTGTTTCTAATCAGAGCTGAACAAGTAACAAAGCATGCCTACGTGCCGGCCTTGAATTATCTATTTTTTTTTTCTCCTATTCACTCTTCTTAGAAGTCGAAAAAAGAAGACCGCGATACAGAAGAAAAATTATATGTCATGGGCGAATCGTCGAAAATTATATATATGGCAAAAATGATATGGAAATTTTGATTATTTTTCGTTTAATCAATATAAGGATTTCAATGTCGCATCGTTTCAGTCAAGTGTACGTTTGATCAGAAATCGTCGTGATATAAACGAATGTATTACATTTACTTCAATTTACAAGTTGTAATAGAATACTAATACTAAACAAGTTGATTCGTATGGATTTTTTTAAAGATTTTGAAATTTTTAAGACTTTTCGGCTCACATATGTGTGTATGCGTTCATATATAAAAAAAATAATTTTTAGTTACAATATGATAACATATAATATATAAATTGACATATCAGCAATTACATTACATTATTACATTATTTTGATTATCTTTTTATATAGTATGTCATATCATACATTATGGCAAAATATGACAACGTGACGCATATTTAATGTAATAAATTAAATTTTATTGAATTAATTTAATTATATTTTACTTTTTTATTTTATTATTAGAACCAGTTCTCACCGAACAAGTTTGCCGTGGATGTTAAAATCTAACAAATCGCTCAAAATTATATCAATAAAATAAATCATACACGATTCGAATAAACTGTGTAATTATAGATCAAATTAATCCATGGCGTTTCACTAGTCGGCCTAAATATGAAATATTCCAAACATATTGTTTCCATTCGTGCGACGATAACGAACATGGAAGACGACTATTCAGTGATCACAATAAGCGGCGAAAAATTGTCGCGTCATTATTGTACTAGTTTATTCGGCCGACCGAGGTTGACCGATTCGTACGTATCGGATCCTTGTAACAATTACACCAATTGCATCATTTCAGCATGAATAATGAAGGTGAACCGGAAAGCGAAATTTTTAACCTTTCTCGCTGAATTTCCACTATCTTTGTGTCTTATTGATCGCGTATGGTCACAATCAAACAATTATAAAGTTGATGAATGTGGATGCGATTTCATTGATCTCATACAATGATGTCGAATCATGGATACTAGACCCTAGTACCGAAAAACGTCTGGAAGCTTTCGAGACGTGGTGCTACTGGAGAATACTAAGTATATCTTGGACCGGCAAAGTAGCAAATAAGAGAAAATGAATAAAACTCCAGAAATATTAAAAACAATTAAATTGAGGAAAATACAATATCTCGGCCACATCCTGAGAAATGATAAATATAGGCTTCTCCAGATAATTTTGGAAGGAAAAATTCAGGGGAAAAGGTCAATAGGAAGACGTCAAAATTTATGGCTTAAAGATCTTCGTCATTGGTTCAACTGTTCGTCAATAGAAATTTTTCGAACTGTGTCGAAAGTTTCTTAAGCCGCGTGGATCGCCAAGATTTTCTTGAGGAGACGGCGTGAAGAAGAAGAAAAAGAAGAAGACACAATTGATAGTTTTATACATATCAATAAACAGATATTCTTAGATTACAAATCATGCATTCAAACAAAGATCATTTCTAACTACACGACGATTCTTTATCTGACTTATAAGTGATTTGGAAATGTAAGTCAAAAAATTTACAAATATCTCTTAATGAACTATAAACATTCTAAATAATATGCAGAAAAGAAAAATCAAAATATCGATAACAAAACGATTAAATAATCATATAAAATTATAGATAAAATATTATTACTAGTAAATGTTTGTAAATGAAAATGGCGATTTGACCAAGTAAAATATCATAAATGTCTTAGTATCAGAAAATTATAATACAAATTAAAACTGACACATTTTCAATGTTATATTCTCCAACTCTTTAAACTAATTGATAAAATAACTAATCACAAAGGGCGTATATATAAAATTTATCGATGATCATATATCGATCAGCATAAACGCCTACTAAATAAAATCAACTGATACATCTTTATTATAGCTTAATATAAATTTGAACTAAAAATGGGAATATTTTAATTTGTTTGCAAATTAAGACAGACTATAAATAACACAAATATTATTACAAAACGGTTTAAACAAACTTAGTTTTTTTTTGTTCATCAATTTATTTAGTTTCCTTATTGGATAAAATTGAAACAAACACACACACACACACACACATATATATATATATATATATATATATATATATATAATTTATAGATGCATTTTCATATTTTAAAATATAATTTATTATATAAGTATTGACAAAATTTTATTCATTGTAATTGATACTGCTAAGTTAAAAAAAGGATATTATCTAAATATTCTTATATTACTGCTGCTGAAAGTTATTTAAAATTGTAGTCTATTATCTATGTTTTTTTAGAAATTAATAATTGTAGTATTTGATTATTAAAAAAAAAATTATATATATATATATATATATATATATGTGTGTGTGTGTGTGTGTGTGTGATTATTTATATTTTTACAATAATTAATATAAAAAAAATTAAACCATACTGTTTTTTTAATTAGAAGTAATTAATTTTTTTAATAAGATTTATTTTACATACTATCATAGTTTAAAATTCAAAAACCACTTTTAACTTCAGCTATTCTCACAGCTAAGCTTCTAGTCTACTAATCTTATTTTCTTCACTCGATAACTCTCTTTTTTTTCAGTGGTTTACCTAGTCTTTATTACACTTTCACATTGCCAGTTATTACAACTTCTATTTAAAATAGCAGTATAGTCAAAATATAAAATATAAATAAAATTATATTAATTTTATTCTATAATTAAATAATTCTTTTCTGACATATAAAAAAAATTCTTCAATAATCGTTACATCATTTATAACATTTCTATTTAAAAGATAATGTGTATGAAAAGCGATATATTTGAATTAGAAAGATAAACCAAATAAACAATTTTCATCAGTGTCGTCATTTATGACAGCAATATAAACAGTTATATATAACTAGGCTTTGAAGTGTTACAGTTAATTGAACATAATAAACCGAAGAATTGGGTTAACGCGAAGGCTGTATGATATAAAATCATTAAACGAAGGCTGATAATGCTAAATTCGTGCAAAAATGTTTATCATACACGTGTACACACACACACACACACACACATATATATATATATATATATATATATATATATATATATATATGCTGCATTGATATGCAATAAAAAAATCATTACATATGTAAAATAATTCGAATTACGTTTATAATATTAATCTATTGCTTTTAGATTGATTTACAATCTGGTGATACTGGTCTTTGGACTATAATTTTAAAAGTTAACGTAGATATTTTGGAACAATATCTATTTAAACGATCACAATACAAGTTTTTCGTATTCAATAATAATATTATAAAAAAATTGAAGTATAATAGTACTAGATTGTATTTATTTGAATAGCTGAGAATTGTGAAAAATAATTAAGAACCGTTTGTGATATTCAAAATAGTCAGGATGTTCAATATTGCATCATGAAACTGCATAGAGGAAGAAATCGTGATATAAATCCAAAACTCAAAAAAAAAAAAAAATGTACACAACCAAATAATTCTACATATACTTTGGGTAAGCATAAAGTTTCATTTTGACAAATAATAACAATAATCCAATTTGTGTCAAAAACACGTGGAACGATTTCTATATCCTTATTGAGTAAGTTAACATCGTTGAATTTGCTGTTTATCTTGTATTTTATCAGAAATAGTTTTTCTCTGAATAGATAACGATTTGTTTTCTTATTTTAATCAATATAACAAAAATCAAATAATATCAAATTCGATATTTGTAAATAAATATTATTAATGAGAACTAATATTTTTTTTATTTAATTATCGTATTTATATTGAAAAAATATTATTCTCAATATTGTTACGATTTTTTTTGTGTATGAGAAATGAAAAAATAAACAATTGTGAGTTTTAGATCAATTTATAAATCAATTTGCGTGACGTAATAAAATATTTCAATTTAAACAATTTAAAGCATTAATCCAATATAATAACACAAACGAGTCAATTAGAGAGTATTAGCTTAAATTAATTTTATAAACGTTTTAAGAATTAAAATTTATAAACATGTAACAAAAAAAAACTATTCTAAAAATTTAAATTAAGCGTTAATCCAATATTTTCTAACCATTTATAGTCCACCTAATCTTCTCTTATTATCTATTTAATTTGATTACCATATCTTCCCAGTGGTTTTTTCTAATAACATAGAGTTAGAAAAAAAACTCGAAGACTACCAAATATATATTGTGGACAACAAATTTTTTATTTTAAATTTATGTGATATAGATGAATCATTTCAAAAATGCACTGATACATTAAATTCCCCAATAAAGAATAATATTTCAAATTATTGCAAATTAAGCAAGCAAATTATCAGCTGAATTATTGCAAACGTTTAAACAAAATAAATAAACACAAACGTTTAGACGAATAGTAAATAATTCGTATTTTGATATTTTTAAAAACACATGTTGCATAATAAATTAATTAACCGATGAATGACACTAATCGATCGATCAATTATAGATTGAATATTACTATAATTATATGGTATATTTGGCATTGAATCCGCATAACAATCGCACATAGGAAACGTATCATAATAATATTATGCAATAAATATAATCATTTATTTATGTATTATATATTATAAATATTTTGCGGTATACGAATAAACGCCGCTGATTAAAAAAAATAACCCAATTTTTTTAACAAAATTATTATTTTATATTACATTTAATAATAGATAAAGATTTCTACACTGTTATATATATATATATATATATATATATATATATATATATATATATATATATATCTTTTATCATTTTGATCGGTTTATTTGTTGGATGATTAGAGTTCAAGAAACGAGATCAGTTGGAAACATTCCAGTTGTTACAAGCAATGACCGTGATATTCATTCTAAAAGCTGAAACTGGGGTCTAATAAGTATTTATTAATGCAATATGCAGTTTGCATTGTGAAGCATCATCAACATCAAATGATGAATAATCAGTTTCATCACACAAAATATATATATATATATATATATATATATGTGTGTGTGTGTGTGTGTGTGAAATTATAACGATGAAACAGCAAAAGTATCCAAATCTATAAAATCACTGTATCACTTTTTAAATCCTTATTGAATAAAGCGCATTCTCAAGTTTTACTGTTATGTTGAAGGCTATTTTATTCGAGTACTAGTGATAAAATTGATGCGATACTGAATATATAAATATTGTAAAAAAATAAATATTCAACTATTCCGATATGAAATTTTAGTATTATGGGGGGGTCAAGGTTTTATTTATTTTTTTCATAGTAATATTGGTCGTTATATATTACTAATAGAAATGCTAAATGAAAAATAAAATAACGTTAAAAAAAATTGTTTCCTAACATTTTACTATGAATAACACTAAAAATAATTGATTCGTATTATTTTATTTATTACGCACATCTAAAATTATCATGTAAAAATTATAAACTGACAAATTTGAATATTTGCAACATCGTTTTTTACTTTATATTTTATTACATGTATATATTATAAAAGTGAGACGATATATGAAAATTTTCATATGAAAAAAATAATCGTCATCTTAAAAAAAATTGAAATGTTATTATTCAGCATATAAATTACGGAATATATTAGCATTTTCTTAATCATAAAGAGAAATTTAGTGAAAGTAAAACCCTTTATATGCAGTATATTGTTTATATATTTTTTTTATTTAAGACGAGTTTTAAATAACACGATGAACGTTACTGCAAAAACTATTATAATTATCCTGAATATAAATTTATAAAAAAAGTGATATTTCTAATACATTAATATTGAAGATTTACAAATGATATATAAATATAAATGATTAAAATGAATCGTTTACTTACGATAATTAGCAAAAACATACAAAATAAAATAGATAATTGGATGAAATATTATCTTGTCAACGTATATATTATTACATCGATAATTATCTATTTTATAAAATTATTAAAAAAAAAGAGCGATTGATTTGACTAGATTAATTTCAATCTTTAAATGTTCAAACATACGAATAAAAAATTTACGATGTAATAAATAATTGATAAATTATAGGAAAAAAAAATAAATGTCACGTGAAAATTCGCAAGCAATAAATGCACACACACACAAAAGTACAAGGAAATTATCAATAATCGTTGTTCAATAATAATAATAATAATTGCTGACATCAAAATGTCGAAAAGACATCATCAGCGGATGTTGAAATATACTTTTCCAAGAATCGCTCAGGTTATCCAAGTGTTTTTCCACGAAATCTAAATAAACATAATATAGCCAATAAAGCAAGTACTTATTTTATCAAAACAATTTATATTTGTATGAATATATCACAATTTTATTATTGCTTGCATATATAAAGTATATATATATATATATATATATATATATATATATATATATATATATATATATATATATATATATATATATATATAGTTATATAATTTTATTATACTGAATCATTTTACGGTATTTCCATGAAATGATAGTTGAAAGATATAAGACTGAATTTAACAAATTAAGATTGATATATTGTAATAATCATAAATAATTTCAATATGCGCATTTTAATATTTGTTTTAAAAAAGCATTATCTGATTTGATTAACTAAAAAATTCGATAATCAAATCAATAAAATTAAATGTTACACTATTGGGTGTAAAGCTTTAACATCATGAAAGAAATATGAAATTCACATATACTACTGTGATCAAAAAGTAAGATGAAATTGTAATTTAAAATTCCCTGGCATTACGAAGACAGGTAAATTGCATTTTTTTTTCCTAGGTTGAGAGGACTGTCTATAATATTTGCCAAGTGGCCGTTTGTCGAAAAATTTAATTATTTCAGAGTTACACGTATTTTTACAACTCTTGGTTCCTTCATCACAATAATGCCATCATGTCATATTGCATTGGTTCTTCGCGACTTTTTTGCCAGAAAATCGACTCATATCGTTCCGTGACCACCGTATTCGCCTGATTTGGCTCCGTGCGACTTTTGGCTATTCAACAAACTCAAAAGGCCAATGCGAGGCCGCCGTTTTGAGATGATTGAGGAGATAAGAACCGAATCGAAGAAAATCTTGAAGGCTATACCGGAAAACGACTAAAAAGACTTTTCCGACTGTCTCGAGAACTGGGAAAAGCGTGTGTTTTATCGGAAATAATTTACATTTTATAAACAAATTCATTTTACTTTTTGATCACAGTGTTACATATAGATATGCTTTGCAATATATAATATGAATGATAATTTCATAATAAAAACAATTATATCTTTGATATTTTAAATAATTGATCCGATTTTCAACATTATTTATTTGCATATATAAAAAGCATAAAATAAATATTTAAATATTCAAATATATATACGAACTACTTGCAGAACTCTTTAAAATTATATTTTCAACATTGTTTAATATGAAAGTGAAAAGTGGTTAATTCGCAGTAACCGCAACTTGACACATACATAAAATAAAAACATATACAGTAATACAACAACTACGTAACAAGATTAAAATTAACTTGAATAATTCGAATAAAAATTAATAATGTAACCAAATATAATCTTTAGATTTTCATTTATACAAATAAAAATAATAACTTTGTGTAAAAGAATAAATGAAAACTAACAATATTATATAATATACATATTTAGGGTAAGCTAGTAGTACCATATTTATCAATTCCTTTATATCAATTGTTCCCAAAATAATTTACAACATTGGGGGGTTTGTTTAATTAAATTAGCTGAAAAATATCTGTTACATCGTGAATTTTTATAACGGCTTTTCATTGTGACGATAAATAAAGATTTCAAGACATTCTATACATTTCTTTCTTTATGCATAAAATAGTCCCGTAATGAGATTGCTGTATAGATGCCGTTGTCTTTCCACAAAATTCTTCGTTTGCTCGTTTACGTCAGGGGACATAGCTTCTCTACTCTACATTTGACTTGTCCTCCTTCTACACCTTACACAATTATTGGTCTTTTCTTTCTAAAGAAACGGAACGAAACTCAAGTGTTTGGCCCGTTCTTTTCCCCGGAACGCTATTTCACAATGTTTGATTCGCCCAGGACACACGGTTTCTTTTCAAGGGAGTCCAGTTCTGGACACAAACTTTGGTTTAGTGAGCGCAGTTAAATTTACAGTATCCGGCACCATATTCAAAATTATAACACCATTCCAGGGATTCAAAGGGTTTAATTTTTAGCTCGTCATCTTAACGGGCATTGATTTTGGCATTATATCTTATATGGGTACGAATTTCGGCTAACTCCTCCCCAGATGGATCTGATCATAGTGAATCCCATATTCGCGATTACTTTGCGGGGTATTAAAATGCTATTATTTTGATAACCTTAGTATAATTTAGATAATTCCTATTATTCTTATTATCGTTTAATATCAAATCGCTATAATTATTGTAATATCGTTTTTTCTTTCTCATCAAATGTTGTTAACTCAATATTTATTTATATTTAGTTATCCACAATTAGAAATTGGACTCTTAAATAAATTTGTGAATAAAGATATCATAAATTATTTTTATAAAAAATATATTAATATCCTACATTGTATTGAAGATCCTTCATGGTTCTGATATAAAGAATTAACATGCATAATAAGTTTTAGAAACACTGAATTATATCAATAATACCGTGACATGAATAAAATATTGTGGTAATCGCACTGTTTATTCAACATCCATAGGTGTGATATGATTCAAATCAAGTACTAAAGTTGACATATGTGTAGCATATTTGTGATACACGTGGTGCATATAATTTATAATTACATACACATATATATGTCTTTCTATATTCAATGTTTTAAATACTTTCATAGTCACCCGTCCTCAAAATTATGATTTAAAATATTTCTTAAATTTATAATAAATAAACAAATATAAGTATGTAAGTGGTCCCGTTAAAAATAAACATGAAATAAAAGCAATCAGGGATGTTCCACATTTATAATGAAAATTTTGTGAATAACCAGTGTAACATCATCTTCTCTGATACAAAATATAAATATAATAAGTAAAAAAAAATATTCTAACAAACGCTTATATAATATAATAAGACATGTAATATATAAAAAAAGCGATATGATGGGTCATTCATACCTGCGTAATAAACGAGGTAACAATTCTCAAAAAAAAAAAAAAAAACTATGTTTCTATTGAAACATTTAGGTACTACAATATTTTAATTTAAATCAATATATTTTAGTGTTTAATTAAACGCGATCATAAAATCACTGCAAACATTATATATATGATAACATTTTAGATCAAAATTAAAATAACGATTAACGATCTATTATTAATTTTTTAACGTAAAAATTAATAAAAATTTATTAAATTAATATAATAAAAATATTATTATTATTATACTTTTTATATATGGGTACATTTTGGTTAAATTTGAAACGAAGCCAAACGGAAAAACTCCCATTGAGAAAACGAAACTATTTATAAAACGTGGACATTTCATAATTGATATTCTTCAGTGGAATTCTCAAAATATGTCCAAATGAAAAAAATGCTATTATTATTAAAAAATAAAATAAAAATACGTTCAACTAAAAATAACAATAAATTAATTGCATAGTATAAACGATTCGATTACAACATTGTTATGCATTTTGGTGTGTTTGGTTTTTCGCCAAATATATTTTTGATTAATAATAAACCACATTTGCACCGAAATAGATCGAGCAAGAGAAGGACGAAATATACTACAATATTTTTTTTTTCATGAAATAATTGTGATGATGAAGCACGAAAAGATTCAAATATCTTCAATTGCGAATTTTATAAATTGTCAAAGTATGCAAATTTATTTACATTCATATAAAAATATGTTTCTATTTCAAATCATTCAAATTATTTTTCAGTAAAAATGTGTATATATATATATATATATATATATATGTGTGTGTGTGTGTGTGTGTGTGTGTGTGTGTGTGTGTGTGTGTGTGTATCTAACGATAATATATAGAAAATAATTTAAGTTTATTTTATAAACGATCTCATAAGTAAATTAATATATAGTCAAGACCGAAAGCAAAAGAAAAATATTGGTTACTAAGACTTCACGTGCCGTTTTAATGTCTGAAAATAAAAACTATTATATTATTGCTTGAATTTAATATTTTAACAGATTTAAAAACAGAAAAGAGTTTTAGAAACATTATACTGTAGAAAATTTGCTCGAGGCGTGACTTCGCCAGTATACAATTTGTGTGTGTGTGTGTGTGTAATTTGTGTAAAAAGTTAATAACTATTGCAGAAAAAACTATTACAAAATGACGTAATGATAGCCTTTGGATTTGGGTTTTCGTAATAGAAACATGAAATACTTTTCATTTTTGATTAAATCAAAAAAAGAGTGGAAATTCAATAACCTTTTTTTCAAATATAATAGTTTAAATACGGCTCATAAAGAATTACTTTTTTCTTTTTAAAAAAAATATGTGAGTGTGAAGTAATATTTAATAAATAAATATACCATATGTATAAAGAAAATATTTTTTAAAATATGCGCTACAATTTTATTTTATATTTTACTGATAATCAAAAAGATAATTTAATAAAGGTGTAAAAAATTCGATGAAATTTTCAGTTCATAAATTTTATACAATTGCAATAATAAAAAAAATTAGTCAGACGAGACAATAAAATGAACGATTAAAAGAAGAAAATCTATTCATTTAAAATTTAAAAAAAAAAAGTTAGAGAATCCCCGTTTTACATTAATAACGTCGTTAATCGAGTGTTTTGAAACATATTCCTGGAATAATTCTGGCTTTCGTTTAAGTCTTTGTTGTTATGATCTTTGTGTGTTCATAAATTTAACGACAAAGAGTATTCATCTTATATTATAATAAAAAAAAATAACAGAAAACACTTTTTTATATAATAATTTAAATAAAAATTATATATAAATATATATATATATATATATATATATATATATATATATATATATATATATATATATATATATATATATATATATATATATATATATATATATATATATATATATATATATAAACAATTTTCAATTTGATTTTCCTTATTAATAATATTATCCTCATAGGTAATATTTAATTACAAATAAATATTACTTGAAATTAGTTTTAAAAAAATTGACTATTTGGCAGATTTTAAGGTAACATTGAAAATTTTAAATAAAATACCACTATAAAAGGTTTATCTATATTTTTTTTAATAATACAGATACAAATAATACAGACCGTGTAATTTTTCACAGATTTCGATGGATAATAATCCTCGCTGTGTATCATCACAGATTTTATCACACAAAACAAGTACATTATAATGAAACGTTCAACATTTGAATGAAAATATATATATATATATATATATATATATATATTTATATATAAATTTAAATATTGTATATTATATAGAAAAGTTTAAGATTATATTTATGATCACTGTACTTCGAATTAAAGAAAAATAAAAGACTGAACGCGTGCTCTCCAAGTCGCAGATTATGACTAACTGTTGATTTGTAAACGTTTATATGCGGTCGTTGTAAAAAAAAATCACGAGAAAAGGAAATGCTAAAATATTTCCATTCGTTTGCTGTATTTTTACATATACATATATATATATATATATATATATATATATATATATATATATATATATATATATATATATATATATATTTAAATTCATAAAAAAAACGTGCAAAGAACACTTTTCAGCGATCACCTTTATAGTTGGTTTTATATTGTACATTGCGCTTCACCGTTTTAAATATTAATTTCTATCATTGTTGAAAAATTTGAAGAACATTTTTTTAACGTTTTTTATTAAATATAAAATTTTGTAGAATTAAAATTGGAATTCTTAAAATATTATATTTAATATATATATATATATATATATATATATATATATATATATATATATATATATATAATATATATATATATATATAATATATATATATATATATATATATAATATATATATATATATATATATATATATATATATATATATAATGTGTGTGTGTGTGTGTGTGTTATATAAAGCAGTCAATATTGTATGTCTCCAGTCATTTTTAAAATCAAATGGTAATTAAGATAACCATATTACTAACCCGAATATGTACTAAATTAATACGTCTTACAATATGAAAAAAAGATTAAATTCAAGAGAATTATATGTACATTCCACTTTTATCAATAAATAATTTATGGAAATATAAATTATGAACATACTTAATAATATAAGTTAGAGGAAGAGCAATATGATAAATGTAATATTTTTCAATATTTGGCCTTACCGTTTACAATTATAATATTATAGGTTTCTATTATAATTATTATTTCGTTGTTGGATATAGAGAATGCAAGGCCCTTAGTATGATTGTTGTCAAACAATAGATCGAAAGGATTATACGAATAATAAAGACTTACGTTTATGATCCACATTGATAAATGAATGTTAACATTAACGAAAATATAAAAATAAATAAATGGGAAAAATAAATTACAATAAAGAAAATTGATTTGTGACAATGATAAAAATAAAAATATGATTAGATCTAATATTAAATTAGTAATGTAAACTGTAAATAGTGGAATGGATTAATATATATATATATATATATATATATATATATATATATATATATATATATATATATATATATATATATATATATATTCTTTGTTTAAAATTATATTGAATTGAATATATATTTTTACCAACGAATATTGAATTATCTTAAAACGAACTTCAAACAATTTAAAAGCATAAATAATTAAATTATGATAACAGAAAATATAAATATCAATTAGCGGTTATTATAATAAAATTATATATTACAAAAACTATAAAATAATCATAAAATCATAATAAAAACGATAATCGCAAATAAATAAATGAAAGAACTTTATATACTCAAATAAATTGATATAAATATAAAATATTGTTTTTTATTAATTATATCATGTTTCTAGATATTTTTACATATCAGTTATAAAGATCTTTAAAAAGTAATTTTAGTTAATTATAAAACACTAGATTATGGAAAAACTAAACAAGATCAAATGATAGATTATAGATTAAATTTAATACAAATTATTAACACGTTGTAAATGTAAAATCCTAATTGGCATTGTGAATTGCAACTATGTTATCGATTTTCATGGACATCTGGCAAATCAGTAAATCAAATAACTAATCAATCACGCTGTAACATGGATCAAAATAAAGAGATTTTTTCAACATTTTTAAGTAAGATTATATTAATTTATGAGTATAATTAATATATATATTATTGTCACGATTGTCGTAATTTATGATATATTATTATTTATGTAATATATCACAAAAAAAAAATCTAGTCTATGTAACGCATTAACAAACATATCTTATGATCATTTGTAGATTATATATCAAGAGCAAAAATAGAAATAAGTAGAACATAACATTTAAGGATAATAAATAAAGTGGAAGAAAAAATGGAATATCTGTATATGGATATTAATTTATAAATAGCATTTCAATTATATGATTCAGTTATATAATAATTATGAAAGAAAAAAGAAAAAAACTAAATGTTTCTAAATTAAATCTTTTGCAATTGAGTATATCAAATGAAAATAAATTAATATAAACAGTTAAAGATTATAATTAGTACTTCCAATTTCTAAAGGATAGTCAGTTAATCTTTATTTTTTATTAATTTGTATCGAATGGCAAGAAGAAAAATACAAAATATATTATATAAATAATTAAATAAAATAAGTAGATTTTATATATATATTTCAATTTAATCAAATACGTTTTAATAAAAAAAAATATATGAATTTTAATTTGGTGTTAAAAGAAATAAAGTAGCAATTTATTTTTCATGAATTTTGTTTTTTAGAATATTTTTCACGTTTACAAAAATAAAAACATTCAAAAATAGAAAATTGGTGTTTTTTAAATCCAAGATCTTCTATGAAAAAATAAATATATGAATTCTGATTAATGGCAAATGTCAAATAAAAATAGTTAATATAGTAAGTAGGTAGTCAAGATATTATTCATAATGATAAAATTAAGATAATACTTACAAAATAAAATATAAAACAGATAATCGCATAAATTACGATAATATTCAAGCATTTTATTGAAGAGTTTAAGTGATGAAAAAAAATGTAATTACCAGATAAAAGAAGGCGACGAGAATCATGAACGAGCCGAAGCTGTAAACGAACGGCGATACTTTTCAAAATCATTTATCGCTTATGCGAATGTGTGAGCCTTTGAACAAACGAAAGAACGCGGCGAAGGTTTCACGAAATTCAGCGTTGGATCACCATGATCGACGACGACAAAACGATGACGTTTCGTCAAACGTCACATTGACGTTTACGCATGGCAGACATGCAACCGACCAAATCAGTTCGCGTTGCAAATCAAGGTCAAGGTTTCGCCCTTTTACGACCATATATTAATTTAAATATTTTAATAAGGATACAATAATATTTTAATATTTTTCCTTGCAGATTTAATTTAAGTATCGACTACATGATTTCTTGTGATTATTTAAATTTTAAAAATCTATTTTCATCTTTCTTATAATTATTATTTATATTTTTCATTAGTCTTTATCCGATAACTTTTTCTTTATATATTTATAGTTAAATTTTATATGAATAATTATATTTAGATATAATTCTTTAAAAATGATTCTTTCAATATTTATTTGTATATTTTTTAATTTATTTAATAATTATTTCAAATTAATTTGTATAATTATTTTATTATTTATAAATACATAAAGAATGTTTCCCTTAAATCATTTACAGTTAAATTAACTAATAATTATATTACGACAACATTACATTAAATATCAGTATCGGAATAATATTTTATTAATTAAGTTTTGATTTCTTTGAAATATTTTTGACAAAATATTATATAAAAAAATGTTATTACTAAAACTGACTACACTATTTTTTTAATTATGTGTTTGTTCACTATACTTCTAATAATCATGCATTATGAATCTAACATGTAAAAATATTTACATATAAATGTAAATTTAGAGGATTTGATTTTTCTTTTAACTATTTATTTTTTATTATTACTATCTATATTTACACATGTTCCTTATGTAAATTGTTTTGTTTTTTAATAAAATGTTTGAAAACTCGAATTTTAATATTTTATAACACTAACATTATTTATTTACAATTAATGTGTATATTAAATTTAATTTGTAAAATTAATAAAATAAATTATGTTTATAACGTTATTTTACTTATTTTTTAATTTAAAAATTATTAACTTTGCTATATGTTTATATGAATAATATTTATGTTCTATTAGAATTCAATATTTTCTATCATTTTTCTTATTAAATTTATTATTATTATTATTTAGTAAAAAATAATAAAACATGTTTTTTTTATTTAAAACATATATATTTCTTGAAAAGTTGATAGATAAAAGTTTGGTGATAAAATTAAATGTTTAAACCAAATCTGTCAAAACTTTGAACGGCAGTTATCCGCTTCTACGTAATGACAATTTTAATATTTTCAAATATAATATTTTTGATCTAAAATAGATCATATTAATACGAGTTTATTTTTTTGCACTTTATTTAATTCGCATATAGAAATGTCTGAAGATGAAAATGCCGATAAAATAGATTTGCCTCATCATCATCAGTCAGAGTTCTGCCGAACTAGACCTGCTTATAGACAAGGGCGCCAACTTACAGCAATTAAGGTGATATATTTATAAGTTTAATAAATATTCCAAATTATTATATGTGTTGCTTTACTTTGAAATTTTTTTCGTAGACATACACGATAAATGATGAATCAACACACTTATTAATATTTGGAGTTCCTAAAATCAATCTTCGCCAAGAACTAAAACATTTACTCCAAAAGTATGGAAAAATAAAAAATCTATCTGCGACTCCAATATATCCTACTGAACAATTTACAGAATGTTTTCATGTAAATTATGAAAGGTATCATTCTGCGAGATTTGCGAAAAAACACATTGACATGAAAAACTTTTATGGAGGCATTTTGCATGTTTGTTATGCTCCTGAATTAGAAACACTCGAAGAAACCAAAGAAAAAATATTTCAACGAAAACATTTTGTGATAAAACAACTAGAAAAATATGACAAATCATTAAACATGAAATCTACTAATATATGCAATCAAATTAATATTATTCAAAACTATCCTCATCAGAGCCAACATTTTGTAAAAAATACTAATAATAATTCTACTTTGAATCTGAAAAGTGATATATTCCATAATTGTGAATCTGTAAGTGATAATACTTTAAATTCAAATATTCAACAAAGTTATAATTATTCTATTAAAAATAATTCAAATGAAACAATTAGTAATAAAACTTCCAAAAGACGATATAACAATGATATAACAAAAAATACGAAAAAGAAGAAAGTAAATCCAAGTGATATTCCCGGTTCTTCGAAATCGTTTCAAACAATAGAAACTCAAAATGAAAGTAGTGTTAATTCATCTAAGGATTGTGGCAATGTAGTAATATTTGATGACATTAAAAAACCAAAGATAGTAGGTATTCCTCGTAAAGCAACAAACAAAATTATAATGAAAATAAATACTAAGTTAATATAATATTTTATGATCCTGAATGAAAACACTAATAAGGTATAAACATAATTAATCAACACGATAAACTCGTACATCACAAATCTGGCACAATAAATATGGAACTTATTAAAAGTTCCCTAAACATATTTTCTACTTATTTCAGGAATACAACTGAAATATATAAATATAATTTGCAATTCTCGATGGGATAAATTCTTTTAAAAACCAATTAAATGATTTCAATACAATATTTTTTTTTATTATTTAATTGTCTTTTTGATAACCATATTATTTAAATTTTTAAAAGTATTTTTCCTCGCTTTTTTAAATATGTTTTTAATTTTAATATTTTTTAAGTTAATTATTTAACGATTTTGAATTTTTACATATTAATGTAAAATTCAATATTTGAAAAATTTTCTGCAAATGTTAAAATTTCAAATCATCACTGAAATAGTCAAAACATCAATTTAAGTTTCTAATATTTTCTTCAGTTTTTCCACATTTATTTATTTTTTTTTGTAGCAGGATTGTATTGCATAAAAATTTTAGTATCTAAAAAATACCATTACTTTAATATGCATGTGATAAATCTTGTGATAAAATAAAATAATCTTATTTATTTTATTTTGTTATTATTGAAACAAATCACACTGATTATATAAAATTTAAGCGTCGTTGATATTTTAATTTAAACATTCGAAATAAACTTTTTATTCTTTCTCAGAAATGTTTTTCCTTCATGCGCAATCGCCACGTGTTGTAAGAGTCTCCCTAAACTGGTAAACTTCCTGAAGCACTTGTCGCATTCGGGTGCCTCTTCACTTTTTATATTATGTTTAATAACTTTTCCCGGGGTTTTAAATGTAACGTCTTTTTCGTTAGTTTCGACTACCTCATCTATTGTATTCGAAAGTTTTGGACAACGGTTTAATTTGCAATGTTTTTTAAGATGATCTTCATTAGGAAAACGTTGAGAACAAATAATACATAACCATTCATTTTGTAATCTGTGCAAATTGAAATGCTTGTCCTTTTCTTCTTTCAGAACAAATTTCATTGGACAAACATCGCAAGTTTCATTGTGTGGATGGCATTGCGAAATATGTTTAAGAAACTTGTCTTCACATAAAAATATTTCTCCGCAAATTTTGCAATTAACATCACTGACGTGATGAATATTCAACATATGCAGTTTATAATGTAGATGAGAAAAAAAAGTGGTAGGGCACATATCGCATTTCATAAAGTCGCCTCTTTTTCTTATATCATTTTGTAATTCTCTATTGTCATTTAAAGTTTTTATTGAATTATTAATTTTGACGTTGTTCCTACAATCTATATTCAATAACGTATTAGAATTCTTCATATACGAACAGGAACTATCATCAATTACATTGTGTTTTTTTGAATTATTCTTAATGAAAAATTCTTTAATGGTCATTTTTTCCCAATAAGATTCTTTTTTGCCATCCAATATCCATTCATCAATGATATAAGCATCTTCAGGAACAACTTCATCTTTTTCTAAATCAAACTTTTTCAAACAAATCGCTTCAAAACAATCAATATTAATGCATTTCTTTTTTAAAATATCGTGTATAGCTATTTTCACTTGATTCTTTTCGCGGAAATTTAATTTATTGCCATCACTTTTTTCTGGTATTACATAATAAGTTACTTTTCTTAAAATATTATCAAAAACTTCTAAATTATCAATACTATTATTATCGCTATTTGTGCTCTCAGTCTTCATTCTTTTAACAGCTTCTTTCACGCACAGATCATCATCAGATGAGAATTCTGAAGCAGATTTAACCTCATTGTTTTTTTTCACACTTAGATTAGACACTTTACGTTTTTTCTTTTGTTTAGTTGAATCTATCTTAAGTAAGTAATCATTAAACTTTAGTCCATCATGATGGGTCAGTATTTCGTCGTTGGATTTTCTTAAAAAATCTTTATTCGTAGACTTGGCCACTTTAATCAAGGATTTAATGCGAGGTCTCATCGTAGAAATAAAATATTTAAAAATATTATCGTTTGAAGCAAATACATTAGTAACAATACCATTTAAAGTGACTAAAGAAGATTTTAAATGACGCTTGGCACTTTTGAATCTATTTTTAGAAACTAGTTCCATTATAGTCCTTTCCATCTTTAACATTTTTTCCCATTGAGTATATAAAATATTCTGCACATCGTCTGATATCTGAAAAAACAATATTTAAAATGTATTTGAGTTTTAAACAAATAATTTTAAAAACATTACATATATATATATATATATATATATATATATATATATATATATATATATATATATATATATTAACCTCAATATGTTGATGTTCTTCTAATATATGTAGAAAAAATTCATCTATATCGCAGAACCAAATCATACAAATTTCACAACGAAAATAATTATCATTTTTAACATCCTCATTCTTATTGTTCAGTGTTTGTGCATTAATTTTCGGTTCATTCGAGAATATTTGAGAAATAAAAGATAATGATTTACTGACAGCTTTATCATTGCACACTGCAGTCTCTACAATAGCAGAACTTGGCAACACCAGTGAATTAACAGCCCGTTCCATTTTTTCTTTATTTTTTTCGTTTAATTTAACAGTAGGATTTTTTTCTAACTAGTTGATTGCATAAACATATATTTTGTTGGCAGAAAAGACGGAAGGTATCGGAATAAAAAATATAACGATGAAAAATGTAACCAGTAAAATAAAAACGTAAACAAACCGAGCTGTCAATGGATAGACTTAGTACTTTTATTAATACGACCAGTATTTTTTGTAGATAAAATACAAGACTATCAATATCAAGGTATTATTTGTCAGTATAAGGGTTTAAAATATATTAAAAACTATGAAATTAAAAAAACTTTTAATTTTACTCATTCAAAAAAATGATTATAAATTAAAAAAATATTAATTTTCAATTTATAAAAAAGAATCATGATTAAATTTCAAGAAATTACGTATTTTTTTTAATTTACTTAATTTATATATATGTATATATATATATATATATATATATATATATATATATATATATATATATATATATATATATATCAGTTGATATTAATTTATTTTTCATCAATTTTAAAAAACTATTAAATTTAATGCACATAATATTTAAATTTTATAATATTAACACCCTAAAATCATGTAATAACACATATAATAACTTCAGTACATATATATATATATATATATATATATATATATATATATATTGCAGTTTTAATTTTTTTTTGATTTTCATAGAAATTTTTAGTGTTGGTAACATTCTACAATTCAAATTCAAATCTTTAACGTGTGCGAGTTGACAGATGGCGTGCCTTTTTCCGTCGTTTTGTCAGTGTTGAATCATTATTTATTTAGTTGTTATTTTGTCTCTACCATTATCATCAGTCGGTTCTCAATATTCAAGCATAATTTGAAACAATAAAAAAAAATCGCGAAACGAATATGTCTGGCTTCAGAAAACTTCTGAACGCCAGTTTACTATTGGATAATTCTTTAAATAATGTGAAAGTTGGAGCCATCTCCTTCTCGACAATACAAATTCAGAACAAACATGAAAACGAATGGGAGTCTATTATCACGAATAAATTAAACGATATTAAACTTTTGAATTCCAAAGCGATGTTTATAAATGTTACTGTTGAAAAAGGTATTTTGTCTAATCATTCATGATTTGTTTATGCGTACACACACACACACACACATATATATATATATATATATATATATATATATATATAGTAGAATTATTTAATGTTGGATATATTAATATTCTATGGAGTTTTTCCATTTTAAAATAATAAATAATTAAATTAATTATCTCTGTTATTAGATTTTTATTTCAATATAAAGCTTCTGTGTAACATTTTTTTTTTCATTTAAAGTTGTCATCCAAGAATTATTTTTTTATATTTTTAATTGTATTATAAATTTAATAATATTTATATCAAATTTCGACATTCATATACATATATATATATATATATATATATATATATATATATATATATATATATATATATATATATATATATATATATATTACAGATAATATTCAGATAGATAATCAATTAAATAGTGATGATGCAAAACTTCAACTTCAATATACGATTAGTACTCACAGTCGTTGGAACAACGCCTTGAAAACTAAAGCTATCTCTCGGACAGCTTATTTAGCTTATAAAAATAATGATCAAGAAAAGATTGAGTAATTCTTCTATTTATTCATATTTTATGATTTGTACATATATATATATATATATATATATATATATATATATATATATATATATATATATATATATATATATATAATTACGTTTTCAGAATATTCAAAGATTTACTTCAAAAAGTCTCCAATCTTGATAATACTTTGGACAAATTAAATGAAATTGAACATTTGAAAAATAAAGAACTAAATTCTGTCAGTGAAAAGTGGCAAAATATTACTATAGCATGGAATGAAAAAAAGAAATTTCACGAAATGAAAAATAATGCTAAAAGTGGAAGCAGCAATATCGAAGATCAACATAAAATGTAATTAAATTCATCTATTTTTATTTGTATTGTCACTAATTCATTTATTAAACTGTTACTTTTTTTATAGACGACTTAATAAATTGATACATAAAATGGAAGTCATGAAAATCATCCAAGGCAGGCTTTTAACGTGTAACACGGAGTATGACTGGATTAAAAATCCATCAAAACTACATAAATATTTAGGAATAATTCGCAAACCTCCATATAAACCTGAAGATTTTTTATAATCTAAATTTACTAAGGTCATTTTATTTGTGTTAAAAATATGCCATTAAAAAAATTATAAACAACTGAAATAAAAAAAAACTTATTTTTTATATTTATTTATAAAGAATTTACATATATAAAGTTGTCTATTAGTTATTGTTTACATTTCCTATATTATAATTAAGTATATAGTATATTTTTTCAATTTTTTATTACTTCTGTTGAATGTTAGACAAAAAAGCGTTTATTTTGTTTAAAACTACGCTTTCTGCATTATGGAGCTTTTTCTGAAATAAAAGTATATAAGGATCAAAAATTATATTTTGACAATGATTTTTGTGAAAATCTAATTTGGTCGAATTTTTATATTTAAACGTTTTATACAATAATTAGGATATTTTTAAAATATTGAAAATATCTTTTTTTAAATAAAATTTATTTGTAATCCATATAAATATTGAATTAAAGTATTGCAAAAATCAATAATTTAACCACTGCCTGGTATATGAATAAGTTCGGGCTCTACTGAAGGTATACTGATACCTGTTGTTGCTTCTGTAGCTGTAGCTTCAGTTGCAGCTGCAGTGGTCGTCTCTTCAGCTGGTGTGCTAGCAGTGGTGGCTTCGCCGGCAGCGGGAGCGGCTGTTGTCGTTTCTTCCGTTGCTGCTGCTTCAGTGGCAGGTGCAGCAGTTGTGGTTTCTGTCGATGCCTCTGTGGTTTCACTTGCAGCTGCAGTTGTAGTTTCAGCGGCTGGAGTGGTGGCTTCAGTAGAAGCTTCACCAGCAGTAGCTTCCGTTACTGCAGAAGAAACGGCTCCTTCAACAGCTTTTACTTCGCCTTCAACGGCTGCCGTAACTGCTCCGGCTACATCCTCACCCAAGGAAGCCGACGAAACGGTCTAATTCCATATTGAAAAAAAAATAATTTAAGAAAAAACGATTAAGGAAAATTTAATTATGTAAACAATAATGTTTAAAATTGACTAAGAATATTTATTTTGAAAGCAATAAATTAAGTACAAACAGATGTTTTAGCAATAACTTCAAATATATTCGCGTTTATAAACAAATATCCATCTGAATATTACATATTTTATTTAATTATATTGATCGGTAATGATGAAGAATTGTTTAATTTTTTTTAAAAAATAATGTAAATGGAAGCTCGTCTCCAAAAAAATATAGATCTTTTATTCTTTCATCTTAAATACTGAATTCCACGTTTAAATAATGTAAGATATTTTTAAGTTTCAATATAAACTCTACAGTCGCAGCCTGATTCGAGTATATGACTATTCTGTGACTCATCTAAGGCTTCCTCGTTAGTTCCGTTATCAATTTTTAGATGCACCAATATCATTATTATTCCATCAAAGTATATAATATAATATTATAATGAACTAAACGAAAATCAGAAAGGAATCGGTTATTTCTATTTTCTGTACAGACATCAGAAAAATCACTCTAATTGCAATGATCTTCTACAACGTAAAACTGAATCGAAATTGATTTAACATATAATTTAGTTAATTATGTCAGTTTATCATTCATAAAATGATCGGCTAGTCATTATTGGAATCATATTATTATATAATTTAAAAATATTGAATATGTAAAACTTATTTAATGCAAAGATATGACTAATGAAAAAGATCTAGCGAATTTCATCGTTTGAAATAATACAATTATCCTACGTTACTTTATGAACAAAACCACATTACCATTATAAATAACAATTTATTCTAAAATACTAATCGCTATTTTTTCTTAAAAAAAAAAAAGTCTAAACGAATATTTAATTCTTTTATCTTTACAGTTTTAAAAACTTTTTCGATATTAACTAACTTCAAATTAGTGCACTATTTTTTTTTCGTTTAATAGACTATCAATGTACTAACTTTACTGTACGTATTTTATGTAATATACAATTTATAGATTATATGTTTTTTATTTTAATTAACATTCTTTACATCTATATTTAATTAATATGTATATATATATATATATATATATATATATATATATATATATATATATATATATATATGTTAAACTTACCTGAAGTACCAACACGAAAATTACTAAGAATTTGAACATTGCGGCTAGAAAATACTACGGATGTACTTCAACTGTTTAATACACTTGATGTATTAATGCTTATCTGAACTAAAATACAGATTATATATATATATATATCGCATATATATATACATATATATATATATACAAAAAGAAGTGTTTGCCCATCTGCACTAATTGATATTCCGCATTTTAAAAGACATTTCAAATGTTGACTTGTGGCAATCAACATTTGCATAGATGGCACAACGACGAAAGGCACTAATAATATTGAACGATTCTTATTATAATTGTATAAAAGCGTAGTTTCGATTAATTGTTGATTGTTTTGCGTGCGAATAACGTTTTTTTTTTTTTTTTTGAAAATCGTTCGTCGCATTGTTTCGTGTCTATCCGGTGTTTGGCTCGATTAAATTCTACAATTCTAATTGATCAATCGAATTTATAATTTTATAATAATGCCTTTATTAGGTGAATCATCGAATCAAAATCGATTTGTATATTAATATGTACGTTTACTTTATTAGTATGAATAGACAATTTATTGTAGATTATGCCGTTTAATAATTATTACATTTCTTAATAAAAAATTTTCATGTAAAATATGTTAATGTTTAAAACAGGGGGGGGGGAAACTACTACATATTCATGAATGAATAACACTAAGCTAATTTAGAATACAATAATTTCTGAAAAGTCAGTGTTTCAAAATATATAAAGAAACAAATAAATAAATTTTAGGACTGTTAATTAAAAATATTTTATATCATTTAAATAATTATTTTTAACTATAAAATGAAATTCATAGAATAAAGATCTATAAATTAAAAGTTTGAGAAACACTCGATGAAAGAAGAACAAATGGAATTTCATCTATTAATGTCACTGAAAAAACAAAGATTGATATACTTTTATTTATGAATATGAAAAATCATAACCGAAAACATTAATTAATAAAAAGATCAATGTAATCAATTTTCAATTGAAAGCTATAAAAATAAAATTGAATCAAAAGTATATTTATCTTAAATATATTTAGAGCTATTTATTTAACAACATAATCAAGTAAAAAAATATAAATATTAAAATAATTATTCATCCACTAATTATTTCAATTTGGAATTGCATGTGATAACTGTCATCGGATTAGAAAAAAACGAAAAAATAATTACAATTAAAATATACGAATACATACACACATATATATATATATATATATATATATATACATATATATATATATATATATATATATATATACATATTTATATATATATATATATATATATATATATATATATATATATATATATATATTAAGTTCTGTTCTTGATTTTTTTTAAGGATGAATGTTTCCAGTGCCAAATTTAATTGCGATTAAATCGCTAAATATTTTAAAACACTTCGCTTATATATTTAAGAATGATACATCATACATTAATATATTATTTACACTATCACTTAATTTACGAAAAGTTTCACATATTTGAATACGAAATATTATTAATAAGTATTAAATTTGCACACTCATTAAATAAAAATTAATGTGACAATTGAGCGTAATGTTGGCAAATCGACTTAATAAAAATAATAAGTTATTTTTATATCATTTTTAATATTCGTTTAGATATTTGAAATAATCATACCAGAAGTGTAGTAATCTAAATATAGTTCTAATAAAAAGACATTTTTAGTTATATATAAAGTTATAAACATGCTTTAATATGGAATGATAAAAAAAAGTTCAGCAGGCAATCGTTCGCACATTGAATTTGAATAATTAAATATTGAAGATTAAAATATGCGGCCTGTCGTCAAAAGTATACAAACGAAATTAAACGGCATTATGAAATTCGCTATTTATTCAAGTGGTTCACGTTTTCAATTAATTAAAAGAAATGTGCTTTTAATGTAAATTTTAATCTTATGTAATTAAGAAAATATGCATACATTTTCAGGTCTTTCTTCTGTCTTTTTTTTTATAGCGCAAATAAGAGAATCATACACCAATTCGAAAAAAACATCATCTACACACATATATATATATGGAAAAAAAATATACACGAACCGTTTAGAACAAACGCTCGTCAAACGACAAACATTCCAGAAATGTATTTTAACAGAGTATTCATGTAAAAATAATGGTATTCGTCAATCTTGCTAATCACAATATTCAAGCAGTATAATTGTAATCGTATAATCACATATTAAAATAGATAGTAATTATCCACACATACAATACAAAAATAAATATGTCATGTTCTTTTGAAATTAAATTATTTTAGACTGGCAATCCATAATCCTTACAATATACAGATAAAATACAATCTTTGTTTACAAAATAAATTACGAAGTGAGCATATTTCTTTTTCAAAATTATATATATATATATATATATATATATATATATATATATATATATATATATATATATATATATATATATTGTTAGAATTGTGGTTGTCTAAATGTTGAAACGTCAGCATTTTGGATATCTTAAAACTAAATCTACATACAAGTAACGGATTACAATGTATCATACAAAATATTCTACAATTCATAAAATGTAAAGTTTTGCTTATCAACATACTTACCATATAATAGTCAGTCTTGTATTACTAACGTTCTTACAATATTTATATTTCAATCAAAATATTTACAATTCTAAAATTCTGCATTATAGACACACATGTGAGTCTAGCGTAGTAAAAATAAAATATAAATTAAAATGGAACTATAATATACATTAAATGACACATTATAATTTTATAAGGGATAGTAAAATTTTTAAAATGATTTACAAAAAACGATGTGACAACCACAAACTTTGGAATACTTTATTTTACATACGAAATTTCAAAAGACATATCTATAAGGTAAATATATGTTAATAATAGTGTTTATACATAAAGTATATAATTAAAAATGAAACTTAATCGTTTACATATAGATAAAGTTAAAACGACACAAACTCTGAGATAACGATGAGATTATAGGTCCATAGCCCTGAGAATTATCATAAAGTTCAAATAATGGTGCCGCGACCAGTTTGTAATTTTTAGGTACAGCGAATAATGCCTTGTCTTGTAATTGAACAAGGAAAAGACGTTTGTGTTCTTTTGGTTTTGTAATGTGAGGTGGAATGTAGGGATATTGCGGTGGTTCAAAATTCGGTCTCCACCAGTTACCTGGAATGGAAAATTAATATAAATTAATAATTGATTATAAACGAGACTAAATCATATAAAAGTTATGTAATATATAATCATTAAAATTTCTTTACCAGAAAAAAAAATATTTTTTTAGCAGATTACAAAAGGCTATATTCAAAGAAACGTATCAGATGGGAAAATAAGATTTTGATGAATTAAATGATTTATTAATATTATTTATTCTAAAACTTGTTAGTATTTAAACAAATATCTGTAAAAAAAAAACCTATTGTGTCCTCTATCACCCAATCTTGACGAACGCCATCTTGACGCCCTAAAGTTTCACTTAATAATCTCTTCAAACCTTCGATCTCGTCTTCTCCGGTGTTTAGTTCACCGCCAGGTAATTTGAAAAATGTAGTACCCAATTGAAGTAACAATACATGAGGCAAACCATGTTCGTGAACCTGAAAATAAAAAAATATATATAGGAAATTATAATTCACACAATTACTTTAAATAATTAATTATCGATTTAAAATAATATAAAATTAATTATACATACCAAAAGTACACCTTCAACAGAACGACGCATTCCTATTCTTTCAAATTCATCTCGCATTCTTTGAAAGCGAGCTGGAACCGACGGGTCTTTCTCAAATAAAGGTTCTTTTGTGCCAAACGTGTAATTTGTTAATGGATATAAGTGAATGGATCGATTCAACTGTGAAGAAAGAGTTTGCGTTGGCTGAGGTGCCTGTTGAGTGACTTGTTGCTGCTGTGAACCCTGCGAAGGACCCTGAGCTGTACTTCCAGCCGGTTTACGTGGCCAACCGCTGCCAGTTTTGTTTACAATCGTCGTCATAGTACTGAGAATAATTAAATTAAATAAATTTTCAATTAAAGTTAAAATTAACCATGCAATAAACTAAATGTAAAACTTTGTGTATATGAATATAAGACTTTTCAAACAATTCCGTATAAATTATACAAATACTTTCTGCTGTATATTTTTTATCTCATTTGAAAGTTTTCTGTCTATGATAGAACAATAATTTTATTTGTCGTAATTCAGTTTTGATTAATAAATATTGAGTAATGTTTGAAAAGAACGTGACGAAATTTATTAATATTTATAGCAAGGAAGAATTCTATCTAAAAAATAAAAAAGCTCTATTTGAAATATATTTATCACAAAGCTGTTAATAAAAATCTATTGAATATACAGCTTTATCAATTTAAAGACAAAGATAAAAAAATATCCTAACCTTAATCACAATGAATATTATGCAGGACACTTTTTTATTAGTAAAGTATTGGCGTTCAATTTTTAAAATATTTCGATTAAAATTAATAAATATCCGATTACGCATACATTGTTAGGAAACAATGTTTGTAAAATTAATAAACTGATGCAAAAATAATGAATTCAAATATTGAAATTAATGACTTATTACAATACCTAAAATATTTGTTGTCGCTATTTTTATCAAAAAAATGGAATCGTACTTCTATAATTATTCCTAATCAATACAAAATAATCTAGATAAAGAACGAAGATCGGAAATAATGACAGAAAACCAACAACCGGCTTCTACAATGGCGACCGACAATTGGACGCCTTGTTAATACAATAATATACGACCATGACGGATTATATAGCGCTTTAAAAAAATAATAAGTTTATAATTTTTAAGGTATTTTTATGTTGAAGATTATTTTCGCAATAATTATATATGTATTGTTTGTTTTTAATAAAACACAAAATTATAATAAAATTTCAAAGCGATTTTTGCTTAAAACTATTCATTTTGAATAAAATATCTCATCTATAAATATATTTTTAATTAAAAATAAACAATAAATATTAAATTAGTAATTAACAAAAAAATATTTATCCAATTTATTTTATTATATTTATTTTTATATAAATGATAATAATATGAATAAAGAAGATTATTCTTTATAAACGTTGGTAGGTGTAAAATATTGTTACCAGAAAAAATGTCTCGTTTATAAAGTTGGTATTACTGTTTCGTTTAGGGCAAATGTGATAAGAGAGAGTCAGTTTGTTCCGGTTCGTTGTTGTCGCCTGTTGTTCACTTACAACATTGATTTGTTTACATCAATATGGCAGTTACTACAGAATGGTAAAAATCTTGAAATTAGAATTTGATTAATTAATCTAACGATTTGTTTAATTTAACGATATTGTGAACGTTTTTCTTCATATCACGCTTCTGTCAAAATTTAATGAAATTATCTTTTTTTTTATTTATTTTAAAAAATATATGAAAATACCATAACCACATATATATTAATAATTTTTGAATTATTGTAAAAAATAATTTTATCTTTATATGCCAATTTGACGATATCATAATTCATTTTAAATTTGAAAATGTTTACCATGTTTTTCTTTTTTAGGGATTGGTCTACGAATTTTGTGATTACGAATGACACAACCAAGCCAAAGTTTCAAGATCTAGATAAATATAAAATACAGGAAGATGACAATGCCAATGTTGTCAATTTTCATTTGAAACACTGTCTCTTTAAATCTTACATTGAAAAAATGAAACCCGTCGATGTTGAAGGACTAGAACATATTTGTGGAATTCTAGGATTAATTGAAAATAGCAGTGTTAACGTTGACGGTTTGAAAATGGGAAAACCAAAAGACGGGGCTTTACTTTGGGCTCGTATGGCGCTTTACATTCCTCAAAATCCTAAACATTTTGACTGTTCAAAGTGTAGAAATATACCACAGGTTGTTAATCCACTATTTTAACACTTTATTCCCAGAAAAAAAAATGTATTTACTAAGTAATAATCTATTATATAAATAGAAACAATCGATCATTCTATCCTTTAAATATGATTTATGAATAAACGATGGTTAGTAATAATAATGTGTTTTAGGTATTAAAATTGGATGAAGCTTCATCTTTACCTGGAATCTTAAAAGCTTGTCGTTCGTTGTGCCCTGGCCAATTTGGTTATTTTTTCTTGCCAGCGAATACTATGTATGGCATGCTTGGCTGTCCTCCTTTAGTACCTAAAAATACGCCAATATTTATGATAGTAGAATCCATTAAATGGACCGATTTAGGAGCACCAGATAGGTAAAATTTATCTTACGTCTACATTACTACTTTCATACTTTTGATTGTTAATTTTATTTTTCTTTCTTTCTTTTTTTCTGATTTCAGATATTTAAAATTAGAAGAAATCGATAAGAAAAACTTCACAATTGTTTTTGATCTAGTAAAAGGTACAAATGATGCTGCTGCAGCAGAATTTTCTGAACGCCATTATAAACCGGCGTTGGAATTGTTTCATGAAATTATTAGCATGTTAAAAAATTGTGATATAAATTATGAAAATAGAGATATAATTAACTCATATATGATGAAGACTTATATTAACATAGCTCTGTGTTACATAATATTACAAAATGCAATGATGGGCATTAGCGCTTTGGATGAAGCGTCAGTATTGGGCGATTATAAAAGAAACTGCAAATATTTATTCAACAGGGGAAAGTGTCATTACATGTTAGAACAATACGAAGATGCGATGAAATTTTATCTTATGGCATTAGATGTAGAACCCAATAATATTAATATTGGTAATGAATTACTAAAAATTGATGCTGTCATATTTAAACAACAACAGAGCGAATTAGCGCTATTTAAAAATATGCTTTCTGAAAATAAAAATATTTCGAATGAAGAACAAAGACATTGCGAAGATTTAGCAAATGTCGTGTCAATGTTTTGCGATGAATTGAAAAGGTCTGGTGCGAATCGTTATCCATTACCACCATTGCTTTTACACGAAGAAATCGAAATTATCAAAAATATCGCAAGCACTAAGGGATTCGACGTAGACTCTAAAGTTTCAGAAGACGGCGGCATTGAATATGATTTTCTTATAAAATCAAGTTGAAACGTTGTGTCGAACGAGTATTTTATTTCGACTTAACTTAAAATAAATATGTCGTACATAGACTTATAATGTTCATTGTGTTTAAAAGAAATTAAAAGTGAATCTTGTTAATATTGTATGTTACATATACAAATCTTAGTAATAATTGAAAAGATTTATATATATATATATATATATATATATATATATATATATATATATATATATATATATATATATATATATATATATATATATATTAACTACTAAAATAAACAATTAAAAAAATATCATTGTGTTATAAAGAATAATTAATTAGAATTTATTTTTATAATTACAAATTTTTAATAACATTATAATCTTTACATTTGTCAAGTTTACTTAAAATTACAATATGTTTTTTTAATCAGTCTTATAAATTATATATAAAATAAATCACAAATTGTTCTATCCGCGTAATAAATAAAAATTGTTATTTTTTTACAATTACGTTTTAGATTATAATATTAATATTAATCGTTAGTGTCGATTACGATTTTCATCGCTTCGCCCTTGTTACAAAATACCATCACGTCGAGTTTGTCGCCTTTTCTCACTTTTATCGGCGGATCAATCAAATGATACACGTTATTTATATGTGAATTGATATTAACGGTGTTAACGTCCGCACTATCCGGTGAATATTTTGAACTAAAGAATGTCTCAATTGCATCAATTTCACCGTTGCACGTTGCAATTACGGGTACAATTTTCGAAATACGCTCCTGCATACACGACGGATAAATGCAAACGCTGTCCGATAAATATTGCCTTTCGAATTCTAACGCCGGAAGGAATGTGTTTTGCGTTATTTGATAAGTATTTATATAAGACGCTATATTATATTTTTTTACGTCTGCAGTCTCGTTTTGTACGCGCAAAATGGTTATTTTATCAGGATGATGAAAATTCGAAGATAAATTTTCGAAATTGACAGGACCTTCGCATTCGCAATATTCTTCCTCCGTTTCGAAATTGCTTTCATCCGTAGAATTTTGTTGATCTTGCGATAATTTATCGGTTGAATGGGAACTATTGTGCGATAAACATAAATTACTATCGTAAACCCTATTGAAATTATTCAAATATTTGGAACTTACTAATCTAAACGACATACTCAAACTATAAGGCAAACATATACCTCCGGCTCTTAATAATTTCGATTGAGTTGAATTGTTCATATCTATAGTTTTAGCTCTCACCGTGCCGATCGTAAATAGAAGCTCGTTGACGATAACTTCGAAGACGGTTTCTATGGGACTCGTCTGACCTATGGAATATATGCAATCGCGATTCACGTTATTTATTTGAAGTATAGTTTTTAGAATTGGTGTGGCGTTCGATAAACAGGTAACACTGTGCGCTCCCCTTATTAAAAACAACAAACCGGCTATGGGAAAACTGTAATTATCCAAAATTTTCACGTTTTCAAATGGAAAGAATTGTACCAAATGCAAACACGAAATACCGACCGCTCCGATAATAGAATTAACAAGTTCGGAATCGTTTAAAATGCTCACAATATCTTTCGATACGGCAATGTCCACACTATTTTCAGTATTTGAATCTATATTTAACGGAATCACACCTTTATCCCACTGCAGATTTAACATGAATTTCTCGTCTTTATCGTATTTCAAGAATTTTTTTTGATGAAATACGGCCACGTCCCATGCGGTACATCTATTTACGCTTCTCGGATCACTGGTAATCTTGATATTATCTGTCAGCAATAAATCAAACCACATCACGAATGCGTCAATTTTACATTTCTCTAGTGCTTGAAATTGACAACAGAAATTAAAAGAATTTTTCAATAAATTTTCCAACTCTCGTAAATCTGTAAAATCAACTTTGAACACTGCACGATCATCGGTGACATATTTTATATCTTTTATTAGAGTTAAATCTTCGGTATCGTACGGCTCATCCATATGCGTATACAAATTTAAGTTGCCAAAATCCACCTGTTTAAAGAGTTGATTATCGTTCGAGCGCACAACGCGATATCTTTTTGCTAGAGTTTGACTTTCGACACCGACCATATATAATATGGCGCCTTTCGGAATAACCTTTCTCTTCGAACATGGTAACAATAAACGTTTCAATGCATCCACGAGGGTTTCCAAACAATTCTCGCCAAAGAGACCACAATCGAATATTTCCGTAATTATAATATTAAACCCGTTCTTTTCGGCCGACAGATTCATACTTTGAGAGTCCGTTTTTATCACGGTTATATTTAATAAATCGTTCTCTTTCACTATTTCGGAAGCTATATAACACATTACTTTACTACTGTCGCAAGCTACAACCGTAGCACCGATGTCTGCGGCATAAAACGACAAGAGACCCGTTCCACAGCCGATATCCAAAACTCTATCGTCCGACTTGACGATTTCGCGTATCGCATTTTTGTAAGAGATATTTCTGATTTTATCGTTCAACATTCGAAAATGCCACCGATTGATGAGTAAATTTTTATATATATTTAAATGTCTTTCGGCTTCCACGAACGACGGATCCACTTTAAGCGCTTTTTGCAAAAATCCACATGCCTCCATCAACGAACCGGTTTTCATAATTTGACGACCCAATTCATATAAAATAATGCTGGAATTCGGATACAGCGTTATGGCCTGCTTGCATATCTGCAAACGAAAAATATACAAGTTTTTCATATGAAACAATTCAGAGTGAGAACTTAAAAACCAACAAATATATACCTGAAAAAAGTTGTCAAAGTCTGCTTTGGAAATGTAATATTTTAGAAGACGGGTCATGCAGTCGGCTATTTCTGATTCTAGTTCGGGACCCGCTTCCGGCGAAAGGATGAGCGCATTCGCGAAGTAATTCCACGACCGTTGCCATTGTAAATCGATTGCACATTTGCGAGCCGCCTCCGTGGCCCTTTGAGACATCAGACAAGGCGCCAGCATCGGGACGTTCTGTTGATTCTGATGCTGCTGCTGCTGCTGCAACTGTTGCTCGTGATGCCGAGGTCTGCGAGCGCGACGACGTATACGACGGTTCATCCTTTTATTATTATTATTATTTATTTATCTTCTCTTATTTCTTCCACTTTTTTTTTCTTTTCTCGATTCGAACGTCAAAAAAGAAATATTCAACACTCTTACCAATCGTGCGACAGACGACAATTTTAAATTAGTGTAATTTTCAAAATGATTATCGTCGCATCGTTTACATTAAAATTAACCATTTTACGCTTGTTTTTCGTGAAAATGTCGACATCGTTATAATGAGCGTTTCGTTCGTACGTCGATATTGTGTCGCCGCCTTTAAACTCATTATTTAGCTATATGTATTCTAAATTATACGTATTGTTTTTGTCACATATTATGTTAAATATATTCTCGAGATACGATTAACGTACAACAATTTTTTGAATTTATTTTTAATCGTATACAAATTATATAAATTGCGAACATAAAGTCTTGTACTCGATTCCATTGTAAACACGGACGTATCGGATTTTTTGCGCAAAATAAAACGACGTCATTATAAAAGGGATATTCAATCTTATTTCTTTTAATTTTGTATTCAAATTTAACCCTATCACACATTAATAAAAGTAGCCGATTCTGAATTCGTTTAACTTTAAAAAAAAATTAAATGTTTTGCTTTTCCTTTTTTTTTTGAAATTGATTTAATTCAGCTTAAATAAGATTTATATGTTATATTTAAAAAAAAAATGAAATTTTAAAAATTACTTTATAATATATTTTTGTTTTAAAAAAATGTTTTGAAAAATTTATATATTTAAATCTTAATACTTTTATAATAGTTAAATACTTGTTATATAATAAATAAATTCATTGTAACTTTTATGGTTATAAATTGGACTAGCTCAATATTAACTTCACATGTTTTTCGTAATCAAAATTTTGAAGTTGAAATTTTAATGTTTAAAATTTTCACAACTTTTTTTCTATAATATTTATTTAGTGTATGCAAAGAAATATTTTTTTTTTTATATTTAAAAAAAGAAACATCTTTTTCCCTTAAGTATTTTATTATTAAATCACGACAATATGGCAACTCATAGTTTAGAGTTGTTTTTTTTTCAATGGCAATTCTGATCTGTCAAAACGCACGTGGTTCGGTTTGTATGCATGCATCGTAAGTTATCAAAATGCCTCATCGAGTTCAACATTTAGTAGTGGACGCGAACGCTTTTATTAATTCAGCACCTATAAGGGTAAGTCGCTCCATTTTTTTTATATATTATATTTATATATATATATATATATATATATATATATATATATATATATATATATATATATATATATATAGCCGGCGACGCTCAATTTTAACGCTGATTATTTCTTCATTCTGTTAAGGAGATCGGTGAAAATGTATATACAATACAAGAAGTAATAGACGAGGTAAAGTGCAAACGCCAACTGCGCCAGTTTGCAGTGTTAACGTACGACCTCGCGGTTAAGGAAGTGTTTACGGAAAATATTAAGTTTGTAACGGAATTCTCTAAGAAAACCGGCGATTATCCCAGTCTTTCCGCTATCGATATTAAAGTGATCGCGTTGACGTATCAATTGGAAAAAGAGAAAGTCGGTACATCACACTTGAATACGACGCCGAAGATTCAAAAAGATATTTCTACTTTTAAAGCGAAACCCAACGAAGCCAAACATGCAATCGGTTTCTTTTTACCTATAGAAAAAAATGCGAAATCTCAAAGCGAAAATGAAAATATCCAAGAAAATCAAGACGATAGTTTAAATTCTAAAGCAAATCGAAACTGTAACGAGAATTCTGAAGAAACTCAAAGTGACGATGAAGAAAAAGACGATTATGACGATAATGTTAATGTTGAATGCGTAGATCTCGAATCGAAATTGGCCACGCTTAAAGTAGAAAACGAAGACGATATTTTGGTGCCCGTTAAAAATGAAAATAATGAAAGTGAAAATATTTCCCACGTTTATTCAGAAGGTAGTTCGAAATTTGTTTATTTTTTTTGTTATTAAAAATAGTTATTAATCGTCTTAATTAAATTGTTTGAATAAAATATTGAATGTTTATTATAAATTTTAGATGACGAAGATTGTAATGAATACGATGAAGATGTCGATGATGAAGAAGATGAAGACGAATGCGATGATGAATGGATAACTGTAGATAATTTACAAGAAATGAAAAAGAAATTAGATGATGGAATGTACAGTGACGATACTTCAGTAGTCTCTTGTATTACGGCAGATTTTGCTATGCAAAATGTATTAAAACAATTAGGATTAAATGTAAGATCCTATGATGGAAAATTAATAAGAAAGGTGCGAACTTTTATTTTACGTTGTACTACGTGCTTTAAAACTACTAGTGTTATGACTAAACATTTTTGCCCAAATTGCGGACATGCCTCATTGAAAAAAGTCTCCGTATCGCTAGACGAGAATGGCAAACAACAAATTTTCATTAATTTAAGGCGTCCGTTAACGTCAAGGGGCAAACGGTTTAGTTTGCCTGCTCCGCGTGGAGGACAGCATGCTCAGAATCCTATATTGAATGCCGATCAGGCATTTCCGCGATCAAGGCCTACTAAATTAGCACGAACAAAAAATAACCCACTAAATGATGATTATATAGCTGGTAAGTTTTTTATACTCTATTTATTGTTTTTCAATGCTGTTTTGTTAATAATTTTCAAATAAAATTATTTAGTTATATATATATATATATATATATATATATATATATATATATATATATATATATATATATATATATATATATATATATATATAATGTTTATAGTGATTTGATGTAACAAAAGTTTTATATAATAAAATATCTTTATTTTTAAAATAAATCTTATTGAATATCATATTTTGCTCATTTTCAGGATATTCTCCATTTGTGATGCGCGATGTAAATTCAAAGTCGGCAGTTCTAGGCATCAGAAATAATAAAGAAGTCAAATACTGGATGCGTAAAAATCCAAATGAAGTACGGAAAAAACGAAAATAAACATTCTACGACATGTATATTCGAGTTATATATATAAAGTGTGTTGAAACTATATATAGATTCTATCTTAGCATTGAAACGTGTAATAATGTGTATAGTGATGCATTTTTTGAGCGAAAATGAAAATATCACATATAATTTCAGATGTTTATAAATTACATTAGAAAAATACATACATTGAATTATATTTATATTTACATATACATTTTAATATTACACATTTTTAAAATATTTTCGAATATTCTTCAATTAATATAGATTATTTGAAGATTATTTTGTACATAGTTTATCTCACATATTTTAATTAAAAAGTAATGTTTTGTTTATTGAATTTCTAATTTTATAAAAAAGAAGATTTAATAAGAATCGTTTTTATTACCTTTCATATATTTTCAGTAAAAACAAAATATAAATATAGAATGATATTTCTTTTTAAGATAAATTCTGGATTATCTGTCTTAAATTTATAGTAAAATATAGACAAAATATTATGGTTTATCTTTATTTACACCTCTTAAAATAATTATATGTTTTCTTGTAAAATTATATTTCCTGAATTTCTGAAAATTTACATCAATATTATATTTCACGTTTACGAAATGAAGTTATGTTCAAATCTAAATTATTGAGTTTTATATAATTTTTAATATTTTCAATGTCATCTTCTGTAATTTGAGACCAGCATTCGAGTTCTGTTAATTTTTTCAATTGTCCACATCCATTCAGTAGGCGATTTACTGTTATCATAGTCAAATCTTCTGATTTAAGGATCCGCATTTCTTCAAGAAATAAAAATGCATTTTTATCCAATATCTTATCAAAAAGACTATCAGATGTTCTAACGGCTGATCCTAAATGAACAAATCTAATATTGACTGCATTCGACAATATAAAGAATAAATGTTCGTCATTGCCTTCACATACATATGTTAGGCGATGAAGACTATGGAAAGGATACCAGTTTACACGTCTCGTATATAAAGATGTGTGCTGAATTAAAACGCAATTGTAAAAAGTTAAATCTTTTAGTGTTGGACAGAATTGACTGATATACATTAACGCATTGAGATCCAGCTGGTCAACGTGCTCCAAATGAAGGTGCGCCAAGTTACATCCTTTAATTTCCAAAACCTGTTTTACTTGATCGCCATAAAAATCGCAGGATAGAAGTTTCAACTCTGCCAGCTCAGGAAGTCCAATCAATATTAATAAATCACTTAATAAGGAATTGTGAAACAATGATATGGAATATAATAATGGACATAATTGTACCAGCAATTGTAAATGAGTGCTTGTAGCGTATCTGCTAACGTATTTTCTAAGATTAAAAGGTCCTGCATCTGAATTTGTTAAATTGATATATTCTAATATACGTCCCAGCTCATCACAGCGACCCATATCTTCAATATTTTTACAGTTCAACAATACCTTTGTAAATCCTTCCGTCGTAACTCCAGTTCTATTGAGTTGAATCTGCTTGAGCTCTTTAAATTTGATAAAATAACTTATACTTTGATTCGTAATGCTCTTAGAACTGCTTACATCTAATGATTCCAAATAAGGACAATGCTGGCAAACAGCCTCCAGGATATTGTCTGTACAATCGTAAAATATGGTTAAACTTTTTAATTTGTGAAGACATTTTAAACCAGATATGATAACCGGTTCCATATCGGCAGTTTTCCACCCTCCAGATAAGGAACCTAAATTTAAATGCTGTAAGCCTGTAAGCTCTGATAATTTCACATAAAAAACATGTCGCATCATTTTAGGTATATTATCCAAGAACACTTTTGTTAAATATTTCGTCAATAAGATTTCAGTCATTGTTACAGCCACATTCATTTTACTTATAAATTTAGCCATAGACCCCCGAAATCCTTGAGATTGTTTAGTTTTTTCTAGCAAATTTGAAACCGATCTATATATTTCTTCTGCAAATTTATCAAAGAGCATCCAAGGAATATTATATGATACCATAGATCTTAGCACTGTGACTTTGGAAGATAAACACTCTCTTGCGCTCACGTGATCTCCTTGTGCAAGTGCTTCTATGGAAGGCATTAGTTCTTCGCCAATATCCGCTATCCAGTCTGCAGTTTTGGTTAAAGCTAAATTTTCTAACGATTCAGGTTGTCTCAGTTTAGGCATTCTGAAAGTATTAATTATTACACTTGTTTTTATTAATGAATAAAAATAGTTTGCTATTTGAAATATTAGTGTTATTACAGAAGTATTTTCGTTTGCACTTGGAATATAAAAATACACTTACTTACGTGCTAAAGTTTGTAAGTGTGTGCAAAATAGTTGAAAAATATTTTTAGCCTGAAAATGGTGTGTATTTTTAAAATAATTTGACGATAACGTTCATAATGCGTCTTGTTTAGATCAAATATTTCAGGAAAATACACAAATTTTATAACACATCCCATCGACGAAGATGAAACGGTAAGAGTTGAGTTATTTCAATCTATTCTTAGACGATAGCCGCTTTTAACATCGATGCCAATTGCGTATGCGTTTTTTGTTATTTTAATTAATTTTACTTCAAAAAACAACAATTTATTATGTAAAATAGTTATCTTATTTTGTTTTTATTATTGATCATTGTTTCCCTTTATCATAACTATTTAATTATAAAACAAAATATTAACATGAAAATATTTTTAGGTATTATTTTTACAATTATGATTGTGGGGTATGTTATTAATAAAATTTGATTTATATACTCAAACGATTCAATAATTTCTAAAATTTTGGATATTTTTGCTTAACTGTAACGAATTCTATATATTATAATTAAGAAGATTTTGAATATTATAATTGAGAGTTAATATTTATTAACTCTTTGTACTTTTATTGGTTTATATCAAAAGTAGGATCTATTAGAAATTAATCACACAAGTTTTTCAAGTTTTATTTATTCTGAATATGATTGAAGTAATAATCGACAAAATTATAAAATCAAGTATGTTCGTGACAATCGAATCAAAAGTCAAATGAATAATAGTAACAATAATAATGAATAAAATCAATAATTAAGAAAGTTCATATTGGAATCGATGAAATAGTTTTTATATAAAAAGACAAGCGAATGGGGTAGCCGTGGATCATTACGGTTTCATTTCAAGAGTAGAGACAAACAAATAAATTAAGATCTATCTCTCTAACGATGTGATACTATGAGCATAATTTAAAAATACAAATATTTCAAATAAATATTTAACATATATAGACTAAGATAATTTTAACTATGCAAATTAATTGTAACTTGACGTTACTATTAATTTGCAGAGAATGAAAAGATCAATTTTGAAGAATAACATAATTACCATATAATTGAAGGTTTAGACCAAATATTGCGATGAAACAGTATCACGGTGAAACGTCCACATATTTGAAGTATTAGTACGTTTCGCCGCCATTGGACTGTCATTTTAAATATTAAGTGATGATGGAGCCGCCAGTTATTTCTTTGTCAACATTTGGTATCTTTTTCAAAATTATTTAATATTATTGCTTTTAATGAAATAAGAATTGTAATATGTGCACATAATTTTAAATTCTATATATTTTTGTATATTTCATTACTCCTTCGTTTCAGATTTGAAGAATCATGTGTTTGTTGTGCCGGAGAAATCCGTGAAAGCTATGAAAGATATGCCAATTTGGGAAAGATCTCAAGCTTATAATGTAACTTATGTTAATTAAAACTTTTATCATTTTTTCTAGTTGTTTATATTAAATTTTTCTTTTTTTTCAATATTTTAAAGGAACTAATGACATTTATTTTGATGATGAATGAGGCTATTCGTGGAAAATCGTTGTCGGTGCAATACTACGTATCCGATAGAACAAAAAATATAGTAAAACTATTGGACGAATTGTCGGGAATTATCAAGGAATATCCTCCTATAGATCAGCCTCAAAGATTTGGTAACAAAGCCTTCAGAAATTGGTTCGAAGCGTTAAAAAATGTAGGCAACGCATTAATTTCTTTAAAAAAAAACTGCGCATATAATTGTATAAAAATGAAAGTCGACTAATTATATTTCAGAGATCAACAAATTTATTGAAGATTGCATTACCTGAAGAATTTCATCATGCAATAACGGAAATTGGATTATACTTCGTAGAAAGTTTTGGAAATTCAACAAGAATCGACTATGGAACTGGACATGAAGCTTCTTTCGTTATGTTTTTATATTGTCTTTATAAAATTGGCTATTTTAATGATTCCGATAAAGTAGCTATGGGGTGTTTAATTTTTTATAGGTACTAAAGAAAATATTAATATTCACATTTTTAAAATATTCTAGGATATTAATATTTTAAATTTATCTTCAGATATTTAGAGCTTGCAAGGAGTTTACAACAAACATATAAAATGGAACCAGCGGGAAGTCACGGAGTTTGGAGTCTCGATGATTTTCAATTTGTTCCATTCATCTGGGGAAGTTCCCAACTGATAAGTAATTTTTTTTAATATATATATATATATATATATATATATATATATATATATATATAAAACTTCAATTACGTTTATTCCACTATATTTCATTATATGAATTTATTGTAATTTATTTATTTCTAGATCACAGTACTATAGAACCGCACAAATTTTTGGATGAAGAAATATTGGCAAAGTATGGAAAAGACTACATGTTTTTATCATGTATTGAATATATTAATAAAGTTAAAACTGGTCCATTCGCTGAACATTCAAATCAATTATGGGGTATCAGTGGGGTATCAAGTTGGAACAAAATTAATCAAGGATTAGTGCGAATGTATATAAAAGAGGTAAAAATCGTGTTATTCATAAATAAATAAAAATATATGAATTTATTACATAATTTTTGTTTAATTTAGGTATTGGGAAAGTTTCCTGTTGTTCAACATATATATTTTGGATCGTTGTTATCAATTCAACTTGCCACTGTGCCATTTAAGTTGACAATATGAATATTTTGGATATTATAATAATTAATATGAAATAATGTATAATTCAAAAATAAATAATAATACACCTGTTTAACATTAAACTTTGTATAAGTATTTTTTAAATTGATAAATCGTCATCGGGATCTTCGTCGTCCCAATCGTCATAGTCTGGTTCTGGAACAAATTTATTCTTATTTTTAATTACTTCCGTATAAGGTAAGACCAGATCACCTTTCACTAATTCTGCTTCTTTTTCAATAGCAATTTTGAATGACGTCATGTTATGGACTATATCATCTTTCTTGGTTTCTTTTTTGATAGTTTGTTTAACTTCATCGTTCTTCCATTTACGTTCACTTATATCGAAATATATGTCGTTTAAACTTCTAATTATCTTCCCACCATTAGATATAGTAGTTATTTCTGTTCTGTATTTTTTAAGAGGCATAACGCATTTCATAGAAATGTATATATCTGATATATATTTCAACTGTTTCAGCATTTTCTCACCAAAAATCATACAATCGTTGTGAAGAACGAGAATTATTCTTTTGATATTACCGTTTTTTTTCATATCATTGAATATTTTTAGCGATTCTTCCCAACTAGTGAGTGATGCCAGTTGATTAACAGAATCTATAATAACAGTTTCTATTTTATCGAATTTCATTTTACTCAAGAAGCTTGCGATATCTGAATAATATTGATATGTGATGTTATTTTTAAAGAATGACTTCCATTTTTCTGGCGATTTTTCTACACACAATATTCCCAGTTTATCGTCACCTATTAAAACGGGAATGATGTTCTTGGCATTAATATTGAGAGAATCTTCCAGAAGTACAAATTTACCAGAAAGTCGTGTATTAGCCATGTAGCTAAATTTAAATAAATTAAAAAAAATATATCGTATATCAAATATTAATTATAAATATTGAGATAAAATCGCTAAATGCAAATTTACAGCTAAAAATCTAAGGTCTTCTAGGTTATGTCGATTGTATCCTAACTACTGTCACAATTAGGGTTGCTAACATGACGAGTGTTGCATGCATTAAAAATCATTATACTTTTTATCTGGCGCAATAAAATATACTCACACTATTATAATGTGGTAAAGGAATACACAATTATACTTTAATATATTACAATAAGAAATATTTTAATAAGAATTTTTGTATTTAATTAGTATTAACCGCATAAACGATCTGTTTATACTTAGGTAAAATTGCGTGATGAAAATTTTTAGCCAGTGGGTTTATTTTAGCCCTACTTTCAAACATTTTTGTTTTTACCAAAAATTGAAAACAAATACAAAAAGTTACGAGTAAATATTTAAAATATATAATTTAATGATGATTTCTTTTAAAATCTGCGGTAATTGAACGGCAACATGTACAATCTTTTTTTATTAATTTTTCAATAAATTAATATAGAGACAATGTACAACTTTAACTATTTATTTAAAACATATTACAAACAGATATTTATGATATTATTAAATATTAATCAAGTAGTTAACGTGTTAAATCTGAACAATATTATCTATATCTTATCTTATATTTGAAAATATCTTATTGTACTTCAATATCGAATCGGATTTTATGGTTTTTGCACAACTGACTTGAAATTAAGTTATAATATTTTTTAAGCTGAGACTTTAAGTGAATACACTTATATTGTGCTAGAAGTAATTCCTGGTAAATGGTAACATTCTTTTAATTATTTATATTAATTTAATAAATATAAAATTAAAAATTAATTTCATTATAGATTAGTAATTTAATATGTTGTAATATTTAACACATTAGAAGATCATATTCTTAAAAATAGTGCAATATGAATATTTAAAAATAAATTTAGAATCAATCGATATTTTAACTATACTTTAAAAGATAACTCATTATTTAAAAAGTAGATGTTTTGTAAACGTGTTATTTTTTTTACAGATATTAAATTAATTACAGTTATTAAATAATTTAGAAGAAATGATAAAAATTATGTTATAAAATACATTTATAATTACAAGATGAATAGTTCTACAGAAAACGATTATTTTGGAAATAATCAAAATCGAATAAAAATGGATATCGATGAGTTGAATCATAAATTCCATGAATTTGTAATTTGTTTTACGAATGTTTTGGAGTACAAATTAGACACATATGAAATGATCATCTACGAGGATGTCAATAAAATTGGTGGAAAAATGGAGATAATCGGAAATATTCTGAGCAATATAAAATATATAGGAGGTATTCTGAAATGGCCATCAGATAAACTTGGCGAAGGTCATCAAAAGGAAAAAGCAATGAATTTAATAGGTTTAATCGACCGTTTTAGAAACGATAAGAATGAATATCGAAAAAAAATTATACAAATGGGAGTGGATATATTCTTTGTATACGAGCAGGCTTTATTAATGATAAAAAAGAATAATAACAATTTACTAGCTATATTAGAATTGGCGAAAACGGCCGCTCGTCGACTTTTAAATTACTCATTAGATAAAAAAGAAATGGAAATAAAACCAATAAATTTGTCTCATAAATTGTCGGATAACCAAATGAAAGATGTGTTAAATAAAATTGAGTATGAAAGTGAAATTTTTAGTCCAAATCGAATATTTGATTGTATATATATTGCATTAATCGAGAATGAGAATTTTCATATTTTTTTACCCAATAAACATAAACTATTAAAACTCTTTCGACGTCCTTTTCCTGGTGAAAATTTGGAAATTTTAAAAAAAGTCGACGATGACTCGAAGAAAATTTTGAATGTGCGTGCTGAAAATTTGTGGCAACAAGATTTAGAATTCTACAATGATCAAAAAGATATAATACTCGATAAAATTAAGCGCCAAGACAGTCTTTCCGTTGATATAATTCTCGAGATATTGAATCAAATGAACAATGACATTTCGATTCAATTCAAAGATTTAATCGAAAAGCTAGATCAAAAGACTGACATTGTGATACAACAAAATACAAACATTTCGGAACAAATTAATCTAATACAAACGACACTAGATAGATTACTAATAAAAGATAATTCGGTTTCAGATAGAAAAGCCGTGCGTGTCGGTCTGCGGCATCACACGACATATTTTTGCGGCAGAGAAGAGCAACTTGTTGAAATTCACGAAAAATTAGAAAAGGATCAAGTGACATTGATATCACATGTCACAACAATAACTGGCAACGGAGGCATCGGCAAAACCGAACTGGCTAAATTTTATACTAAAAAACATGAAAATTATTATAAAAATATAATATTTCAGGTGGCTGAAAATCCGAGCGAGCTCGAAATCGAATTTAAAAAAATTGCAAAATCACTAAACATTTCCATTGAAGAAAGAAGAATCGACGAAATTGTGACCGACATATATAAGCATTGTGAATACGTTGGAAACACTCTCGTGGTTCTTGATAATGTGGAAAACTTTCCAGCTATCGATTCGTATATACCTCAAGAAGACACGTGGTTGAATAAGCCCAAAGTTTTGATAACGTCGCGTTATAGAGACTGGGATGTACACGAAATGGGTCACATTGAAATTGTGAACTTAAATGTTCTACGGGACGACGAAGCCTTCGAAGTATTGAACAAGGGTCTAAGAATAAAAAATGTTACTGAAAGCGAAATCAAACAATTAATGAGTGTTTTGGGTAATATTCCGTTGGCTCTAAAACAGGCAATAGGCTATATAAATGAAGAAAATAAGACATTAGGTGAATATTCTATTGGAGATTATTTAAATGAATATAACGAAAATACAATGGACATTTTAAATATGGGTTTAAATCCAAACAAAGATTTGTATCGAGAAACTATAATTAACACTTGGGATATTAGTATCAATCGAATTAAAACTAATAAAATTTGTGGAGAACTTGCCATCAAAATTTTTCGAATAATGGCTTATATTTACGCTGAAGATATTACTGTCAATGAAATATTTAAAGTGTTGAATCAAAAAATGGTTAAACGTGCGATTAGACTTTTGTATAACTTTTCTTTAATAGATGTGAAAGATGAAAAAGTTTCTATTCATCGGCTGGTGCAGGAAGTTACTAAAGGAAAATTACTAATAGAAGGCACAGAAGAAAAAATTATTCGAGAAGCTATGGAAATATTTTATGATAGTTATCAGAAAATTGGTGAGTTCAATCAAAGTCCATTAACAAATATTGCCATATTGTGGGAAACTGGCGGCAAATACAAATCAATAATAAATGATTTTTATATTAGAGCGAAATTCGCACACATATTTTCTTCACCATTTCATTTACTTATCGCAAGTGAATTGGTGAAAGAAGAAAACATTGTTACAATGACGAAGAACGTTTTTGAGATATTTCAAGAGAATGATACCGCACAACAGAATCAACAATGCAACATAATTAAAAGGGAAGAATTCGAAACTAATAATTTGTCACCTTTGCATTTAACATCAAAATATAGAAGAAAAGAAGCGATTCGCAATCTCATTGAAATGGGATGCGATATCGAAGGAAAAGATTATGAACACAAAACACCGTTGCATTACGCCGCACAGTTTGGGGACGTCGAAACCATACAATTACTATACAAATATAAATGCAACATAAATGCAAAAGACGAGAACGATAGAAACGCACTCTATTATGCTGCTCAAAATTATCACGACAATAACGTATTTGGATATTTGATATCGTTGGGTTGCAACATTAACGATGCCGATTATGAAGGGAAATCTGCTCTTCATTGGGTGGTCGAGCTCGGTTATAAATATATGGTTGAATTACTGCTTAATAATAACGCAATCATAAATGTAAACGACAATCAAAACAGAAACGCTTTATATTATGCCATTAAAAATCATCGCGATAAAACAATATTCGAATATTTGGTATTGAATAAATGTGAAGTTGACGTGTCCGATATAAATGGTATAACGCCACTTCATTTGGTCGCCGAACATGGATATGTTGACATGATCGATTTACTTCTCCGCAATACGAACGACAGTCATCGATTGCTTAATGTAAAAGACAATGATAATAGAAACGCTCTCTATTATGCACCTAAGAATAGTTGTGATAATTTTTTATTCAAACACATTGTGTCGAAAGGCTGCGAAGTAAATATATGCGACATTAAAAATATAACACCGCTACATTGGGTAGCCAAGTATGGAAATTTAGAAATGATTAAACTACTTCCCGACGATCAAAACTATATAAACGCAAGAGATATTACGGGAAGGAATGCACTTTATTATGCTGCCGAAAATCATTATGATGAAAATATATTCAAACATCTCGTATTAAAAGGTTGTAAAGTGGATGTCTGCGATGATGATGGTAAAACTGCGCTTCATTTGGTAGCCGAACGTGGATACTTGGATATGGTTCAACTACTTCTCGATCATGAAAGCGACATAAATGCGGTTGACAATAAAAATAGAAATTCCTTATTTTATGCTGCCCAAAACTATAAAGATACACGTATATTTCCGTATCTCATAAGTAATGGATGCGAAGTTAATATTATTGATGATCAAGATGCTTCATCATTGCATTGGGTAATCGAACATGGATGTGCGAATCAATTCAAAAACATAAATCTCTTGCTAGAAAAGGGGGTAAATAGGCACAAAGTGAATAAACAGAACAAGACAGCTTTAGATTATGCCATAGAAATAAATAGAGAGGACCTTATAAGCTTATTGAAATGATAAAGATAAACGGTAATAATTAATTATAAGTTAGAATATATATAATATGTATATTTATTTTTCTTAATATTTTTTTTTATGTTTTCAGTGCCTTGGATGTTTTTCGATTTTAAATGATAGAAGATATTCAAAAAATATAATATAATTGTTAATACTTAAAGTCTTAAACTTGATATTTAGGTTTAAAAAATAATTAGTTTTTTTCATAATAAAATTCGCTTTTTATATAAAATTGATTTTCTTTCGATATATCGATTATTTTGCTTCTTTTTCTCTTCTTAGCTGAAAATGGAATATATGGATAAAAAAAATGAACAGAACAAAAAATTCTAGATTTATATAAATAAGACTTTTTTTAGTTATTATTATTACTAATTTATATATATATATATATATATATATATATATATATATAACAATCACAGCGTGTGAAATATAAAAGCAGTTTAAATCATATTGATATTAAAGTCACATGTAATACTAAAATATTCATGTGATTTATATATCTATTTAAAAATGTAAAAAATATAAATCTGGATTGATACATCGTATTAAGAGTCTTTTTCTGTTAAAAACGTTTTTTCTAATTTACACACTTCATAGTATAAATGTTTTACATCCATCTCGACTAAATCTGCACACTGTTTTAGCAACCATACGAAACTTTTTGGAAAATGTTTTTCCAATTCATATTTGAATTCTGCGATGCTAAACCTTCTAGAGAAATTTTGATAATGACGAATCCAATATTTATTATGACAATATGCCAATCGAATGCATTCCTCACTTTTCATATGTTCATTTTCGGTTTGAACACTTCTTTGAAATTGTAGTTCATTGCCTTGTGATGCCTTCTCTTTTTGGAGATTTTTAAGTATCTCTTTGATTTCTTCTACCGCTGTCATATCTGTCCAATCAGTAGTTGAGCAATCTAAAACTTCGACATCTTCGTTGCTAAACATTGTGGTTGTTGCACTTCTATTTTTTTCTTTATAAAGGCTTTCATCACAACGAATATATCTATGATCAGTAAGAGTCAATGCAACACCTAACTTTGACAACGAGGCTTTGAGTCCTTTTGTTACAGAAGTATAATATATATCGTAAGCAGTAAAATCTTCCTCTAAAATATCCTTGTTAAACGCTGGTTCTGACGGATAATAACTCCAAGTAAGCAAAGTTTCCACGTAACTATTCATTGGATATAATGAAGGATAAAATCTAGGATATTTTTCTTCAACAATGTCGTAACAATCTAAAACTCTTTCCATAATAGATTTAATACTCAAATTTGTGGGATTTTTTGGTTCGTATGCTGTGAAATTCTTAGCGTTCGTTTTTCGATGATGTAAAAATAAATCAGATTTATCGCATGAATCTGGATACAATTTGATTCTTGATGGATAATGATATTCAGCTAAACATATTTTTCTATATTCTATATATTCCATCCATTCTTTTAGTACAAATAATTTATTCTCTCTGAGATTTGGTAAGTCATCGTTTGAAAATACAGTGAAATCTTTGGGATACATTTTTTTTGACATTTTTAATTGAAGCAATTCATTTATTCTTGCAATCGCTTTTGATGTTTCGTTTTCAATTTTACCATCAAAACCGAAAAGCATTTTTAGAGCTACAATTATATAAGCCATTGCGATGCCTTCATAATTAGGTAAAAAACTAACTAAATTGGGAGAATAATCCAATACGTTATTATACATCAATTTTTGAGTATAAATAAATAGCTGAGAAGGCAATTCCAATTCAATGATATATTTTCGAATTAAAAATTGAATATCTGGTGGTTTTATGTTATCAAAATTCAAATGCCTCATAATAGAATTAACATTTTGACGAATACGATGATGCGTCATCAATATTGGAATGTTCATATTAAATTTTTTATCAGTTTTTTTAAAAATTAAATCGTCAGGCAAAAAATGATCATAGTTACCATAAGATAAGTGTCCTTCTCTACACCAACGAATAACGTCACTCACTTGAACTTCGTCATTATTAATTCGAAGTGCCAAAATTAAAATTGCATATAAATTCATCAAATTCATGCGAAACCTTCTCCACTTTAACAGATTATGTGATCTTGTCAGGAGACATCTACAACCTGGACCACAGTAGCCTTTTTTTAAATGTTGATTTATCTGATCTGATGTCAATGATTTCCTTAATAAAGAACGAGTTTTCGACGTTATTGAAATCGTAGAAGGTTTTTGAATATCTTGTGATTTTTTTAAATCCTCCAAATTTGAAGATATTATTGGCTGTGTGGATTTTTGGGAAGCCATAAAATTTTCAAACTGTTGTTGAGCTAAAATCATCTGAAAATAATAACTTTAATTAAAAATCAATCAAATATATTGTATTAAGAATTTTCTTATATAATATATAAATATATATATATATATATATATATATATATATATATATATATATATATATAATTGACATCCAATTTCTAGATATTTATTATATTATAAATCTATGTATTTCAAATTCAAATTAAACACAATTTAACAATTTAACTTCACAACGGAAAATATATACCTTTTTCGTTGAAATATTCCTTCTCGTTTGTGTAATATTTTTGGGAACTTGTCGTTTGCTAACCTTTTGTGGTTTCTTAATATCATATAAATAGTTGAAATCTCTTAAAAAATACATTAAACAAAGTTCTTCATTATATTATATATATATATATATATATATATATATATATATATATATATATATATATATATATATATATATATATATATACCTTAAACTAGAACCAAAAGGTAATTTTGGATAATTTTGAGAATTTGGCTTGAAGAACGCAATTCTGTTTCGTCTCAAAAAATATGCCCATATCTTGAAAGTAGATTTCTTAAGTTCTCTTTCGCGAGAACAGCAGCATTCTAATTCTTCACACAAACCAACTAAAATCATATTGTGTATGTGCCATGAAGTCCACATTTCACCAACTGAAATGTCAGATGATTTTTTAATATACTAATATTTAACAGAAGTAAAACAGTTCTATATTAATAATCAATTATATATATATATATATATATATATATATATATATATGGTATATATATATATATATTTATGATATATATATATATATATATATATATATTATATATATATATATATATATATATATATATATATATATATATATATATATATGGCGTTTGTTTTATATTATATTCTTTTAGCTTCTTTTTAAATACACTTCTCGTATTGCAAATATCGTCTATAATTTTTATTTTTTTTTATACTGTAGAGAACGTTAAGTTACGATTTAAACAAGGTATAAATCTAAAATGAAATATATAAATTTTAATTTAAAATGGAAACTCACGTTTTACATTTTCACTGACATTTTTAATAGTTTTAGTTTTTAAATGCGGTTTATCATCAAAATCTTGGGAAAAATCTAAAGCTTGAGATTCAACCAATCTCGTTCCACATTCTAAACAATATTGATATCCAGCCTTTACAATAGCTCTTTGATCGCCACACACTTTGCACTTTTCTCCTACATCAATTATTACTTCATCTGCCATATTAAAACATTTATGTATTTAAATGTTGAAGTTATAAATTAACCTATAAATAATATAAACATCATAACAATAAAAAAAATCAAACTTGAATTCACTAATGTGAGTAGTATTAAGAGCGTAAATATGTATAATTATTTTTTGTTTTTATCGTTAACTTACTTCTAATGTGTTAAATAGATAAAAAATAGGGATTTTTCTAATAGATAAAAGACTGCCTAAAATAGTAAACAGATAAAAGGAATGTCGTGCGAAATGTCAAAAAGCGCACCACGTGAAGTTGACAATTATGTCAAACGTTTTGGCCTAAACAAGCGCAAAGTGAATTAAAATTCTTTTTTTTTATTAATTTCATTACGTCTCCTCTCCAGCTAACGATTCTTCAGCGTATTTTTCTTTTTATTCTAAGAAAATTTATCACCTTATTTTTATTATTATTATTATTATTATAAAGTTAGTAAGATATGTTAAAATTTTAAATATATTATTGAAATAATATATTCTTATTAGATACCAAGTTTTTCTATACAGATTTATTATATTTTAATTAATTGAATTTTAAATAATGTAAATTCTACATGTGTAAATTAATATTTTTAAATTTATTGTAAGTAATAGATATTTAATGTGATTTTAAATATATTTTTGTGAATTTGATTAATAAATTATAAAAAATAAATCATTTTGACTAACGTTATTTAATAATAATTATATATAAACCGGATTAATTTATGACTCTCTAAAAGATAATATAATACAAATGACAAAAATATTAATTTATAACTCATTTATCAATATACATATTAATGAATTTTGTAGATTTTGAAATGCCAGCAATAAACTTCTAATATAGATTAAAAAGTATTATATCAATAATAATAATGTGATTATCTTTACAACTAAATATTTTAAAAGTTAATATAACTTTATTTAATAGATGTATATTATTAAGGGAATAAAATTTTTTAGTTTTCATTTGAATATTTATATCATATGTTGCATTTATTTTTTGTTAGCCAATATATCAATTATTAAAAAATATATTTTATGGATTTTTATTAAATAACATTTAAACTAAATCAATTAAAGTTATTTATTTTAAGAATGAAATAATACAATAAAAACATTTTTAAATGTTCATTTAATTATATGAAATTATTATCAAGTGAAATTATAAAATATTTATTTTAAAACAAACATGTTAGTAATATTATATTATCTACTGATACAAGGCTTTAACAGTTAACTTCAGATGCATAGTTGCATGTATTTGTTCTTAAATCAAAAAGTAAGGTTCCTGAGCATGTGAATGTGGAATATTTATATTCTCCATTTACAATGTAACATTGGTAGAATACTTTGCAATCGTTTGGATCTCGATTATAGCCCTCAAATTGACAAACACCATTTGAAGGTGCAGCAGTAGTTGGAGCAGCAGTTGTTGGTGCAGCAGTGGTTGGGGCAGCAGTAGTTGGGGCAGCGGTAGTTGGAGCAGCGGTGGTTGGAGCAGCGGTAGTTGGAGCAGCGGTAGTTGGTGCAGCGGTAGTTGGTGCGGCGGTAGTTGGAGCAGCAGTAGTCGGGTTGTTTCCATTTATTAATCCATTTTTCAAGATACTCAAAAGTGGGTAAGCACCTTTGCCACAATCACCTCTGAAGTCATCAGTTTCAATACTCCAAACCATAGCTCCTCCAAGTCCATTTTGTTTAACATAATTTACCTGAAATGAAAAAATATATCTATACATATTGAAATGTTAAAGAGATAAAGGAGGAAAACTAATGACTATTCAGGTTTTTCATAATTTGAAACATATATTTTTTTTAGTATATATATATATATATATATATATATATATATATATATATATATGTATGTATGTATGTATGTATGTATATATAATAATTTTTTACCTTCAAACTTGCAGACTGCTCATCATCATAGCCAACCCATTGGTTGCTCCAAACTAAGTATGGTACCTTAGCTTCATCATCCCAGAATTTTTGTGCTCCTGCTGTTCCAGTTTCTACCAAACATATCTAGAACGGTTTGTAAAATTTTAATAAAACAATTGGTTAATTAAAAAATATGTAGTAAATAAATAATTATTTAAAATTACCTCATTATATCCAAGCATACCAGCTTCTCTAGTAAATTGTCCAGCAGTTCCTGCTCCTCTATTTGGACATCCAGGAGTAGTACATGATGTAGATGAAAGTGTAAAAGCCCTTCCATATAATCCAACACCTAAAATTAATTTTTCTGGGGCAGCCCCATACCTAATCCAAGCTTTGATGCTGGAATCCTATATAATAAAAAAATATAATATATATTGTTTTCAAACTATATATAATATAATTTGAAATTTATTTACAGCATTATAGCCTTCGATTTCAGTTCCTCTTTCACTAGCAGACATATATATAGGGGCATTGTGTCCAGTTACATTTTCCCAAGCACCATGGAAATCATATGCCATAACGTTGATGAAATCTAAATATCTGTAAAATAAAGAATTATATGTATTCGTTTGGTTGTAAATATAAAATTAAATTCTTGTAAATATCGTGAATATATATATACTGTGAAAGTTTAGGAACATCATATGAAAGACTAAAAGATTTTTCAGCAGCGGCTACAGCAGCAGTTAAAAGATATCCATATTTGTCAAATTCGGTTCTTAATGCTCTTAATAATTCGCTGAAATTATCAACATCGATTTGTTCACCACCTCGTTGATTAGGATATTCCCAATCCAAATCTAAACCGTCAAATCCATGTTTTTGTACAAAAGCAACTGCGTTACTAACGAAGTTGGCACGTTTGTTTGGATCTCTGAAAGTCTTTAAATAAAAATAAGATTTATTTTATTTATTATGTTTATATTAAATTTAAATACAATATAAATTTACCAGCGAATATTTTGTAGAACCTTCATTCCAACCTCCAATGGCAACCAACGTTTTCAAATTTGGATTGATTTTCTTTAAATTATTGAATCTCGAGAAAGCGGCTGTGATAATTTATTTTTATGTAGAAAGTATATTGATTTTTTAGGTATATATATATATATATATATATATATATATATATATATATATATATATATATATATATAAATTATATCATACCTTTTCCCCAGTCGTCTGGAAGATCGTTCCATGGATCCAACACTTTAATAGCGCCGACTGTATCGTCTAATCCAACGAATCCATAAACTAAATGGGAACATATGAAGGGATCAATTTGTTCAACGTCAAATTTTCCATTTCCAGGCCTGTAAACAGACCAGCTGCCGAAGTAACAGACAACTTTATCTAAAATACATAAAAAAAATATATTACAATTAAATGTATTTTATTACAAGCATCAACTGTTATATATTATAATTTTGTATTAAAAATAAATATACGTATTTTAAAATACTTACTTGAGGCATTGGCAACAGAGATCAGACCCAGAAGGGTCAAACCGATAAGAAGTGCGATTTTCATAGTCAGATTCCTATGTCTTTGCTGTTTGGAACTGAAAATCGCAATATGTCACTTGTGTAAAAATCATCAGTTTATATATACCAAAAGTTTTATTACCCTGATAATTTTTTTTATTTTGAAATTAAAATTATAAATGGGCCATAAAGTTAATCCGCATCATTGGCTTAATTCCCTTCAAAGAATTTCTTGTAATTTTTTAACTAAATTTTTATCAACTATTTTTTCTAATATTGTCGAAATAATAGTAATATGTTATTTGTTTTCCAGTGAATTCTAATTTTAGTTATATATATATATATATATATATATATATATATATATATATATATATATATGTATATATATAACAAAAATATTATATATTTTTTTAGAAAAATAAATATAGAATAAATATTAAATTCCTGAAGTATTATATTCCTAAATTAATAAAAAAAAATACATAAATTTAAAACGTGATACAAGAGGATAATGTTAAAAATTTCCTGAACAACTAAAAAAACTAATTAATAAAAATTTGCTTGTTTAAAATATATTGAAAAAGTTCTCAATTTATGGTATTTTAGAGAAATCAAAAAGTTGATTAACGTAGTTGCATTAATTATTAGACTAGCTAAAAATATAAAATAATTGAAAGGAGTCATTAATAATATTTAAGACAATAAAAATTATCAATTATAAGTCACACGTCTGAACTGTTAAATAATTAAATCATATTAATTCTTAATTAATATATCAATTTTGTGTTTTTTCCGCTATTACGAATCTTATTTATATTGAAATCAATGTCTTGTAATTCTATTATTTCTCGTATATTGACTGCAAAATCCCCATTTTTTTTTTATTTTCAGTACAAAATCAGCTTAGGAATTAATGGAAAAGAGTATTTTCTTTGTTTCATCATCGTCGGTCACATGAAACGTGATATGATAAAGCAGTAAATTTATCACTGATCCGCGTAATCTCTTCTGTTCTTAACTATATTGCGGATAAACGCAATAAATAGAACGTTTTAACAATTAATCAATCAATTACTTTCACGTCCTGAAAAATTGTTCATAAATTAATAAAAATATTAAGTGACATTAATTGGCGGTCTTATCACACAATTGTGTCGGTCCTTGGTTACAGATTATTTCATTAGACTACTTGTACTCCATCATTTTATAACGTCGAAATAATATTCTCGAGTGCTATTGTTAAAATGTAGTTGCGGTTTTATATGGTTTTAATTTTGGATTAAATTTTATTACGAATAATTAAAACAAAAATATTGTCTTATTTTCTAGTAGCGGTTATTGAGTTGCGCATATTGTTTATATTATTCCACTTGAGGATATAAAACTATTTCAAAACTAGAAAATACAATAAAGGAAAATTGAAACAATATTGTACACTTATCAGATATTTTATTAAGTGCTAAAATTAATGAGACACCGATATATTTATTATAATATGACATCAAGTAATTTACAATTAATCCTTAGTAATAATAATAAAAATATGAAGTTAATTTTTCTAATTAAACTTATTTTCAACAATTCAAAAATGTAATAAATACACGTTTTCGTTTATATAACTGTTCATAACTTTTGTATTATTTATATTTATTTTGAAGAAATAACATATAATACTCTTTAGTACTTTTGTGAGGTCCTGTGTTTTTCTAAAGCACTGTAATAATTAATAATTAAACTATTATTATATTAATGTTTGATAATTGAACAAGTAATGAAGGCATTCAATAACTTTTATGTTTTTTTTTTCAAATATTGAAAAAATAACCTATTTATTTTCTGATTAACTCTTAATATTTCGAGTTGACTTCATTCTAAATATATATATATATATATATATATATATATATATATATATATAATATTATTTTATATTATATGTATTTTTTATTATATGTTTAATACAAATAAGCAGAAAAGGTTTTTTTTTTTAATAAGAATGCCTGATGTAATACAGAAAAAGGAAAATATTAAGTCATATTATTTTTATTAATTATTACACACGTTATAAGGATTTAGAAATACGTATATAAATGATTATAAAGATATTTATACAGTGACAAATTATGAAAAGCAATAAATACCATGTAATTATTATAGTTAAATATTGTTTTCAATTGTGAAAAGATAAGTCGATTAAGGGCATTAGTGCATTTTGAAATATTTATGGCTTATCAATCTTAATTTTATTTTAAATTTCTGTCGAAACAGAATAAAATACTTATCAAAATATATACAAAAAAAAAATCATAGAAAATGCACATCCATAAGATATAAGAATAATACTAAATTCAAAATTTTATTATTTAATCATGATAGATGTTAAAATTATAATAATCACAAATAATATATATTTATTTCATTTAAAATATTAACTAAAAATACGATTCTCTTTTTAGTATTATAAATTATACTTGAAAAAAACGTCAATATTTTAAGAACAATGAAGAAATTCAGATAAATTCAGAACTTTTTTTTTATCGTGAAACCTTTTTGAAATCGTTTTCTGGTTTTCTTACATATCTATATCAATATTCAATAAAAATATCATAATATTCAAATTGTGAGTGTAAAACTGTTGACTTAGTATTTCAATGAAAAAATATTTTTATAACATTGACGTCGCACTAAGTAAAACATTTCATCGAAACATTAAATACTATATAAGTGATATAATATATAATAATATTTTTTTTAATTAAAAATCAATTTTATCTTTTTTTTCAGTTTTTTTCAAATCTTTTCATCATATTTTCAGTAATATTACAAATTTCATACATTAAATAGTAATATAATAATGAAGTAAAAATATAGTGTATGATTTTTATATAGTAGGTTCTGTTCTCTAATTTGTTCAATTATCAGTATCTTTGTAAAATTAATTTGTTTTGAGATGTTTATCAATGAAAATTACTATTTATAGTAGTCACAGATAATTTTAATAGAATATTTTTGCGTCATATTGTATTATATATTAAAAAAAAATAGAATGGATAATTATAAAATGTATTAATAAAAAAATAAAAGTATATTTATTGTGTAAATATTATAAACAATCAGATTTTATAAATTGTAACAAAAATAATAATAATAATAATCGTCTACAATCTTCCAGGGGTGCAGTCAACTAATTCTGGGAAATTACAGATTTCAAGTACGTCATCGAACCATAAACCAGGTCCACATTCAAATTGCATATATTCATAATGTCCTTCATAAATCCAACATCTGTAGAACACAGCGCAATTGGTGGGATCTCTGTTAAAACCTTCCTTTTTGCATACATCAGTGGGCGATGGAGTTGGTGGTGGTTCAGTTGGTGCTGGTGTTGTTGTTGTTGTAGGTTCCGGTGTTGTTTCTCCGGGTCCTAAAGTTGTCGTTGTTCCCTCAGTAGTTGAAGGTGTGGTTCCAGAAAATTCAATTCCAAGTTCTCTATTCAGTGTTGAAAGTAAAGGATTGTTGCCATTTCCACATCTTCCACGGAAATCGTCTGTGTCAACACTCCATACCATTCCACCACCAAGGCCGTATTGTTTAATGTAGTCAACCTATTTAATATTAGAAATTTAAGTATTTATTCAATAACATATGTATAGTATTATATAAAATTTAATTTATACCTTTAATTTAATAGATCTTGGATCATCATATCCCACCCATTGACTACCAAAAGTCATATATGGTACTTGAGCAACATCATCCCACATTTTATTATTATTTCCATCATTTTCAATAAGGCAAATCTAGAAGAAATCAAATATTACTTTAAAAATTCAACATTTATTTTTTGATAATTTATAATCAAATATTAATAACCTCATGATATCCCAGATAACCAGCTTCTCTTGTCCATTGTCCGGCAGAACCAGGTCCACTAGCTGTACATCCTGTTGTTACACAATTAGCATCTGCACGAGTGAAAGTTCTTCCATATAAGCCAACTCCCAAAATTACTTTCTCTGGAGGTGCACCATGGCTAATCCATGCTTGAATACTAGAATCCTATATAAAATAATTAACTTATTAATAAAATAAAATAAAAAGATTTTAAAAATTGGTAAATCAAAAATTACAGTATTAAATCCTTCAGATGGTGTTCCTATTTCAGCTTCAGTTTTGTACAAAGGTGAGTTGTGACCGGTTACTGGATCCCAAGCGCCGTGGAAATCGTATGTCATAATATTAATGAAATGTAAATGTCTGAAACGTCAATTATTCATTAGCATAAAAAAAAGGTTTAATTAAAAACAATTAAGTGCTATGTACTTACTCTCCCAATTGAGGTACATCATAAGATTGAGTGAAGGATGTTTCAGCAGCGGCTACAGCAGCAGTCAAAAGATATCCGTGTCTGTCAAATTCTGTTCTGAGTTCTCTGATCAAAGCGCTGAAGTTCGGAACATCATAAGGTTGACCTCCTCTTTGGTTGGGATATTCCCAATCCAAATCTAAACCGTCGAATCCGTGCTTTTGCAAGAAATCAACTGAACTCCTTACGAATACTGTTCGTTTAGCTGGATCATTAAATGTCTAAAACAAATTTTATCAAATATTGAAAAAATATTTTCATTTAATAAGTTTCTTTTTAAATATATGATTCATACATCTGAATATTTTTCAGATCCTTCATTCCATCCGCCAATAGCAATGAGAGTCTTCAATTCAGGATTAACTTTCTTCATGTTATTAAATCTTTCAAAACCAGCTAAAATATGAATTATTTACTGATTAAAATTGATAAAAAAAAATCTCTATTTTTTAGTATTAATTAAAAATTAAAATATGAAAAAAAACACGTTGTCAATAGATTTTTGTTATCTTTTATATAATACTAATATATAAAATTTATAAACAATTGTGTAGTGTTACTTTATCTGTTTAGTTTTAATTAAGATTCGCAGACATAAAATCAAAAATTTATAACTTTACAATTATATAAATGTATACAATTAATAAATACCTTTGCCCCAGTTATCGGCGAGATCGATCCACGGATCTAAAACTTTAATTTCACCCGATGTCTCTAAACCGACGAAGGTGTAAATGGCATGAGTGCACAGGAATGGGTCAATATTTTCGATGTCAAACTTTCCATCTTCGGGTCTGTAAACGGCCCAACCACCGAAGTAACAGACAAGTTTATCTGATTGTTAAAAAAAAAAAAAAAAAGAAATACATTTAAACCGCAAACATATTACAAATATAATATTATAGTTGAAGAAAAACATATTTGTTTACTTGCTGCACTGACGCTGGAGGCCAGACACACCAGAGTGAGTCCGAGAAGTATTGAAACTTTCATATTGTACACAACGCGAGTCTTTTCTGTTACTTTAATATGACTCGGCGTCGAACTACCAGATAGTTTCAGATTGCGCACGATGTTCTTTATATGGATTACAATAATGTGACGTCAATGTCCCTCCAAAATAATGATTGAAATCTGTTTAAGATCTGAACTGCAACGTGAATCTTATCTAACCATGGATGATTGAAATCTGTTCAACTATCGACAATAATTAGTCAAATTACAATATCGCTTAAATTTACTTCTCATATGTATGGCAACATAGATTAATTGAAAACAAAATAATATCAAAATGTCAGATTTTTTTCATTTATCAGATAATTAATTTGAACGTGATGTGTGATATATATATATATATATATATATATATATATATATATATATATATATATATATATGGAAAATCTCAGTTATTTTCTTTATTTCAATTCTTAATCTTTTTAAACCAATTAAAAGTTTTATACAAAAAGCTTATTAGAGTACTTCTCATCATTCATACGTATTCTTTGAACAGTTAGTGATTCAATTTTCTCGATAGAAAATTTATCAACATTCTCGATATTGAATAAATCGTTGCGTTTTTTAATATTATTACATTGTTTCAATGAATTAAGACTTAATTTATGTTATCAAAATTTTAATATCGTTTTCGAAATAGTTTCGTTGAATTTTTCAGTATTATTTCAAATAGCTGCTCGTACATGAAACACAAATAATTAGCATATATCGTCAACAACTTCATCTACATCTGATATTCGATTATATTAATTATTCATATCAATTATATCTAACCTAATATATTTTTTATTAACTTTCGACTTTGTGTAATTCATTTGACAACTGAAAAAAAAATGTGTTTATTCATTTGAAAATCATGAGATAATGAAATCTTTTTTATTATTTAATAATACTGAATGTTATCACGCATCAAAATCAATTTCAGAACAATATTTACATATAATAATAATATCATTTTAAAATATATGTAATTACAGGGGTCCAATTGTTATAATTTATACAGAAATCTTGATAATGTTTTTATCATTACCAATTTTATATTAAATTTTAATCGTGATTATTGTACAATTTGGTAGAAAATAATAATCTTCAACTGTTTTGTTCAATTATTAATCCATGATAACAAATATTCTTACACATACACACACACACACACACACACATATATATATATATATATATATATATATATATATTGTTTATCATAAAAATATAACATATTTCAAATAATATTCGATTTTATTAAGATTAAGAACACCTGTGTATTTCATTACAGTACTAATAGATTTTTTCCATTTTAATTATGAAAAATTGTGTCAAAAGATGCCCATAATTTCATGTTTTTACTTGCATTTTTTAAATATTATTGGATTAAAATATTGAACAATGTATTTTTTTATAATTAATCAACAAAGAGGTTAGTTTTTTATATATAATAAAAAAACATTGATAATCATATTTCGTTGACAGAAAAAACATAGTAATTGCGTATTTAAAGTTTTTGAATATAATTTTATTTAAATAGTATAATTAATATTACATTATATGTTAATAATAGTCTTTATAGCTTTGATAATTAGAGTCCCCCAGGAGTACAATTAACAAATTCAATGAAATTGCATGCTAAAAGTTCCAAGTCAAACCAAAGACCTGGATCGCATTCGAATGCTGCATATTCATATTGTCCATTAAAGATCCAACAATTGTAAAATTTAGCACAATCATATGGATCTCTGTTATAGCCTTCATGTTTACACACATCAGTAGGAGCTGGAGTTGTTGGACCAGTCGGAACTGTGGTTGTAGTTGTATCTGGTTCTGGAGTTGTAATTGTTGAATCGGTAGGAGTTGTTGCAGTCGTTGAAGATGTCGTTCCATTTATGACATTTCCAAGTTCTCTATATAAGGAGTTGATAAGGGGATTTACTCCGTTTCCACACCTTCCACGGAAATCATCAGTATCTACACTCCAAACCATTGCGCCTCCAAGACCATTACGTTTAAGATATTCAACCTTATAATTAAAAAATATTAAAAATAATTATCTCAATACAATTATTTAAATTTTATTACTTAAAATAATATACCTTCAATGCAATAGAATTTTCATCGTCAAAGCTAACCCATTGATTGCCATAAATCATATATGGTACTTTAGATTGATCATCCCATAATTTTAAAGAATTTGGATTGTTTCTTTCTATTAAGCAAATCTGAATAACAAGGAATTTTAGTAAATACAGTTCAAATTATGAAACATAAATAATTAATATTACATACTTCATTGTATCCAAGAAAACCAGGTTCTCCTGTAAATTGACCGGCAGCACCGGGACCGGTTGATGGACATCTTGGTTCAAAACAACCAAGACTTACAAGTCCGAAAGATCTTCCATATAATGCGATTCCTACAACAAGTTTGTTAGCAGGAGCTCCATGTCTGATCCATGCTTGAATACTTGAATCCTATATAATTAAATATAATTATTTTTTTTTTTTTATAAAATACGAAATATTATATATATGTTAAATAATTACTGTGTTAAATCCTTCAGACGGTGTGCCTATTTCATTTGAATTCATGTACAAAGGTGAATTATGACCAGTTATCATGTCCCAACTTCCATGGAAGTCATACGTGAAAACGTTGATGAAATCTAAATATCTAAATTTGAACAATAAATAAATCAATTATTTTCTCTTTCATAACATCGGTGGCATAAACATATAATAATATACATTTTGAACTTACTGTCCTAATGCTGGTACATTATAAGACATTGTAAATGAATTTTCAGGACCAGCCACTCCAGCAATCAAGAGATATCCATATCTATCAAATTCAACTCTCAATTCACTTATTAAGGAAGTATAATTTGGAATATCATAAGGTTGACCTCCTCTTTGATTAGGATATTGCCATTCCAAATCTAAACCGTCGAATCCGTGTACTTGTATAAAGTTTATTATGCTTCTGACAAATACTTGTCGTCTAACCGGATCATTAAAAGTCTTATAAAAAAAAGAAATTAAATTTTATAATTATACAAATCAGACAAATTAATGACAAATAAAATTATGTTACAGATTTATTACTTGAGAATATTTAACTGATCCTTCGTTCCAGCCTCCGACACCAATCAATGTCTTTAAATTTGGATTGATTCTCTTCAAATTATTGAATCTTGAAAAGCCAGCTGAAGTAGTTGACGTTAACATTAGAATTATGAAATTTAATATTTTATATTATTAACTCGAGACAATAAATACCGTGGCCAAAATCATCAGGCAGATCAATCCATGGATCTAGAACTTTAACTTCGCCTGTGTATTCTATACCAGCGAAAGTATATATAGCATGAGTGCAAAGGTTTGGATCGATGTTTTCAACGTCAAACTGTCCATCTCCAGGTCTGTATACAACCCAACTGCCATAGTAACAGATGAGTTTTTCTAGAAAGAAAATTAATAGCGTCGTTAAAAATATTACTTTATTAAAATACATATGTATTAATCAACTAATCAACCTTGAGCACTAACGACAGAAATTAAAGTCACCAAAGCAATCCCTGAAAGCACAAAGACTTTCATGATGATATCACAATTTATATGTGTAAACTTTAAGACCCGATGCCAATCCACTATCAGATAACTTCAGATTTTAAATGGCAAGCCTTATATGAACAAAACTGATATGACGTCTTTTATCCCCAAATAAATCTCTTATTCGGAATTGTAATTGCAATTCAAATCTTATCATTTGAGGGACAGAATTTTGATTTATTATATTGTTCTTTTTTTGCAGAGCTTTCCAAATTCAACATAATATAATTGATCGGACAAATTTTCAAATTGTAATGAAAAGACTGGAAAAACTCCGACGACTCCAAAAAAAAATGTCTTTAATCTTAGAGTCTATTGTGAAAAAAGTTTTAAATTTGAAAAATCTCAAGATCTTCGTACAAAAATACATTAATATTAAAAAAATAATAATTTTATAACGTCACTGACTTTTTTTTACTTTTAACAAGTTAATCGAATACATTGAAAACGACTGAAAAAATTCCATTTAAAAGAATTACGAAGAAGAAGTTTATCATAATCTACTGGTATTTTTTTAAAACAATGTTATTTGTTAAATAAATAAATAAGATTAGATTTCAATCTGATGATTTTTATATAGCTATAAAATTAACTTTTGACATAAAATTATTCTTATCCAGCATATTTATCAAAATATTGCATTGTGTACGTGAGGAGATTAATTAAGTCAAGGAAGTGAATATAAGAATAATAACAGATCTAAATTAATTTTTTTTAATATAAATAATAATTATATTTCTATTAGACTGTATCTAAAGAACAAAAATAGTTGAATTACTAAAACCAAATTCAAAACGAGCGATTTTTTAATAGAAAAAAACTCATTTTAGTAATATGAATTAATTACAGTATAAATTGTGTTGTTGTTAAATATTTGTTATCTTTTGATTTTTTTTAATAATTAAAAAGTAATCTAAATGTTAGAAAAAGAAAGGACATAAAGTCATATAATAACTAACTTGAAAGAAGCGACGTTTAAAGATGTTACGGAAATATTGGAGAAGAATGAAGATTTTCAGTTAATTCTTGCAGTAGAAACTTCTATATTGTTATTTTTACTATTCCTGTAAGTAAAAAAAAATGTCAATTAGGTAAATTTTCAAATAAAAATTTATTTTTAATTCAGAATAGCAATTTATTTTTAATGAAAATATCAATTGCTTGCAGAGTAAAAATTAAAAGTACTATTTATAATATTTAAAAATATCAATATATTTTTTTAAGAATATGTTCTTCATAAAAATAAAAAAAAATATTATTGAGCACTTTTTATTACAAGACAATATACTATATTAATACGTCTCTGTTATCGGATCTTTATAAACTTTTTTATTCTGATTGAAATTAATTAATATAATATATTGGGAAATTCCAAAAGTGAATTAAAATTATTTAAACAATGATGACAACAATTCAGGAAAATGATAAAAATGCATCGCTTTTTTTTTAATTTCTCGATAACGATGAACGCGATAAATATTTATTTTTAGATAGCAACAAATTATATGATATTAATTTACTGAAAGACTGATAATTAAATTATATGTTTAATGCACTTTCACCGTTTTTCAGACCGTGACTGCTTACTTTCAGAAAAATATGTATTAAAATTGTTATCTTATAATTTGGATTATAAGATGGAATCTTATCTACGGTATGTAATTCCAATATTTCAAGTAATATTAGTAATTATTGTTGGATTATATGCCATTATATTACCTCGATATTTTTATACACGTTACGACAATCTAAAATAAATTATTGATTTAAAACGTTAATCATTCGTTAAAACATTTTTTTTTAGATTTAGAATTAATTCATGACACTAAAATCTTTACATTTTGCATTCTCTATTAAGCTTTAAAAATTGTATATCAATTTTGCATCAAATTTTCAGATTAAAATATAAATTTTATATATAATATATAAAGTATAATATTAATAATATATTTGCAGAATATCAAAACAATGTCTGATTGTTGATCGATTCAAATCTTAATTCGAAAATCAAATTTTGATGCGCCGAACCCAAAAGGTTTGTTATCACCGAACTAATCAAAGCACTAAACTTTATTATATATATATATATATATATATATATATATATATATATATATATATATATATATATATATATATATATATATATATATATCAAGATAATAATCTGTACAGTTGACAAAAGATATCATATTTTTAATATTAGTTATTATTTTAGATTTATATTAAATACTTTATTTTTTTTTATTATTACTTTTCTTAATCATCTGGTATTTTATTTAATAGAAAATATATAATTATGTTTGATTAGTAAATATTATTATGTTAAAATTAAAATTTGTTTATTTTGTATAAAAAAAATAAATAAAAAGAGCCTCAAAAATAATAAAATCATATTATTAAACACTTAATATTATAATATATAAAAATTAAATATCAAAACAGTCTTCTTTATTTCAATAGTCGTTTATTTTTAATTATTTGAACTTATCACAGAATTACTTTAATATTGTATTAAATGTTTTAATAAAAAAAAAATACATTACATATATATATATATATATATATATATATATATATATATATATATATATATATATATATATATATATATATATATATATATATATATATATATATATATATATATATATATATAAATGATTCTATATTAAATAGTTATCATATTTATTATCAAAAATTATAATACAAAAATAAATTTTATTAAGAATAATAAAATAATTTTTAACGTCCTCCAGGTGTGCAATCAACTAATTCTGGGAAATTGCATACTAAAAGAACGTCGTCGAACCACAAACCTGGTCCACATTCGAATTGCATATATTCATAGTGTCCCTCATAAATCCAGCATCTATAGAAAATACCGCAATTATAAGGATCTCTGTTGAATCCCTCCTTTTTGCATACATCGGAAGGAGCAGGAGTTGGTGGAGGTTCGGTTGGTGCAGATGTGGTCGTCGTTGTAGGCTCCGGTGTTGTCTCACCAGGTCCTAAAGTTGTCGTTGTTCCTTCAGTAGTGGTAGTTGGTGGAGGTGTAGTTCCAGAGAAACTAATTCCTAGTTCTCTATTCAATGTTGTAAGTAAAGGATTCTTGCCATTACCGCATTTTCCATGGAAGTCATCAGTATCAACGCTCCATACCATTCCACCACCAAGACCATATTGTTTAATGTAGTCAACCTATAAAATATTAAAAATATTAATATGAATGTAACAATATTTTTAAAATATAAGAAGATTTAATTTGCACCTTTAATTTAATAGATCTTGGATCGTCATAACCGACCCATTGACTGCCAAATGCCATATATGGTACTTGGGCTTCATCATCCCACATTTTGTTATTATTTCCATTTTCAAGGAGGCAAATCTATGTAAAAATAAAAAAAAATAAAAAAACGTTGCTAATAATTAACTACTGCAAAATAATTATTATTTAATATTATTACTTCATGGAATCCAAGGAAACCACCTTCTCTTGTCCATTGTCCAGCAGAACCAGGACCACTAATTTGACATCCCGGGGTGACACAATCAGCATTTACACGAGTGAAAGTTCTTCCATATAAGCCAACTCCCAAAATTACTTTCTCTGGAGGTGCACCATGGCTAATCCATGCTTGAATACTAGAATCCTATATAAAATAATAAAATCATTACTAAAACATACATACGTTTTTTATAAAATCGCAAAATCAGAAATTACAGTGTTATATCCTTCAGATGGTGTTCCTATTTCAGATTGAGACTTATATAATGGTGAGTTGTGACCGGTTACTGGATCCCAAGCGCCGTGGAAATCGTATGTCATAATATTAATGAAATGCAAATGTCTGAAACGTCAATTATTCATTAGCATAAAAAAAAGTTTTATTGAAAACAATTAGGTGCTATGTACTTACTCTCCCAATTGAGGTACATCATAAGATTGAGTGAAGGATGTTTCAGCAGCGGCTACAGCAGCAGTCAAAAGATATCCGTGTCTGTCAAATTCTGTTCTGAGTTCTCTGATCAAAGCGCTGAAGTTCGGAACATCATAAGGTTGACCTCCTCTTTGGTTGGGATATTCCCAATCCAAATCTAAACCGTCGAATCCGTGCTTTTGCAAGAAATCAACTGAACTCCTTACGAATACTGTTCGTTTAGCTGGATCATTAAATGTCTAAAACAAATTTCGTCAAATATTAAAAAAAAAACCTTTTCATTTAATTTAAGATTTTTTTTCAAATATATAATTCATACTTCCGAATATTTCTGTGATCCTTCATTCCATCCTCCAATAGCAATGAGAGTTTTCAATTCAGGATTAACTTTCTTCATATTATTAAACCTTTCATAACCGGCTAAATTAGAAAACGATTGAGCATTAGGAATATATTTTAATTGTTAGTTTTTTTTTTTCAGTTGATATACTTTATATTATGAATACCTTTGCCCCAATTATCAGCGAGATCAATCCATGGGTCTAAAACTTTAATTTCACCAGATGTCTCTAAACCGACGAAAGTGTAGATGGCATGAGTGCAAAGGAACGGATCAATGTTTTCCACATCGAATTTTCCATCGTCAGGTCTGTAAACGGCCCAACCGCCATAATAGCATACGAGCTTATCTGATTATTAAAAATATTAATGATTATTAAAAATATTAATGATTATTAAAAATATTAATAATATAATAAATAATTTGTATATGATTTATAATCACCTGCAGCACTGACGGTTGAGACTAGACTTGCCAAAGCCAGCCCCAAAAGTATCACTATTTTCATGATGATTTTTTGAATCTATTAGTTCCAGATTCGGCGTCGAATGACCGCCAGATAACTTTAGATTGCGAACGACGAGCCTTATATGGATTAGAAAAATGTGACGTCATTCGCCCCTCGATTGATTTTAAGTTCAGAATTTTAACTGCATCATAAATCTTATCTACGCGAGCTGGTCTTTGATTTATCACAATGAACATTTCTAATCTATAATAGTAAATTTTCCTTACACACACACACACACACACATATATATATATATATATATATATATATATATATATATATATATATATTTCTATAATTTTATCACTTTTAAAATTATTTACTTTTAAAACTCAATTTTATACTGTACAAGTACAATACGGTCACAATTTGTCTATCATATTTTATTATCATTCTAAAACTTGTATTGAAAATAGCTGATAATATTTTTCATTTTATACCTTTTTAGAATATTACTAAATATATTACTGTATTTTAATAGAATCAATAGAAGTAAATTTCTTGTTGATAAATTTTAATCTTCTATTCTTATATATTATATTCACATCTGATATATTAAATTATGATGTATAAATTAAATGAAAAATTGTTAAGACAATCTCTGGGTTCTATGATAATTTTCAATATAATTTTGATAATATTTAATTTATTTTATATATAAGCGGAGTCGTACTTTATAATATTCCTATATATATTTATAATATAATATATATATATATATATATATATATATATATATATATATATATATATATATATATATATATATATATGGTACATGAAACTGGAATGTGATCTCACAATTTTACGAAAATTCAATAAAATAATTAGAAGGTCAAATAATAAACATAGGAAAATCCTTGTGTCCTACGTGAGTAAGTTTTTACGAATTTACTATATTTGTATATAATATATATATATATATATATATATATATATATATATATATATACGAAAATAATGTAAAAATGTTAATCACTAATAAAATATATAGATGTTGATTTTGATGGTTCATTTTCTCTGGTAAATAAGACATATGTGGTGACGCACATTTTCATTTATTTACTTATGTGTTAAGGTCACGGATTGAATACTTGTATCAAATTTATTATTATTATTATTATTTTGAATTTACTAAAAGTGTTTAATAATTTAATTTAAAAATGTAAAATATAAATGTAAGTGAAATGATGAGTTTTTTTTTGTAAGAAATATTAGTTGCTAGGATTCAGAATTCTTATCAAATAATAATATTAATGTTACACAACTTTTTAATTATGTTTGTTGTTTTTAATTTTAATTGTTTTTTTTTTCTTAATTTAATAATAGATAAAATCTAATGCGATGTGAATTGAGATATTTTAAAATTTAGATTTGCAATCATTTTGTTCTATCAGAGATTTAAGTTTCGTATCACGTTTTGCTATAATGATATTTAGATTTTTTTTAACATTATTTTACTTGATAATATAATAAAAAAATATTTTAGTTATATATATATATATATATATATATATATATATATATATATATATATATATATATATATATATATATATATATATATATATATATATATATATATATATATATATATATATATATATATATATATATATATATATATAGTAAGCAAAATTAAAGATATTTTAAATTATTGTGTTTTTTTATAAAGATCAATGTAAAATGGAACGATTTATTGAATTTTTTTTGCAAAATATCTATATTTATTTTAATAAAGATAGACATTGACAGGAACTTCATTTTATTTCAATTATATTTCTTGATAATTATAAACAGTTTGACATAAAAGAATCAAATAATATATTATAAATAACTGCATTCTTCCTCTATTTAAAAAATAAATAAAAATTGGTAACTTCATTACTCATCATATTGATATTATTTCTAATTAGCTTTCGAAATCATTGCTGGATTAGATATCAATTTTAATCTATAAGAGATAGTTTTCTAATAATAAAAAAAAACTGAAAAAGTCATGAAATATTCAGTTTTTTCAGTTATTAACGACATAAATAACTTGAATTTAAAATATCGTGAAAAATGCTAAAAAAAACGTAATATTTTTATCTTCAGTTTATTTTCAAGAATGTTTTGTTATTCAACAAAAAAAAAACGAGATATAATCTGAATCAGATTACTGTTTAAAGTAATTAATTTTTAATATTGAATTATCTTATTTCATATGCTTATCTGATATTTTTTTTGACAATTCATCGAGAACATTAATTTGAATACAATAAGATCTCTGTGATGAATTGTATCATCGCTAAACATCAATTTAAAAACAATACAAATGGACAAATAAATCATCTCTTTTTATTTATTCATATATCAATCTGTTGGAGAGAAAAACGATCTTCAATAATTAGTGATAATGTAATGTAAAACACAATCACATTATAGAGAACAATAAAAGTAAATATAACATACTCTATGGTTGAATCTTAATTTGTGTGATAATATATTAAATAAATAAATCAAAATTTTGTTTTTAACACGTTGAATGTCATACTAAACAGATGTTATTAATTGTAACCATCTTCAAAAAAACTTATATTAATTAATGTCGACTATACTTCTTTTCTCTAAGTTGTTCCAAATTCTTCCTGGAATTTTGTGATAAAGCAAAAATCAAATTAATTATATATATATATATATATATATATATATATATATATATATATATATATATATATATATATATATATATATATATATTATATACAAAGCAAAACCATTGAATTTAACATCTAAAATGTTACGAATTTGACGCATGAAATATAATAGTGTTCATATTAATCGTTATTTTCACTTAATGATGGGAGATAAAATACTAGATAGTCGTAAACCTGATGGAAGAAAAATATCTTGATATCGAAATTTGCACGAATGATTTGAAAGAGCACCAAGTATATTTTGAAGGTCGCAACATTAAAAATAAAAATTGAAATAATTGTCAATCTTCAATTATGAAGAAGCGTTTGAAGAAGAATAAAATTGTATTTAAGAAAGAACATTTTTTTTTGTAAATTAATCTTACGTAATGTTTCAAAAATGTAAAATATAATAAGCAATTGATTTTCGTTAAATTTTATTGGAGATTATTCTTCTTATCTTTAAAGTGACCGCTGACTGCATTAAAAAAAACTAAATAACAATGAGGTGTATTATAATTTTTTATCTGACAATGTATGCTTTAGATATAATCTTTCACGAAATTTCTATATATTTTACATGGAAACACATTGCTATGTAGTGTAAATTTCATAAATGCATTCATATTATTTTGACATAAATATATTATAATCTTCATAATAATTAATACAATATAAAAATAATAGAATCTTATAATCTCTCAATTACAAGTCAAATTTCATAGTAACGAAAATAATCTGATCGTTTTATTTATTTAACAACAAAGCAGACATTGGATTTAATTCGTATTATGATTATCATCGTTATATATTATGCAAAACTTTATATTCATCATAAATATCGTCGTCACTATTAATATAATTATTATAATTTTAAAGATATTACACAATCTATTAATCATTGATAGGAAAAACTTTTAAATCCAATTTATAAAAAAAAAATCAGTATGGATGTCAAAATATTTATTTTTATGATATTTTGACTATTTTTTTTTAATTTTTACTATGATAATTGAAGATTGCGATTTATGATTAATATTTTATCAATTAATGCAATACCCACACAACTTTCGCGCGTTTTTTTTAATGAAAAATGAACTTTTATTATAAAAAAAAAATAATGAGATGAACACGTAATGAGAAAATATTTTTTAATCATGATATTTTATTGTAAAATGGGTATAAACATATTTTAATTATATATATTTTTATTATTATCATTGATGTTTAAAAAAATCTTTATAAATGTTATAGCACTGATAAAAATGGCATACACAAATTTCTTTTTAATACAGTAAAAAAATATTACATATAATCGATAATAATAAATTAAACAATAATCTCAATAAATAATACAAGCAATGGCTGACTAATATATTAAAATTATATATCAATTAGTTGTGCATTATTAAATAACACATATATTTTAAATAGATTCGTATAAAAATATCGATCAATCAACAACATTTTTTAACCATAAAATAAATGCGATTAATACTTAAAGCTCATTTATTTTTGATACATCAAAAGCACCAAAAGTTCTTTTTTCAATGAAAACGCAAAACGATAATTGATAATAATGTATTAAAAAAAAGCCATTATTTTCTATAAGGCATAATGTGTATGATGTCATATATATATATATATATATATATATATATATATATATATATATATATATATATAAGAAAAAAAATAAGGTACACTTTTCAACGAATCATTCACCATCGTTTTAAAACAAAGCATAATTAATGAATTAAAGGGTAAAAAATATTTTATATTTAATATATATTTAAGCTCAAATTTTTTGTTTTAAATTGCTACTACACGCCCATTCGTGTGAAAACGTTACATATTTATCTTGTTAATTATCAAGATGTGGATCGGGCTTTATTGTGCTCATTTCAATAAGATTGAATGAAGGATTACATTCAATAAATTGACGAGTAGCGTCACTAGGGGCTGTTATATATATATATATATATATATATATATATATATATATATATATATATATATATATATATATATATATATATATATTTAAACGACTTCAATCATGTCTTAAATATTATTTAATTCTAAGATAATGTACGATAGCCTCTTGAAAATAATTCGAGACTTCCAATACAGTTGTGCGTCATTCAATATAACAATTTTCAAATTATAATACTAAAGAGGATATTTCAAATATTTTAATTGAATTATGAGCTAATTAATATTCTTGAAGGAAGATGATATTAATCAAGATATATATAAATATATATATTTTACAATAGCGATTCTCAACGAGTGTCAGTTTCAATCTTATAATTAAAAAAATAATAATTTCACACAATTTAATAATATGGGATAAGAAAAAATTCACAAATATAGCTCTAGTAACGCTACTGTTGTATATAAATTATATATAATTTATACATTTGAATAAGGCATATTATGTATATGATAATTATTTATATATGAAATAAGTTACGGTTACGATATTCGACATGTAGTATAGTTTAACATCTTAAATATGAGGTAAATATTTAGTGACTATAAAAAACGAGATTATATAATTAGTGTATTTATATTTGAATATGTAAAAAAAAGGATAGACGATCTTTGGCATACAGTTACACAAATATTTGTAATAAAAAAAAATAGACATGTCATATTGTTTATGAAAAATATACAACTATATAATATATATTTGTGTCACAAAATAAGACAAAAATCTTGATTATTTGACTTACTGTATCCTAAATTAATTATTATAACGCCTGTATTAACGATTGAAAAATATATATTTATTTATTTGTATTGCTCTTTAATAATTTAACTATTTTCATATATTTTAATATTATTCTTGTTTTTTAAATATATATATATATATATATATATATATATATATATATATAATAAAAATAGATTGAAATATTATTGAAAGAAATAAATATTCAAATAGGTCTACATTTTAAAAGATGATTATTTAAAAAAAATGTTTCAATTTTGACATGTCTATTAAGATCTTCATATATGTATATATATATATATATATATATATATATATATATATATATAATATTCAATAAATAATTGGTAGATATTTTACCAGGTCACCATTATACGTATAAATAATAACTTGGTGCGTAAATGTAACTTACAAGTGCATTATTATTACGCGTTATATATAAATGTATATAACGCCAACTTGGCATAAAAAACTTTTGTAAGTGAAACAAATTGTTTTAAATATAGCTCCAATCTATAAAGAATTCCTGTTTCCTAATTTACTTTTCTTTTGGTATTTTTTTTTAAATTATATAACACATTATTCATGCCAAAGTGCAATATATAATTCGGCATAATAATTTCTGAATACAAATTTCTTTCCTAATAATAATAATAATTCATATCACACGTGACTTACGAATATCACATATTCATTTCACTTTTCTACTTGGACTCAAAACTATCTAGGCACATATAAATTGGTGTAATTTTAATATTTCACTTCACTAATTTTTGTTTGGTAAATATTTGAGATTGATCCATTTTGAGCTGCTCCAATTGTAATTGCCTTCGTATGGCTCCGAGCTGTGTCAATATGTTTTCTTGTTTACCATCATCCGTAAAATTATTCTTCAGAATATTCTTCTGCACTGCGGGTACTTTCCATTTGTTTTCTAAGTTTTTCATCGCTTCGCTGTTCTGTTCGTTTTGTTGCTTCTGTTTCTTTTCTTTTTTCTTCTCCGGTTCCCTCAAAACCGGTATAGGAAGAGAGTCTTCGAATTTATTGTGGTTTCTTTCTGGATTTATTTCGATCATATCAGTTAATCTTTTACTTAAAAATGCAGGCTCATAACTCGGTTTCTTATTACTATTATTACTAAAAGCACTATCAGAATACGTATTATTATTTTCTCTATATTTAAGTGGTCTTCTAATCACATTTTCTGTTTTTTGCGACGAAGTTTCGCTAGAATTATAATTTTTAACAGGTATAGATTGTGAAAACGAAGGATTGTCAGATATAGAATACGGCAATTTCGGCCGAGGTAAATCTTGTCCCACATAAGGATTATTCCTTCTAACATTATAGCTAAGCAGATCGGCATCGAGCTCTTGATTAGACTTGAGAAGTGGAGGTGGAGGAGCATACTGAAATGGCGTAGATTTTGAAGATATTGGTTCACGAACCGATTCGTTTGGTCGTGCATTTATATCAGATTGAGTGGATACTTTTTCGGATGCAGCCTTTGCTTTAATTTCACGCAAATTTTTCTTTTCATTTTCAATTTCACTTTGTAACTGTTGACGTCGTCTTTCAAATTCATTAGCATCGTGTCTCATCTAAAATAAACGATATCGTGTGTAAATTATCAAATAATATTTAAAAATATTAACATTCAAATACAATTTAAATTAAATCAACCTTTGTTACAATTTCATTTTGTTTTTGAATTTCGTTTTCTTGGGATAATTTCAACATTTTTAACTGTTCCTCTAAACGACGCGTTTCAGCTTCTTCCAATAATCTATTTGGATAAAATACACATATATTATTATTACTATTTCAAAAAATATATATTTTAACGCTATAATGAAAAATAATATGGACAAGCATATACTAGAAAAATATTTATAATACAATACTCATTTTCTTCTTAAATAATTTGGTATGATTATTTTTTACAATCAAATATATATTTATATATGAAAAATCTATAGAATATATTTATATATAATCTATCTGAATATCAACAAGTATAAAAAATGGACATTATTTAATCTAATATAATTGTTTATTTTAAATTAATATTAAATACAGAAAATCCATGATATTTTTTAAAGCTCAAAAATTATATACTTTTCTCTGATTTTTCTTTCTTCTCTTAATCGTTGCTGTTCCTCAATTTGTTTCTTTAACTCTAATTGATAAGCTGAACGTTTAGCAGCTGCTTCCTAAAAAAGAAAAAAAAAAAATATAATTATCTATATAATAGTTTTTTTATATGTTTTTTAAAACTATTAAAAATAAGTAGATATAAAAAAACTATTAGTAATATTGTAATAAATATCTTACATGATTTATTATATAATAAATAATGATAATAAAATACCTCCTCCATTCTAATATTTCGTTGTTTAATAGCCTCAGCATCAAATAACGATGGCATATAAGTGTGTCTTAAATCCTGTAATAATTTAGCACGTGGGCTATCTTTTCTAAATATATTATTACCTATTTCTAAAACAATTATGATAAAATATTATAACTTATTAAAAATATATAATCAAAAAATATATTATTTACCATTGAATGGGTCGTAATAATCAGTATTATATTCGATTGCTCGATTTTCAGTGTCTGAATTGGGAATAAATGTTTTATTCAAATCCAGTGATGGTGGAACAATTAAATTGTTTTGTGTTCCGATGTTCACTTTTTCAACGTGCATTCTCCAATCTGATGGTGGCAGATTATCATTCACTGAAGGCCTCGGTGACAATTCTCTTTCTGCTTGAGTGACCATAGCATTGTTCAGTTTTTTATCAGCTATCATCTGCCCAAATTAACGAAAGAGAATACATTCAATATAAATTAAATTGTATTAATATATGTTCCGTACATTGTAATTTAATATTTAAAATTAAAAAAATACAAAGATTTAAAAAAAAGAAAGGATTTTGACTGAAACCCACTAAAGTCAATTCTTCAGGATCTGTCTGAACACCGACCGAGGATGGTCTTCTGCTTTTTGATTCGTACGAATTGATATTTTTGTTCCAATCTTCTTGATCATTGTAATTGGATTTTTTCTCATCTTCTAAAAACAAATTTCGACCTGGCGGGTACCTGTTCGATTTTTGTTTTTTAAGAGAGTTTAGTTGATTTTGCTAAAAGCAAAAAATATATATATTATTATTATAGTAAACTTAAATTAAAAATTTTGTAATACTAAACATTAAATTTAAATTGATAATAAAATAAAAAAAAAATTTTTTTGAATAAACAATTTGAGATATATCAATATTTGAGAGTAAATAGTTAAAACGCAATCATAATTATTATAAAATAATTATCATACTTTAGCTAAATATTCTCGATATTCATGTTGTCTTCGTTGTAAAAGTTTCTTTCTTTTTTCTTCATATAGTCCCAGTCCAAGAAATACATCTCCTCCTCGGGTACGACCATCTCCGGCCAATTCTGGATTGTTCGGAGAATATTCGCCAGTGCGCAACATTCCAATTTTTGGAGAATAATATTTCTAAAATGATACCGTACAATTAACACAATTCCACGGACGAACACACCAGAATAATATTATGATACCATCAGACATTACAAATTTGCAACTTTAAATTAGATCATTACACATGATCTCATACACGAAACAATCAATTGAATCAACATCTAAAAATAAATCTAAGAATATTGTCCGATACAATGGTATAATTAAATATTAATGTATTACCCTTAAAAATTTGGAAATGTCTATTGGAAGACTGAACTTGTCCGTTTTCGATGAACATAACAAATTTTCATCTGTATTTTCATTAAGTTTAAATGCTTGAATCGAGATTTTCGAATCGCTTAAGGCACTACTATCACATCGATTAATCTGGAAATTATAAAAAACAATTAAGAAGTAAGCTGTTTCAGCGAGTATGCCTCTGACTGCAATGGTAGAATTTTAACAACTGAACTGAAATAATATTACATTTATTCTTTACACATGCCAATGTGAAATGAGTAAAATCAAACAGTTTTTAGAGATCTATCGAAACATAATACGTTCACAGTCGTGTGGCATTTATAAAACTATTTAATTTTTTTAAACAGTAAACGAAAAATTATCCATAAATTTAAAATGTATATATTTCATGAGAAATTATTTCATAACATTTAAACCAAAATAAAATTATATATCAACATTTATTAAAAGTTTTAAATATTTAAATATTATTCAAAAATAATTGTGTGTGTATGTATTATGTGATGATCCAAGACTCTTTATCATAATAATATGATATGTAAATTATAGAGAGTATAAAATAAATTGGCTAAATTACAATACATCGTTTTCATTTAATCACGTTTATATAAATTGTTCCAAATAATAATATAAATAGTAATATTATATAAAATAAAAAATATAAATATTCTACTTAGTTGAAATATATATCGAATAAAGAAATAAAAAATTAAAAATATTTCAATATTTAATTAATAATATAAAAAAATATTAATTCCTAATAGATAATTTCAATAAAAGATTATATAAAAAGTAAATATTTTTAACGAATTAATTATAACTATAAAATCGATACGTTTAACAATAAATATGAATGTATTCAAAATAAATATTACGCGAAGATCTTATCGCAATACTATAGAATAATGTTTTTTTTTTATTTAATCGACCTTGTACATTTTTATATTTTGATTTATAAAATTTTTCATATTAGAAAATCAATTTATTTAATAATTTTTAGACAGGCGATCGAGAATGTACTGGATTCAGTTGGTCAGCTACCATGTAATTAGTATCATCACAAAGCGTAAAATATTTACTACACGAATGTAGACCGAATTTTATTCCACTGAATTTATAAATACTTTTATCATATAAAATGAACTGCTTTCTTTCTCTCACCGTCTATATATATATATATATATATATATATATATATATATATATATATATATATATATATATATATATGTGCCAATTTTTAATAATATTTATAATATTATAATTTAATAATATTAATTAACTGTATCACAAAATCAGTTAGATTTTATTCGACAACTAACTAGACTTGCATTGATTTGAAATAATAATTTCTTTAGAAAATAATCTTAAATACAAGTTTGAAAAAAAATAATCGTATCTATTTATTTCAAGTTGTATTATGAAGTTAAAATAAAATGAAAACTATTTTTAGTTTGAAATATTGAAAATTAATAGTGGAAAAATCGATATGTTTTAGGTAAATTTTCAATACTAGTTTTTCATTGTAAGCGAACTTCAATGTTAGTAAATATTATATTTACGACTATTTGAACGACGAATACACACACACATATATGTGAGTGTGCGTATGAATATATTTGCATGTTAATAAATATATAAAAAAAATGTTAAATTAAAAATCATTCATTAATAAAGCTAAACCGTTTTCAAAAGCCCTTCTTTATGAAATTATATTTGTTTAATTTTTATGGAAAAAAGTAATTATGAATTAATTACGTTAAATGATTATAAACACACATTTCTTATATTATGTCAAAGTATACAATATATTATTCCACACGTCTCGAATATATGATTATTTTTTAAAGCGATATTTAAAATGCAGTATAATAGAGCATATTCAAAATCCCTTTGCCAAAAATATATCACTTAAAAACAAAATTTTTAGAACAAACTTTTACAAGACGGAATTGATTTTATTTTGAGTTTATAATATATATAATTTATGAAAATTTATTTTATATGAATCAGATTTAAAGTATATAAAAATTTAATTATGAAAGAGTGGTATGATTTTTAAAAATTGCCCTGAAAATGGTTTTTTTCGTATAGTCTGATAAGGATAGTCTAAAAAAAGAAAGCAATATGGCGATAAGTGTTATTATTTTATATATATTTGTCCGAGCCAAGCCCAGTAAATCGTCTGCAGTGCATTAGTTCAAATTAATAGGCGGGGTCATGTATCAGATTTATTACAATGGAATATCAACACGTCATTGTATTGTTTCAAATTTATATATATATATATATATATATATATATATATATATATATATATATATCCGTACTTCTATTATATATATCAGTACTTCGCCGAGATATAATAGAAGGAAACAACACATTTTACACTTGAAAAATTTCAAATTGCTCGACTAGTTAGACATAGATCACTAAATATGCATGTAGACTAGGTTTGTTCAGTATTTCTATAAAAAAAATAATTTATATATATATATATATATATATATATATATATATATATATTTATATATATATAATATCAGGAGAATTTTAAATCTTATAATAAAAATTTTAATTAGTATACAAAGAAACAAATAATATTAAAAAAATGAACTGATATTACATTTTCATATATAATACATAATAATATAATGCTTTAAATAATTGTATATCAATATATTACTGTTAGCAATTCAAAAACTACTTTAAAAATAGTTCAAAAATAAAATATTAGGAAACTATAGCAGCACTTTTAATTGTAGCATGACTTATATTTTTACAACTAACTTTAATTTAAAGTCAATTGAATAATGATGGAACATAAATTATGAGATTAGAATTGATGTTTAAGATTAATTATACTTTAAAAAAAAAAACAATTTATATAACATTAATATTTGATATTACGTAACGACAGATATTTTTGTACAATAATAATTAAGAGATATATACAAAGAATGCTCATTGAATATATAAATTTTTGATCCATTAAAAAAACGAAAATCTATAGAAAAAAAATCTATGTACTTACATTTGACTCATTGTGGGGCACATTTCTATTTTCGAATGAGATTTCTTCGATTCCTTGATGTAATTCATTTTTTTTGCTCAAAATTTGATTCTTATCGTCGAAGACATTATCCTGCACGTAATATGAATAATGACATCAATTATAATGTTAAATATAATTGAAAATTTTAAATAGAGATGAGACATCAGAATCACAACAGAATAACAATTAAAGCGATTACTGACTATTGTGTATATATATATATATATATATATATGTGTGTGTGTGTGTGTGTGTGTGTGTGTGTGTGTATGTGTGTGTGTGTGTTAACAAAAACAATATACTTATTACCTCTACATTGATATACTATAAGTGTTTAACAATCAACTGGTTAAAATAATTACAATTTAAAATGTTAAAAATATATTAAATATTGGTGAAATTTTGAATTATCCATAAATATTTTTAGTTTTAAATAAAATTAATTTGATTTTTAAAATTGTAAGTAAATGATTCAATTATTAAGTATTATAAATTTTAATTTACTGAAAATAATACACAAATATACAATTATATATATATATATATATATATATATATATATATATATATATATATACATACATACATAAGAACAAATTTCAAAACTCTAAAGAGTATACATAAAGAATATACATAAATCGCAATGCGAAGAAAAACATAATGGCACAAACGATATGAAAATAAAACTGCAATAATTACTAATTACCTGAAATTTATCAAGATATGAAAATATATTATTGGAAAACAACACGACATGTGTTTAATAATGTGTTACACCCACATTTGACCGATCACAACACACAATTGAAACAAAGTAGTCAACTGTAGAGTGAGCCAGTTTGATCAATACTGAAGATACTCAAGGGCAAACCCACCACCAATCGTAAGTCCTCAAAGTTTTTCCATTTTTTAATTATTTAAATAACATTAATTTATAATAGATATATATATAATATATATATATATATATATATATATATATATATATATATATATATATATATATATATAATTGTATATGTGTGTATTTCTTAATCTATATTTCATTTTTTATTAAATTATCTAAGGAATAAGTACAGTTTATTTGAATATATAAAAAAATGATTTATTAGAAATATAGTATGAAGGAAAACGATGAAAATTTTGTAAAAAAATTGAAAAAAGTAATTCTAAATATGTTGAAAATCAAAAGGTTTTCAAAATCTTTTTTGCTTAAAGTATTATTAATCAAAAGCTTTTAATTTGACAAATAGAAGAAGACATAATAAGATAAAAGTATATATATATATATATATATATATATATATATATATATATATATATATATATATATATATTATACGTTGTAATTACAAGTACAGCCTATATATTTCATACTTCTTGTATTTAAGTTAATATAGAAAAACAATTATAAATTAAAAGTTAATTTCTAGATATGCAACGAGCATGTTGAGAAACAGCTACTGGATCGATATACATGTGACAATGACAGCCGGCACTAAACAAACGTCAAAATAATCACGATTTATAAACTTTTTTGTCAACATACAAAAAAAATGTCATTTCATGAATATACATCGAAGGAAACTTCTTGTAATACTAAAATATAGATCAAATTACCCGGATATTAAATGTATAGAATTAAATCGTTGCAGAATAAAAAGTTTATTATATGCGATCGAATTTTTCAAACAATCGCAATTAAGTTAAAAAAAAAAGTCAATAATATAAACGGTAATAAAGAAAGATTACTTGCGAATCTAAAAGGTCGAGTGCCTTTTTTTCGATCTCTAAATCCTGTTTCTTATGAGAAATATAGTCAAGTAACTGTTGGACATCCATAACGAAACACTTTCCAAGTTTGACGTTAATTCGAATATCGGTGCGCCGTTGTGTTGCAACATTTCCAGCCAGGTACTTATTGTCGGATTTGGAAAAATATAATAATCGCAATAAAAAAAAACATAAATTTATACAATCTGTAAATAATATTCAAGATTTTACTATTTTTATAATACTAATTATTTATGACTGTTTTTTTTATTTACAATTATAATTAAAATAATTTCAACATCAATTATTATTTTTTTAAAATACAAAAATATTGATTTTACATTTATTTTGTGATATATAATATTTATTTTAATATTTAATCAAAAAATAATGTATTTGTGTTATTCTATTTTTAAAAATAAAATTTATGCAACTTAAATAAAATTTCTATTTTATATTTTTGAAGAAATAAAATTATGAGAATGTTCAATTATTTTTTTATCAGTGTAAATCTGGTAAAATAGATTTTTTTTCATAATATTTTCCTATTCTTCGTTATCGCTTTTTCTGTTTACTAATCAGTAAGTTAAATTTTTAATAGATGTCGCTGGTTGAATTATTATGAATAATATAACATATATTTTTTAGAACTATTTTGAACGTATTTATCGTATGTATATATGAATTATTGTATTTAATTTTTAAAAGATAACGCTGGTTTGAATTATTATGATTATATTTCTATTATATGTATGAAAAAGAAAACGGAAGTTATTTATGACTCAATCTGATATATTATTGTATATTTTTTTAAATAGTAAGTTAAATTAAAACACTTTTGCATAGTATTACCAATAATAACAATCGCACCATTGTATTATTATTCGTCAAATCACATTATCGTATTATTAGTGATAATTATTACGTAAAAGCGATATAATCAATTTCCACTAATTGGTTGATTATTATATAAGTCTGTTAATTAATTCTTGCATTGTCATCTAGAGTGAGCAGTATGCAAAATGTCGTGTAAAATATAGTTGGGTGTATAAATAGATTCCAAAATTTCCATACAAAAAATGAAGTAAATTCGTGGATAAATAGAAATTTTTGAAGATTTTTCTCACTTCTAAAATAAAAGAAAGACATTAATTCCAATCAAATTAGGTGTTTTTTTTATAAAATAAAATGGTTTTTCTCAATCCATATATTGTAGCAGCCCTTGTATATTATGATTAATAAAAATAAATAAAAATTATATTTTATCAAAAAAAGGTTGAGAATAAAAATAATAAATAAAATATAAAAAATTGAATCATTTATTTTTTATTTCAAAACAGGAAATAATACTGCATTTAATGTTTATTTTATAATTCACTTTTATCACTTCTATCTGTGTTCATTTCATCAAATTTTGAAACAGCATTGAAAATATCGTCGACTATTTTCTTTGGCTCTTCAAATATTGCAAAATGTCCGCAGTCATCTTGATCAGAAACATGTATCAAATTGTAGTATTTCTCTTTCAATTGAGTATCTGTTTCGTAAGATAAATCATTACATCTACATACAGCTGATGGAATATATATAGGAATCCTAAAACAAAATATAATATTAAATTATATATATATAAAAGGTTCATTTTTAAGCAACTATTATACCGATCCAATTTTAAGCCTTGTTGTGCTTTATTAAATGTTTCAGAATAAAGTCTCATAGATGTTGTGATTGAATTACTTGTCCAATATATCATTATATTATCGAGAAGATCTGTAAGAGAATATTTTTTTACAAGACCTCCATCTGGTAATGATTTCCATTCTGGTTTTGTCCAAGTAGAAAATTTTTCCAATATATAGGCAGTTAAACCTATTAAGGAATCTGAAAGAGCCGCGCCTAAAAAATGCACATTCTCCAATATAATTTATCATTTTTTATAATATATCAATATTCCAAATTATAAAGAAAAGTTGTGTAAACAATAAATAAAAGTTATTATATATACCTATAGTATCTGGTTTAGTGGCTTGAAGATGAAGGTATCCGGTCTCTTCTAATAAGTTTTCAAATTTGGTCGAAAGTGGATAAACTTTATCTTCATACTTTTTATCCACAATCAATTGAGGGTAAAAGCTTCCCAAAAACAATTTTAAATTTGAAATTGGTGTCATAACTACAGGCATATTTGTATGAAGCAGCATTATATTTTCTGGGAAGAGGACTGCCATATTGTTAATAATTATAGATCCCCAATCACCACCTTGGACTATATATTTTTTATATCCAAGACGATCCATTAAATTTTTCATTACAACTGCCATTTGAGCAGCTCCTAAACCGGGTTTAGATGCACCCTAAAATGTGTATTATTCAAATAAACAATAATTAATATTGGTTTTAAACTAAGCTCATGCATACCTGTGAAAATCCGTAACCGGGTAAACTTGGTATGACAAGTTCAAAAACAAAATTTGTTCCTTTTCGCGGAGTAGTCAAAAGTGGGATAGCTTTAAAGAATTCCACAAAACTGCCAGGCCATCCATGCAAAAGAAGAATCGGATATACCTTCACATCTTTTTGAACTTTAGGTTTTACTTGAATGAAATGGATATCGAGTCCTTGAATATTAGTTTTAAAATGTGGATATTGATTAAGATAATTCTGTCGTTCAAGGAATGGATAGCCATTCTTCCAGAAGTTCACGACACTTTTGAGAAAATTTGTATTAAAACCATATTGGAAGCCCACTCCTTCCAAAAGAGTGTTGTGATATTTTGCCATGGTTAATCTATCTCTTAAATCGCTCATCATCTGGAATATTTCTTAATAATGTAAAGGTGGAAATAATGAATATAATATGATAAATTTTTTATACTTCTTTTGTAAATTCAATCTTGAAGTCTCTTATTGCAGTTACTGGTTTCTCTAAAGGTTTTCCAGGACCCCACCATTGATCCAATGGTAAATTAGGTATTGGTGGAATTTCATACAATATATTATGGGTTTTATATCCTAACCATGCGGCTAATAACGCTGCCGCAAATACAAAATATTTACAACACTTTGCCATGCTAAAAATTAAAAATTAAATTTTGATATATATATATATATATATATATATATATATATATATATATATATATATATATATTCTGTTATAAGTTAAATAAAATAATATCAGTGGTTATTCCAAACACTGATCAACATAAGAAGAATTAAGTCGACTAAATAATGAAAAATATGAAAGATTAAATATAACAAGACCATAAAAACAACACCATCATATTTGTTAAATGATAAAAAAAAAAACACGAAAATCGATTTGTAACACCTGATTCATTACTTCTTGTCACAAAGTTCACGGTCGATCTTTAATCATCACAACGAACAAACAACAGTTGCACTGTTACAAACTAAAGGTAAGAACATATTTACACGAGTATCATTTGAAATTTAAAACCGATTACAATTTTATATGGAAATCGATTCAATCATCATTATTAGATAAATTAGCTTCGCGTGAACACAAACAAGTTTATACCGCTAACTATTTATATCGTCACAAAAATAAATCGGCTTTATTGCTAGGTTTAATTCCATGAAAATTACAATTAGTGTAAAAAAATACAGTATAAATTCAATTATATACATACATATATAATATATAATTGTAATTTTTTGTAACTTACAGTAAATGTATGCTACTTACATTGTAATACACGTCAGTTCACTTTGATTATATTGTGACCGAATGTGTACTGCAATAGGTATAAATAATCTTGATGGACTACCAGATGTAATACATAAACGTTTCGCAAACGTTAATTATTAATTACAAAAGTGTTAAAAATATTTTTTTATCCACAACCATTAAAAAATATTAATCTCAATCGTATATTTAATCTATGTTATCTATTAAAGATAATGAAGAGTATAAAACGCCATGCGAGTATTAATTTTAAAAATTATATATATATATATATATATATATATATATATATATATATATATATATATATAATGTCATAAAGCTGAATAGTAAATATGTTTTATGAATTTTACAGTTTTGAAGATATATTATAAAATGTTTATAAGGTATTTATCAAAAATGTTATCATTATTAGCCGTATTATCTTGAAATGGTTTTTGACCTTTTCATTAAATTAATTAATATTTAGGGATGTATCTGACTGCTTATTTTTTTTTTTTTGTTTGATTTTTTTTCATTGAATCTTATATATAATCGTATATATTTTTGAATTAATGTAATTTATAAAGAAAAATCTTTATAAATTACATATTATTATTAATCAATTATATAAGGAAATATTAAGTATATTAATTTAAGATATATAATGTGTAATCTATAACAGAAATAATATATATAATTCTGAAAAAAAAAATACTTATATTGAAATTAATATACATTTATATACGCATCGTAATATTTAAATATATAAATATATTCCAATTAAATACATAATGAAATTGTTTATTTTCAATATAATAGATGGGTTGCTGCTGTAAAGTATTACTATTTGGAGCTGCTGTCTTAATAGCTTTAGCTGCTTATAAAATCCATGTATGCATTCATGAATTACCACCAATACCATCTTTACCAGACCAATGGTGGGGCCCAGGAAAACCGGTTAAAACCGATGAGTCCGTCAGAAAATTCAAATTAGAGTTTGAGGAAAATGTACTATATTATATACCAGTTTATATGTACATTTTTCATGTATTTCATGACAGTTCATTGATTAACATATTTTTATTTGTAGAAAATAAATGAATTAAAATCTAGACTTGCGGGAGCTAATTATTTTACTGAACCAATAGAAGGTGTAGGATTTGAATACGGTTTTAACAATAAATTTTTGAAAGAGGTCGTAGATTTCTGGCTGAAGGGATATAATTTTAATGCAAGACTTAAATATTTAAATCAGTATGAGCATTTCAAAACAAATATTCAAGGACTTGATATTCATTATGTTCATGTAAAACCAAAAGATACTGCCAATCTGAAAGTAGTTCCATTATTACTTGTTCATGGATGGCCAGGAAGCTTTGTGGAATTTTATAAAACTATACCATTGCTAACTACTCCGAAGAAAGATATGGATTTTGTGTTTGAGCTTATTATACCGAGCATTCCTGGTTTTGCCTTTTCTCAAGTAAAAGAAACAAATTATTGTTTTATTAGTATATTACTTAATATTAAATTTTGTTTTATAATTATAGGCAGCATCAAAGTCTGATTTGGCAGAAGCACAAATAGCAGTTGTTATGAAGAATTTAATGTCAAGATTGGGACATGAAAAATATGTAGTTCAAGGTGGAGATTGGGGAGCAGGAATTGTAAACAATATGGCAATTATGTTTCCTGAAAATATAATAGGCGTTCACACCAATTTCCCAGTTTCTACTGATATTCTGAGCTTGTTAAAAATGATTTCAAGTTGTTATTTGCCATCTTTCCTTTTCAATAAAGAGCATCAATCAGAAATTTGTCCAACATCGAAAATTTTATTTAATTTATTGGAAGAAAGTGGATATTTCCATATTCAAGCCACTAAACCAGACACAATAGGTTAATATTAAATAATAATAATAATTCTTATTGTTTTAATTTTAATTAGTATATATATATATATATATATATATATATATATATATATATATATATATATATATATATATATATATATATATATATATATATATATATATACAATACATAATTATTTATTCAAGGTGTCGCTTTGAAAGATTCTCCAGTCGGTTTAGCTGCATATATATTAGAAAAATTCTCTACTTGGACAAACAATGAATGGAAAAAATTACCAGATGGAGGTTTAATTAAGAAATATACAATGTCTGAACTTCTTGACAATGTTATGATTTATTGGATCAGTAATTCTATAACCACTTCGATGAGAATATATTCTGAGAGTGTTACTAATACACAATATGAATTAAAAATTGATTTGTATTAAACAATTTCATTTAGATTTACAATTATTGATGTTATTTATCGAATATTTCACATTATTTTTATCTTGTTCCAGTCTTCCAATCAGAGTACCATCAGCTGTGGCCAGATTTAAAAATGAAGTAATATACCAAACGGAAGGACAAGTGAAAAGCAGATACTTAAATCTTGTTCAGCTCAACAGTTTTTCTGATGGAGGACATTTTGCTGCATTTGAAATGCCAGAAGTATTTTCAAACGATTTATGGACGGCGACAATGAAATTTTTGCAGTTTTATCAAACTTCAAACGAAAAGACTGAACTGTAATTTTACAAAACAAACAAAATATAAAATAAACCATCTTTAATAAAACCAATGGAAGGAATTATTCAATCATCTCTAAAACAGTTTTAGCATATTCAGAATTATATTATAAATAATCATAAAATATAATAATACATCTATCAAAAATTTTAAATTATACTTTATTTAAACGAATCATTTGGATATTTGTTTTAATATCTTTTCTTAGTCTTCGCTCTTTTATAACGATTTATAATCTGGTTTACAAAGCTATTCCTAGAATATTCTTTTTATTTCAATCTTTTAAATTTATATTAGAAGAAAAATAATAATTATGTATTGATTAGAGTAATAAAATTTCATATTTCATGGTTTAAAACAAGAAAAAATTGTTAGAATCTATAAAAAAAAAACTATCTAGTATTGTTAGCAACACTTTCTGAATTAATATAATTTAAAAATAAATAAATAAGGTAATATAGTAAAGTAAAAATAACTTTTTATGTTGAAACACTTAAGTTAGGAGATTTGAAGAGAATACAATAAAATAAATTCTCATAAGTAAAATGAAGTAACTATAAATTTATTCGTTTTAAAATATATTGTAGATAATGGTCGGACTTTATACATTTTGGATTATTTATTTTGATTGGATATTTTATAATAGTATCATTTGGTTTGTGATCACCTTGAGGCAGAGTTGTGACTATAATTGATTACAACAATGTCTTCGTCTGCTGCTAGGAGAATTGAAGTCATCACTGGACACATCAGAGGACAAAATTTTTTATCTACTAATCCGTAAGACTCTCCAAAAAATATCATTAAAAAAAGCTTATGCATTTTTTTTAATTAATTATCAATCCATAATATTATTGTTGATGTTCTTTTAATCTATCTTTATATCAGTTTTATTGTATTTTTTTATTATTATGTTATGAGTATATATTTTATTTGAGCAAATAATAATTTCATTATATTTTATAAATATTTGATATACGATGTTTTAATATAATATTATTTAAAATTTTATATTTCTAAAAACAAATCAAAATATTTCAATAAAAATTTCCAATTCTTGACTTTTAGAGTATTACTTATATTATAAAAAATATTATTTATATTATTTATTTATAAATATTTTTTCTGCAATTAAACACCAAATCTCTAATCTTGACAAAATTATCTAATTTATTATTTGCAATCTGTAAATTTATAATGACATTTTTGTACGTAAAATATCGATATAATTATTGATAATTTACTGTTATCAAACATGAAACAAACATTTTTTCAACAATAAAATATTTTTATCATAAATTTGACATTTAATTATCTCCGCTTTATTAATTTAATAAAATCACAATTATCATTCATTAAATTATAAATAATTTTTAATTATGAAACTTTTATATTATATAACGTTATTTTTAATGTAAAAAACCCTTAAATTTACACGGAATTTCAGATATCTTATGTGAATAATTGATTTTAGTGTAAGTGCTACAAAATATGAATATACCCTGGATAACAATTTATTTACTACAGAACAAAGAGATTTTTTTGAAGAGAATGGATACATTGTAATTAAAAACCTTATTCCTGATGACATAATCGATAAATGCTAGTGAGTATAAAAATTAATAAACAAGAATAAAAACCAATTAAATATTAAAACTGAGTAACAATTTTCATATACAACAGAAAAAAAAAATATTCAAAATATCTGTCTTGATGTTTATATTATATTTTATAGCTAGCATTTATATTTTTAATATTATAGCCAACATTTCGTAGACTTAGCAAATGGTGTCGTCGACAAAGGCTTTATGGTTATGATGAAAGAAATCGCTTTAATGGAAGCGGGTTATACTGGAGAAAGATTATACAATAAGGTTTCAATTTTTCATTTAAGTTTAAATTTAAAAAAAAATATTGAAAACTATAAACAGAAATTGCTATTTTTATACTTCAAAGGTACAAGACATTTTATATGATGATATTTTCTCTTTGTACACTGAATATCCAAAATTGTTGGATATAGTAAGTTGTTTCACTGGACCAAATATTATGGGTATGCATAGTATGCTTATTAATAAACCACCAGGTACTACAAGACATCCACCTCATCAAGTATGAAATATCTAAAATATTTCCAATATTAAAATAATTTACGCGAGATTTATATACAAGATAAATGTTTTTTTTAGGATTTATACTATTTTCCATTCAGACCAGCTAATAGAATTGTCGGAACTTGGACTGCCATGGAAGAGATATATAAGAAAAATGGTTGTTTGTATGTTGTTCCGGGTTCTCATAAAAGAGATTTATATAGACATAGTTATGCCTTAACTAAGGTTAAGATAGTTCACAAAAAAGTTTATATCCGTAATAGAAAATCAAATATATAAAAAAAATATGTCGTATTTTCATTATAGGATAAACAAATAAATAAAGCCTATCATGGAATTCAAAATGAAGACGAAGTGGCTCCTGAAGATAAGCGTGTTTATTTATCAATGTCTAAAGGTGACACTGTATTCTTTCATCCAATTCTGGTACACGGTTCAGGACCAAATACTACGGATGTATGAATTTTCATTATTTTACAGATTTTTTAATATCATATGATGTATAATCAATTATATATATATATATATATATATATATATATCTATCTATATATATATATATATATATATATATATATATATATCTATCTATATATATATATATATATATATATATATATATCTATCTATCTATATATATATATATATATATATATATATATATCTATATATATATATATATATATATATATATATATATATATATATATCTATATATATATATATATATATATATATATATATATATCTATATATATATATATATATATATATATATATATGTGTGTGTGTGTGTGTGTGTTTTTAGCGTTTCCGAAAAGCTATATCTTGTCATTTTGCTGGTAGTGATTGTCATTATATCGATACTAAAGGTACTGTACAGGAAGAAATAGAAAAAGAAGTCATTGATGTCGCTAAATCTAAAGGAGTCGATGTTAGTTTTAAGGTATGTATTGAAAAAATAATTAAATTTTAATTAATTAATTAATTATTTTTAAATTAATGCAAATATTTCTATTTTTCAGATGGTGATGTATTATAGAGCTAAATGTGTTCGAGGTGAACGTTTAACAATGTGAAGTTTATCATCTATATTAAATATTTTATAAAATATCGATACTATGGTGATTTTGTATTTGGGATGTGCTATGATATTATATTTATAATTTTATGTAATACTATATTAATATGCAATATTACTATATATTAAATATTCTATCAAAGAAAAAAAAATAAAAATGTATTAAAAATATAATATATGTATACTAAATGAAAATTAATCAATTCATTTAAAATAATATTAGCGGAAATGCAACTATTCGGTTTTTCTATTAGAAACAGTTATCATCCTTAAGTGAATAAATTTTATAAATAATTTTTTTTATAATCATTAACATGATCATGTCTTTCATAATTTGAGCTTTCTTTTTTAGAACTGTTTAATTATCAATAATGTATGCAATTATAAAATTAGTAAAGTAAAATTTTTATTTGAAAAATGATGATAATTGAATCTAATTAGAAAAAAAATAGTTTTTTTTTAATATTTTTTAAACAAGGTTACATGTGAAAGAAAATTTGATTAATATTTTTTTACTATTACTTATAATAATAAAATTTGAAAAAAAAATGAAATGTGATACAAGTTACAAAATTTTGGAACACATCAAAAGAACTCGAACTTTAAGACAACCACAAGAATTTGCGTTTGATAAAAATGCAAAGTCACAAAAAATAAGAGAAGTTATGAGGATTTCCTTAAAATTATACGTTAAATAATATGTTTTTCATTTGTAAGTGTAATGTTTTGAAAAGATTCTAGAAAACTATTTTTTTTGCATCAAAAATTGCGATTTCTAAAACGAAAACGGAATTTTTGTATGAAAAATTTGTTATATATATATATATATATATATATATATATATATATATATATATAATAGAAAACAAAATACGTATTCATAAATTAAAAATTAAATAAAAACTTTTGATAAGGAATGAACTGAAAAATTACGAAAAAACATTATCAATAATATTTAAAATAACCACTTTTTTTCACTAAAACATGACAAAAATTCATTTAAAATGTAATAAATTTCCAAAAAAAACACATTATTGAGTATTTTAATGCTTATCATCAGTTTTTATTATAAAAAAAAATACAGATTAATGGTCGGGTTTTTGTTTGTTATTCTCAATAATCGTTTTGACATTTAGACAGTTGACTTCTCGTATTTGTTTAGTGTGGTCGTTTATTATATTAACTACGAATATTTGCGAAGATGTCTTCATCTGCTGCTAGAAGAATAGAAGTCATTACAGGACACATTAAAGGACCTAATTTCTTATCTGTTAATCCGTAAGATATACTATTTATTATATTATCAATTTTTATATATATTTTAATTGCGCCTATATTTGTTTTTCCGTGTTAAGGAATAGTAATAAATTTATATAATATATTTTAAATACAACTATAGTGCTTTTTGTTTTATATTAGTACTATCACAATATATTAGTTGATTTATAGACTGTAATTAATAGAATAATAATTACATATATAATTATTTGTGTACTTTGAGCTGTACGTTATACAACTATTAATGTTATTTTTTTTATAAATATACTAACTTCTAACAAATTCTAATACAAAAAGGTTTTTGACAACTGTTTAGAATAATTGGAAAAAAAATAATACATTTGAATGATTTTGACAATTCAAAAGATGTTTTTTTTATACGAATAGTATTATATTTCAAGTATTTTTGTGGAATAATATTTTTTATATTTAATTTTATGCAATTAAAATATCTTAAGTGTGGTAACAAATTATTTTAATGACTAAGATATACATGATCATGTATTAAGATCTTTTTTTATTAAATATTTTTATGATATTAATACTGTAAAATGACATGAAAGTTATCACGTACACATAATCTAAATCGTGTACTTTATCTAATTTATTATTTTAAATCTATAAATACCCACTGTCATTTTTAATATGAATTAAATAATGGTAAAATAATAATTACTGATAATACTTTGTATTATCATGCGGTGAACAAATAACTTTGATAACATATTTCAGACAATTACTTTCATATTATAATGTTATATTTATCGTGATTGATTTTTGAGCAGAATTTTGAATAAGTTATGATAAAATTAATTTTAAAATATATTTTAACGCACGTTCATTATAATATGAAACATACAATGTTTATTTATGGATTGAATTTTCTTTTAGCGTGGCAACTAAACACTACGAATATACTTTGGATAACGATTATTTTACTGTGGAACAAAGAGATTTTTACGAAAAACATGGATATATTGTGATTAAAAACCTCGTTCCTCACGATATTATCGATAAATGCCAGTGAGTGTTAATTCCATAAAGTATTTCTGACTTATACTAATATATAAATTCAAGTTTCCGATTTAGTATCATCCGTTTGATTTAAATATATTTTTATACGAAGTTTGCAAATTAAATATATTTTATCTATTTATTACAGCAAGCATTTCGTAGACTTAGCAAATGGTGTTGTTGATAAAGGATCAATGGTTATGATGAGAGAAATTGCTTTAATGGAAGCAGGTTACACCGGCGAAAGATTATTTAATAAGGTTTTGATTTTTTTATATTTACATGTTGTCATAAATCGTAATTAATTATATTATCAGCCAACATTCTGATACAATTTAGGTCCAAGATATATTGTATGATGAAGTTTTCGCTTTATATACGGAATATCCAAAATTATTAGATGTTGTAAGTTGCTTTACAGGATCAAATATTATGGGTATGCACAGTATGCTTATCAATAAACCACCCGGTACTACAAGACATCCACCCCATCAAGTATATAATTTATACAGTCATTTAAACTTAAATATTATTATGCGAGTTTGCGAATTGTTAAATAATTTTATAGGATTTATACTATTTTCCGTTCCGACCTGCAAATAAAATCGTTGCATCTTGGACTGCTATGGAAGATATATATAAAGAAAATGGAAGTTTATATGTTGTACCTGGTTCTCACAAAGGAGAATTGTATAAACATAGTTATCCTGTCACTAAGGCTAGCTTTTTTTTTTTTTATTAAAAATATATTCATATATTTATATATATGAGTATAATTTAACAATATTTTTTTATTATAGGACAATCAAATAAACAAGGCATATCATGGAATTCAAAACGAGGATGAAGTAGCTCCTGAAGGACAACGGATTTATTTGCCAATGTCTAAAGGCGATACTGTATTCTTCCATCCAATATTGGTACACGGTTCAGGACCGAACACTACTGATGTACGATTTTTTATTTTGTTTTCACTTTTTACGCTGTTTTTTTTTAATTACGTCATAAAACATTTTAAAAAAATTATCGCGCGTTTATTTGTTATGTAGCGATTCCGTAAGGCCATATCTTGTCACTATGCCGGTAGCGATTGCTACTATATCGACACCAAAGGAACTGTACAAGAAGAAATAGGCAACGAAATCGAACAGATGGCTAAATCTAAAGGGTTAGATGTTAGCTTCAAGGTATATTTCAATATAATATCTCGTTTGTAATTATTGTTTATCATTCAAAAAAAAATTGTCAAGTTCTTCTCTTTCGACTGTTATTATTTAAAATATTTTTCTTAATTTCTTTTAAAGCATTTGATATAAATATACTTTATGCGTTTTGAATATAAATACATGGAACTGTGTATATAATAAATAAATATGTACGATTTATTTTTTTTAACAGATCAATAATTAATTATATGATTATGCAAGTAGTTGATATAATAAATATGAATATTTTTTTTCGATATATAAAAATTTTAAAGATCTTTTTTTTTCTTGAATTACTATTTTTTTCTGTGATGACATAATATAGATATTGACATTCTTAAATTCAAAATTTTTAGTCATCGCTGTAAAAATATTAAATATTAAAAAAAAATGTATAGTATATTTTATAAAGTTTCTGTTTTTTAATTCAAGTTTATAATTTTTAATTTGTGTTTATTAATAAAATTTTCGAATGTGCGTAATCTTTATTGCCCGTTGAATGTATTAAAATGTTAATTGCGTCGAATGATATTTGAATAATTTAATACATTCTTCGTTTGATTTTAGTATGTATAAATTATTTAAAATTAAATTTATCATATTGATATTTTTATTTTCAGATGGCTATGTATTATAGAGGAAAATGTGTTCGAGGTGAACGTTTGACCATGTAAAATTTTATAATAATGTAACAAAATTGTGCACAATCACTAAAAATATAATATTTTTAAGATTGTTGTATTATATATATATATATATATATATATATATATATATATATAAATATTGTGATATTGTAATATATAAATAATTATACATATGTGATGTATAGTAAAACCATATTTTTATATGTAAATCATATCTTATATTTAATAAAAAAAATATGTTTGTTATTTCGTATTTAAAATGAGATTTTTTATAAATTTGTATGTATTATTCATGTATATTAAAATATATATTTTTTTATATTTGTAAAAATTTAATTAATAAAATAATAAGATTAAATAAAAAGACCTTTGAGATTATATATATTTTATTGTATAAATTAAATACGCTAATTATTTATTATTCACAATTATAAATAAATTGATAAAAATTATTATCGCGTTCGATCTTTGCAAAGTAGAGGACATATTTTTTATTAATGTTTTTTTTTTTTGTTTTTGATTTGGAATCTATTAAAAATCAATGTCATCATCTTATTAATTTTTCAATTAATTAATTTTCTTAACAGGTCGAATTTTCACTCATAAGTCGTCACCACAATTTATGGTAATCAATTGTATTTCAAAACATCAAATATGTCCCAACGATTAGAAATCTATTTACATGTCAATTTTGTAGTTGCGATTCCATTTAAAATAAATAATAATAATCTATTTGTACACAATTTATAGATCACTTAATTATTTTTAATTATATATAATAAAAAAATGAGTATTTTTAAGTACACATTGTCATGGAAATCGTGTATAATACAGATACAACTCAAAATACGTCTGAATATACATACATAATTTAATATATTTTGAGGTAAATGTGAAATTAATTTTCATATCAGAAGTTTTACATGATATTTAAACGAATGTTTTCTTACAGCAAACCTTCAAAACACTTTCTATAAAGTTCGATTTGCGCTAAGAATATATTATTATATTTTTATGAGAACGATACGAAAAAATATTGTAAGGGTTGCACGAAGTAATAATGAAGGCTACGACTTTCAATCTAAAAAAATATCTAAATCTAAATTTCTGAACGAAATTTACATTCTCAAAAGTTAATAAAATTAAAAATATGTAATTAATGCGGCCGTAAATTGAGGTACAATTGTATTTTTTATAATAAAAAAAATCATATGATGATTATATTGATGCAAACTTGCATAAAATTATATTAATACTGAACATTTTATGATTTAACCCTTAATGTTTAATATGAATTAATACACAAAAATGAGTGAGCGATTAATTCACATTGTAAAAATGACTGTATATAGAAAAAGCTCTGAGGGTTAAACATATAGAAAATAATTTAAACTATTCTAAAAACATTAAAAAGATTATAAAATATTTATTTCTAGATAATTTTCACGCATTATATATACAATATACATAATTATATGATAAAGTTATATATATATATATATATATATATATATATATATATATATATATATATATATATATATATATATATATACGCACACAAATGAAGCGATAAATTGCTAATATTATTTTTTGCAAAATTTAGTGAAGAAAATTCATTATAATAAATAGATAAAAATATTAACAATTTAATTAAAAAACTATATAAAATAACCTTAATTTATACTAACAATGAGATGATTTTTTTTTTAATAATACGAATTTAAATTTAAAAAAAATTACTGCGATTTTAGCAAATTTTTTTAAATTATTTTTTGTTCCTACAATTTTTTTTTATAAACTAATCTAAAAATTCAAAATTTTTATACATATCAAAAGTATGCTTGTAAGATAAATAAATATAAATATAATTAAAATATTTAATCAGTCTAATTTTATCTTATTAACAATAGAGAAAAATGCATCATTGGTCAAAATACTACAATAATTATATTCATGTACAGTTTTCTTCAATAGCTTACCAGTCACAGAATATTAATAACATTTAAATAATTACAATAAGTTACTATAAATCAAAAATTTATTATTTCTCAATAGATCTACGCACAATTAATATTATTTTATAATATTTCACTATCAAATAAAAATTAAAAAGTTTCAAATACATTCATCAATACTGATTCAGTTTTAAAATTTCCTCAAAAATATATAAAGCAATTAGTGAATGCATATAAATTGAAATTTATATAAATTATTTAAAGACTAAAATTTAATAATTTTTATATTAGACGTATTAATTTGATCTCATATATATATATATATATATATATATATATATATATATATATATATATATATATATATATATATATATATATATATATATATATATATATATATATATATATATATATATATATATATATATATATATATATATATATATATATATATATATATATATATATATATATATATATATATATATATATATATATATATATATATATATATATATATATATATAACAAAATATAAATTTTAATTTCTTCAAAAGCAAGTAAAGATGGCATCATTCTAATGATTGAACAGTTAATATTACAAAAAATATATACCGTTCAACATACTAAAAAATAATATTGAGGAACATTTTAAAGGATTACAGAACATTATTGTAATCTTATTTAATCAACGTATATAAAATAAAATATGAAACGATCGTTGTAAATATTATCTATATTATCATTACGCGTGATAAAAACTTATTTATCACAATGAAACGTCGCATATTAAAAAAGTAACATAGCTTTATGCGGAAGCATATAAATCGCATTTATTAGTAAATTATGTATTAAATATCTTGAAATTGTTACAATATGAAGCCAATCAGCTACCGAGAATATTATATCAATAAGGAAGACACCTTTAAAACATTGTTAATTATTCGTTTACAGTCATTTATAGAACACTTTTCATACATGCTGTTTGAAAAGTAAATTTTCTATTATATATATATATATATATATATATATATATATATATATATATATATATATATATATATTGAATTTTAATAAGGTGGTTAATTTATTTGCATGTATGCACGTCGATAGTATGAACGCAGGTTTTGCATTCAACATAGCAACACCAGTGAAATTTGCACTCGCATCTTTCTTTAATCGTCGTCTTCATCGTGTTATATCCTCTTCCGCAGCACATCAGATCACAGCCGTCCATTCCCGGCGAAGTCCTGTTGCATACTCTTCCCGATGTACCCAAAGAACCCTGTAAAAGTAAACATCGTGACAAAACATCCGCCATATTCGATTGTTTCGACTCCGTACGATAATTTTTAATATGATCGTGGCTGATTTAAATATTTTTATTTTATTTATATAATTGTATAATATACTTACGACCGCTAGATTTTTAACGCAATAATTTGGAGACTCTTCCAGATAAACTAAATCGTGTGCAGTCGGAAGGCTATAACGAGGATCTTTGATTTGCAATTTTCCCCTTTTGCTAACGCTGACTTCCGTCGCACCATCATATTTATCCCTCAAATAGTCTCCTGAAACAATAAGGAAATGTATATAATTATAATACAATCGATATGTACAATTGTAAATTAATATTATATCAAAAACAATAGTATAAAATAGAATGTAATTATCAATGTATTATAGTCTCACTAATATGCTTTTTTTATTACATAAAAGCATGATAGATTAATGATATAGATATAAATAATTGATATTAATAAAAAAAATATTTTTTAGACTTAAGTTCAAAGTTTATTATCATTTTTTTTATCATATCTAAATTAAAATTTATTATAAAAACACAATAAAAATTGTTTAAATACAATACGTTGAGATTATATTTTATTTTTGATGTAAACGAGTCACCAGTTTTACGCATAATATAATTTTTTTTTAATTATTATTGTATAGTCAAGAATCACGTCATAATTATTATCTACTAAAATTACGACCCAATCTGTTTGAACGTATTGTGATATATTTATAATACGTATTCGGTACTATAAAATTGTATATAAAG